>SJYQ01005341.1:46738-66736 GCA_006410935.1 Redunca redunca
TTTTATTGAAGTATAGTTGACTTAAAATGTTGCAGGTACACAGCAAGATAATTCAGTTATACAAATACACAAATAACTATTTTTGAAATTATTTTTCATCATAGGTTATTACAAGATACTGATTATAGTTCCCTATGCTATACAGTAAACCTAAATAAATGCTAGAAATCTAGCATTCTATTCATACTAAGCCAAACAAGTGAAATCAAAATGTCATATTTTTTTTGTTATGTAAAAATTCAGAATTTTTCTAAAATATATGTATTATACATGTTTATACATATGTATACAAAAGCTTTTCTACTATACTTGAGGCTTGAGAAAGAACATCAAAAAATAAAAATAAAAAAGAGATCAAGAAATTGGAAAACATAAACTAAATGAAATGGGAGCACTGAATATGAAATAGAGAAAGTGAAACAAACTAGATAAAAATAAAAGATCATCATATAGTCCAGTTTAGTCAGTTCAGTCACTCAGTTGTGTCTGACTCTTTATGACCCCAAAGAGGAGGACTGCAGCATGCCAGGCCTCCCTGTCCATCACCAACTCCCAGAGCCTACTCAAACTCATGTCTGTCGCATGGGTGATGCCATCCAACCATCTCATCTTCTGTCGTCCCCTTCTCCTCCCACCTTCAATCTTTCTGAGCATCAGGGTCTTTACCAATGAGTTGGTTCTTTGCATCAGGTGGCCAAAGTATTGGGAGTTTCAGCTTCACCATCAGTCCTTCCAATGAGTATTCAGGACTGACTTCCTTTAGGATTGACTGGTTGGATCCCCTTGCAGTCCAAGGGACTCTCAAGAGTCTTCTCTAACACCACAGTTCAATAGCATCATTTTTAAACATGACTGCTCATTAGAAACTTATCTGGAGCTCTGGAGAAAAAAAGCAATACCTGAGCACTTGTATTTTTCAAAAAGTTTCAAGGTAACTCTGATATGCATCTGGAATTTAAAAAGTGATTACAGGCTTTTTTGTTAGATCCTAGTTTGGGTGATATGGAGTTCTATTATTTTTCTGTTGACCAATCATGATACAATAGTATTAAGTGAGTAATAGTTACATAATCACAAGAGTAAAAGATGTTTATCAGTTTTCACAATCAATAGCCATAGAAAAAATTAAAGAATTACAATTGCAAGCCATAATTGGAACAATGGGTACATAATGGATTAACTTAACAATATAAAATAACTACAACTGGGGGGTGGGGAGTCAAGCAGAGTGATCTGGTAAACAGAAGTGCATATGTGCACATGTTTTCATCCACCCAACCAAGGACTATACACATTTCTCTGAATCAGAAATAACAACAAAACCTAAAGAAATTTCTGGAATGATAACCTATTCATCTGTTATATTGAGGTACATCATCCCTGGGGAAACCAGGACAAGTTTCCATAGAAATTATGGATCACATAAGGGTCAAATTAGCCTTAAAAATTGTCTAGTTAGCATGTCTGCTTCAAGAAAACTGGAGCAAGATGAGGCTGAGGTGAAGCGATGAAACCCAAACTCTACGTAACTATTTTTTTTAAATTTTAAAATGTAAATTTATTTATTTATTTATTTATTTTTATTTATTGTACTTTATTTTTAAAATATAAATTTATTTATTTTAATTGGAGGCTAATTATTTTACAGTATTGTATCAGATTTGCCATACATCAACATGAATCTGCCACGGTGCACATGTGTTCCGCATCCTGAACCCCCCTCTCACCTCCTTCCCCATCCCATCCCTCTAGGTCATCGCAGTGCACCAGCCCTGAGCATCCTGTATCATGCATCAAACCTGGACTGGCAATTCGTTTCACATCTTTTAATTAGCACTGAAAAAAAGAATCCATTATGAGTAAATTTGGTTATTTTTATGGCTTTATTTTTTCTTGATTTCCTAGAAAAATTCCTTTGAAAAATGTGAACTGAGGCTTTGTTGAGCTAAAGAAGAAGGAATTTGTCTATACATGTGCTATTGTAATTAGCACATTTGTTCCTGGAGTCAGACATAGTGGTGTTGGGGATCATTTCACTTGGGGAATAAAGGGAATGTGAAGTCCTTGTTCATCCCTTCCTACCTGGGGTTTTTCCTTTCAGACTCCTTCTTTTCATTCTGTTAATGAATTGAGTATTGCGTTTTATTCTGAATTTCATTTTTTTCCCCAGAATTATGAAAGTAATATATAGTCAAATGCAGAAAACTTTTTCTATGTGTAAAAAATGATAAAGCAGCAAAGATCAAAGATAAAAACAGTTTGAATCTCTACACCCAGGGACAATTACTATTAATATTTTTGGCAAACATTCTTCTAGAATTTTTGAGAATTATTTTTAACAAAAAACTATACACTGTTAAAACTCATTTTTTTCCCCCTTTAACTGTGAATTGTATTTCTGTCATTCTTACGTTAGTGAGTAGATTCTAATGCCTACATTCTAATAATGCACCATAATTTATCTATTAAATTGCTAAATTTGTTTGCTAGTAATTATTTGAGATTTAAGTTGCACCCATTTTTTAAAAATTCTGTGATTAACACTGCATATTTATACATATCTCATCTTGGCAAACATTTTTTTCCTAATAATAAATGCTGAAATGTAGAATTGGGTCAAAAGGCATAGGCACATTTGAAGATTTTTGACCCATATACCAAGCTGATATCCAAAAAGGTGTTATAGCAATTTATAACACTTCTGCCTGTGTGTGAAAATGCCAGTTTCTCCAAACCCCTACCACCGTTATTCTTTGAGGTGAAAATTGCTGTGTTAATTTTTAATTTCTTTTAATGAAGTGGAACATTTTTTTCATGCATTTATTGGCTGTTTTGTAGATTTAAGGTCATTGCAAAACTTAGTAGTTCAATATGACTTTGGTAAAATGAGAAATCACTTTGCATTGTAACTTACTACCCTAATATATAATTTTTATAATTTAAGTATCTGTTTAGATACTTTTAAACATCAAGTTTTTCAAAAGTAAAAGACAAGTATAAATTTTGCTTGGCAATATATGTGATATCCAGAATTATCAATAGAAACAATTTGCTACAAATTAATCACTAATAATACTTCATTGTCTTCCTTAGAGAGGAATGCAATATTTAATTCTCTTAAAAAGCAGAAAACCTCCTTAATTGTATATTCTAAGGAGAATTGAGAAGGATAAAACTAGATTTGACTTCTCCAGCCATGTGTATCCTTGTTCTTTGCCTTCCTTATGTTGCTAACATCACTTGAGAAACAAAACAATGAGAAGCAGTACCTTAAAGTAAAATGTAAAGATGGAATTAGTTTTTCCATTGAATCTAGAAGGAAAAAAGAATGCACTGTACATTGTAGACTATTTAAAATATGCTATTCTCTGTAAACTAGTAGGCTGGTGTGCTGTTTTATTTATAATATCTAGAGTACATTTTAACTTTTGTAGGTACTGAGCAGAGGGTTAAAAGTTTTAATGTTGCTCGTGGACGAGGTTTGCTGAAAAAAGTCAAACGCAAAGACCGTGGCGGAAGGGTCAACAAAGGGCCAAATGTGTTTTCAGGAACTGATGACTATCATGAGGTAATGAGAATTTATATATGTTGAGGATTCTACCTTTTAACTTACTTGGCTGCAAATAAAGCATTGTGATTTTAATACTACTTTCCTAGTAAATGAAAAATTTCCAGTTCAGGTCAAATGAATATAGATGAATTCCAAAAACAAGTTTTGTTTTACTTAGTTATGATACTAGTATACAGATGCACGTTTAGGTGACATTGAAATAAAATTGCTAAGTTTGAAAGCACTTCAAAATAAAATTGATATGTCTGAAAGCAAAAATTTTTGTTCTGTAGGTTCTCTGTTGTACTTTTCCTTCCTAGGGGTCATCTTCCCTAGATGCAAATGGCAGTAAAATGCTTGGTAGCTCAGTACGCGTGGCAGGACCAAGAAGGGAGACAGTGGTAAATTTACTTACTTATTAGAATTGAAATCTTTGAAAGAGAAGAAAGGAGGTATTAATGTTTGGAAGGGTCAATTTATGAACCATGTGTATAGTAGAGACTGAATAAATGTATGTTGAATTGAACTGAACTCTGAACAAATACATTTCAACCTTGTGGTGACTTTCTAGATTAGAGTGATCCAATTTCTGTATTCTGCCATTGTTCCAGTAAGATTTGATTGAATTATGCAGAGCAAGGGTGGGTTATCAATAGCTGTAACCCTGATTGATAGAAAAGGGATAGTAACGTTGTAATTGGAAAATGCTCAGTTTTCTGATCTCTGGGTTTAAAGATAACAGGCAAAGATTTTTTTAAATATACTCCTTAGTATACTGTTTAGGGAGTTGCTAGCAAGTATGACCTTAAAAAAAAGTTTAGGACCAAATAAATTTGTGAAACCCAGCACATACTACTCTACTCCTGGTGATTCTCAGTCAACATGAATGTTTAAAGGCTCTGAGCAGGTTAGGCAGAAATAAGTCTGATTTTGTTCAACCCATCATTTCTAAAATTTACTTCACCATGAACTCTTTTTTTCCCCCACACACCTACAAACATTCACTCTTAACTCACTGTTCTGTGGAATAACAGCTTTGCAAATAAGCTTAGAATTTCTGGGAAACTACAACCTGCCTCCCCATCTTTCTAGGCAGCTGTGGTTGTCTAGGATGTGCTGCTTTCACTAGACCAAATTAATGCGAATACTTTCTGAGTAAACCTCCTCCTATATTCAGTGCTTATACCCTATACATGAAAAAATATTAGCTTCCAAGAAAATATGGTTTTGAGGGAGTTACTGCCTATCTCTGAGCTTCAGTTTGCTTAACCTGTAATATTAGAGTACAGTATTAAATTAACTCTAATGGCCCCTTCAAGCACTAACATTTTAGATGTTTCCAGATCTAGCTTGCAACTAAAAAATATCTTAATCTTGTAATAGAAAATAAGAATAAATTCTTTCTTGTGCATTTATCAGATTTAGGACATTTTTCTTTTCCTGAAGAATCTGCCTGTCAAGCAGGAGACATGGGTACTGTCCCTGGGTCGGGAAGATCCCTGGAGAAGGAAATGGCAACCCATTCCAGTATTCTTGCCTGGGATATCCATGGACAGGGGAGCCTAGCTGACTATAGTCCATTGGTCACAAAGAGTCAAACACGACTGAATGACTAAAGGGGTTCTCAGTTGCTACTACTGGTAAAGAACCCACCTGCCAGTGCAGGTAGATGTAAGAGGCATGGGTTTGACCCCTGGGTTGGGAAGATCCCCTGAAGGAGGGCGTAGCAACCCACTCCAGAATACTTGCCTGGAGAACCCCATGGACAGAGGAGCCTGATGGGCTGCTACATAGTACAACTTGATGCATTTTCAGTCGGTTTTATTGGAGGGGGGTCATTACCTAATATTTTTACTTTTTGATTTCAGAGTTATATTCCTTAAGTTGGCTCTTTGACTTCTCATGGTGCACTCTTTGGCTGCCTATTTTATTACAGCCACAATCCTTGTGGAGAAGGCATATGTAAACTGGTCATTTATATCTACTTGTTCTAAGTGAGCCTAGAAATAGAACACGTTTATTAAAAAAGTTTTCAGTTCAGTTGCTCAGTCATGTCCGACTCTTTGCAACCCCACTGCAGCATGGCAGGATTCTCTGTCCATCATCAACTCCCGGAGTTTACTCAAACTCATGTCCATCAGTTGGTGATGCCATCCAAGCTTCTCCTCCTCTGTCATCCCCTTTTCCTCCTACCTTCAATCTGTCCCAGCATCAGGGTCTTTTCAAATGAGTCAGTTCTTCACATCAGGTGGCCAAAATATTGGGAGTTTAAGCTTCAGCATCAGTCCTTCCAATGATTATTCAGGACTACTTTCCTTGAGGATTGACTGGTTGGATCTCCTTGCTGTTCATGGGACTCTCAAGAGTCTTCTGTATCACCACAGTTCAAAAGCATCAATTCTTTGGCACTCAGCTTTCTTTATGGTCCAAATCTCACATCCATACATGACTACTGGAAAAACCATAGCTTTGGCTAGACAGACCTTTGTTTGCAAAGCAAGGTCTCTGCTTTTTAATATGCTGTCTAGGTTGGTCATCGGAGAAGGCAGCGGCACCCCACTCCAGTACTCTTGGGCCTGGCAAATCCCATGGATGGAAGAGCCTGGTAGGCTGCAGTCCATGGGGTTGCTAAGAGTCAGACACAACTGAGCGACTTGACTTTCACTTTTCACTTTCATGCATTGGAGAAGGTAATGGCAACACACTCTACTGTTCTTCCCTGGAGAATCCCAGGGACGGGGGAGCCTGATGAGCTGCCGTCTATGGGGTCACACAGAGTCAGACACGACTGAAGTGACTTAGCAGCAGCAGCAGGTTGGTCTTAGCTTTCCTCAAGGAGCAAGTGTCCTTTAATTTCATGGCTGCAGTCACCATCTGCAGTGATTTTTGGGCACACCCCCAAAATAAAGTCTGTCACTATTTCCATTGTTTCCCCATCTGTTTGCCATGAAGTGATGGGACCGGATGCCGTAATCTTCGTTTTTTGAATGTTGAGTTTTAAGCCAGCTTTTTCACTCTCCTCATCACTTTCATCAAGAGACTCTTTAGTTCCTTTTCTCTTTCTGCCATAAGGGTGGTGTCATCTGCATATCTGAGGTTACTGATATTCCAGGTTATTGATATTCCTTCTGACAACCTTGATTCCAGCTTGTGCTTCATCCAGCCCAGTGTTTCTCATGATGTACTCTGCATAGAAGTTAAATAATCAGGGTGACAATATATAGCCTTGACATACTCCTTTCCCAATTTGGAACCAGTCTGTTGTTCCATGTCTGGTTCTAACTGTTGCTTCTTGATCTGTATACAGATTTCTCAGGAGGCAGGTAAGGTGGTCTGGTATTCCCATCTCTTTAAGAATTTTCCACAGTTTGTTGTGATCAACACAGTCAAAGATTTTGGCATAGTCAGTAAAACAGAGGTGGATGTTTTCCTGGAACTCTCTAGCTTTTTCGATGATCCAACAGATGTTGGCAATTTGATCTCTGGTTCCTTTGCCTTTTCTAAATGCAGGTTAAACACGTGGAAGTTCATGGGTCACATACTGTTGAAGCATGGCTTGTAGAATTTTGAGCATTACTTTGCTATTGTATGAGATGAGTGTAATAGTGTGGTAGTTTGAACATTTTTGGCATTGCCCTTCTTTGGGATTGGAATGAAAACTGACCTTTCCAGTCCTGTGGCCACTGGTGAGCTTTCCAAATTTGCTGGCATATTGAGTGCAGCACTTTCACAGCATCATCTTTTAGGATTTGAAATAGCGCAACTGGAATTCCATCACCTCCACTAGCTTTGTTCATAGTGATGCTTCCTAAGGCCCACTTGACTTCACACTCCAGGATGTCTGGCTCTAGGTGAGTGATCACACCATCATGGTTATCTGGGTCATGAAGATCTTTTTTGTGTAGTTCTTCTGTGTATTCTTGCCACCTCTTCTTCATATCTTATGCTTCTGTTAGGTCCATAGCGTTTCTCACCTTTATTGTGCCCATCTTTGCATGAAATATTCCCTTGGTATCTCTAATTTTCTTGAAGAGATCTCTAGTCTTTCCCATTCCATTGTTTTCCTCTATTTCTTTGCATTGATCACTGAGGAAGGCCTCCTTACCTCTCCTTGCTAGTCTTTGGAACTCTGCATTCAGATGGGTATATCTCTCCTTTTCTCCTTTGCCTTTAGCTTCTCTTCTTTTCTCAGGTATTTGTAAGACCTCCTCAGACAACCATTTTGCCTTTTTGCATTTCTTTTTCTTGGGGATGGTCTTGATCACTGCCTCCTGTACAGTGTCACAAACCTCCATCCATAGTTCTTCAGGCACTCTATCAGATCTAATTCCTTGAATCTATTTTTCACTTCCACTGTATAATCATAAGGGATTTGATTTAGCTCCTATCTGAATGGTCTAGTGGTTTTCCTTACTTTCTTCAGTTAAAGTCTGAATTTGACAATAAGGAGTTTATGATCTGAGCCACAGTCAGCTCCCAGTCTTGTTTTTGCTGACTGTGTAGAGCTTCTCTATCTTTGGCTGCAAAGAATATAATCAGTCTGATTTCAGTATTGACCATCTGGTGATGTCTGTGTGTAGAGTCTTCTCTTGTTTGTTGGAAGAGGGTGTTTGCTATGACCAGTGCGTTGTCTTGGCAAAACTCTGTTTGCCTTTGCCCTGTTTCATTTTGTACTCTAAGGCCAAACTTGCCTTTTACTCCAGGTATCTCTTGACTTCCTGCTTTTGCATTCCAGTCCCCTATGATGAAAAGGACAGCATTTTTTTTTTTTTTTTGGTGTAAGTTCTAGAAGGTCTTGTAGGTATTCATAAAACCATTCAACTTCAGCTTCTTCAATGTTACTGGTTGGGGCATAGACTTGGATTACTGTGATACTGAATGGTTAACCTTGGAAATGAACAGAGATCATTCTGTCGTTTTTGAGATTGCATCCAAGTACTGCATTTCCGACTCTTTCGTTGACTACAAGGGCTACTCCATTTCTTCTAAGGCATCTTTGGCCACAGTTGTAGTTATAATGGTCATCTAAATTAAATTCACCCATTCCAGTTCATTTTAGTTCACTGATTCCTAAAATGTCAATATTCACTCTTGCCATCTCCTGTTTAACCACTTCCAATTTGCCTTGATTCATGGACCTAACATTCCAGGTTCCTATGCAATATTATTCTTTACAGAATCAGACTTTATTTCCATCACCAGTCATGTCCACAAATGGCCATTGTTTTGCTTTGGCTCTGTTGCCTCATTTTTTTCTGAAGTTATTTCTCCACTCTTATCCAGGAGCATATTGAGCACCTACAGACCTGGTGAGTTCATCTTTCAGTGTCATATCTTTATGTCTTTTCATACTGTTTATGGGGTTCTCAAGCAAGAATTCTGAAATAGTTTGCTATTCCCTCCTGCAGTGGACCACGTTTTGACAGAACTCTCCACCATGACCTATCCATCTTGGGAGGCCCTACACAGCATGGCTATAGTTTCATTGAGTTAGACAAGGCTGTGGTCCATATGATCAGTTTGATTAGTTTTCTGTGACTGTGATTTTCATTCTATCTGCCCCCTGATGGATAAGGATAAGAGGCTTATGGAAGCTTCCCATGGAAATAGAAAATGTTTGTAAATAAAATTTACGTAGGTTTAAGACATTTATTTCTTCTTTATTGACTATGCCAAAGCCTTTGACTGTGTGGATCACAGTAAACTGGAAAATTCTGAAAGATGGGAATACCAGACTACCTGAACTGCCTCTTGAGAAACTTAAATGCAGGTCAGGAAGCAACGGTTAGAACTGGACATGGAGCAATGGACTGGTTCCAGATAGGAAAAAGAGTACGTCAAGGCTGTATATTGTCACCCTGCTTATTTAATGTATATGCAGAATACATCCTGAGAAATGCTGGGCTAGAAGAAGCACAAGCTGGAGTCAAGATTGCTGGGAGAAATATCAATAACCACAGATACGCAAATGACACCACCCTTATGGCAGAAAGCAAAGAAGAACTAAAGAGCCTCTTGATAAAAGTGAAAGAGGAGAGTGAAAAAGTTGGCCTAAAGCTCAACATTCAGAAACCTAAGATCATGGCATCTGGTCCCATCACTTCATGGCAAGTAGATGGGGAAACAGTGGAAACAGTGGCTGACTTTATATTTTGGGGCTCCAAAATCACTGCAGATGGTGATTGCAGCCATAAAATTAAAAGACACTTACTCCTTGGAAAGAAATTTATGACCAACCTAGACAGCATATTAAAAAGCAGAGACATTACTTGTCAACAAAGGTCAGTGTAGTCAAGGCTATGGTTTTTCTAGTAGTCATGTGTGGATGTGAGAGTTGGACTATAAAGAAGCTGAGCGCTGAAGAATCAATGCTTTAGAACTGTGGTGTTGGAGAAGTGTCTTGAGAGTCCTTTGGACTGCAAGGAGATCCAACGAATCCATCCTAAAGGAGATCAGTCCTGGGTGTTCATTGGCCACCTGATGCTGAGAGCTGACTCATTTGAAAAGACCCTGATGCTGGGAAAGACTGAAGGCAGGAGGAGAAGGGGACGACAGAGGATGAGATGGCTGGATGGCATCACCGACTTGATAGACATGGGTTTGGGTGGACTTTGGGAGTTGGTGATGGACAGGGAGGCCTGGCGTGCTGCAGTTCACGGGGTCACAAAGAGTCAGACACGACTGAGCGATTGAACTGAACTGAAGACATTTAAAATGATCCTATCAGAGTAGAGTATAATCAGTTTCTTTGAGTTTTCATGGGATACACACATGTGTGTGTATATGTGTGTATATATATATGTGTGTGTATTTATAAATACTTTTTTAAAAGAAATTCAAAGATTATGTTTTCCTGGTATTCTGATACTTCCCCCCCCGCCAGAAATCAGGTGAATTATATCATTCATCAGTTGTGAGCATTGAGGATCAGATTTAACTTTACCTATCTATTGCCTCAGGTGTTTGCTATGAGAGATTTCAGTAGATTGTGCTTTGTTCTCCATTGTCTAGCAAATTGAGGGAAAAGGGAAAACTGATATTAGTTCAGAAAAGTAAATAGTTACAAACGTCCTACAGTGTTCAAGGCACTGTGCCTGCTAGGAGCTTGAAAAGCAGTGCTCTTTTATAGAGCTTATACCTTGTTGTTACTCAGCCTTCTTATACTTGCAGCAAAAGTTGAATAGGGGCCTGAGAAGAACTAAGGAAAGCAAGTAGGGCTGTGAGATTTCCTATCATATACTAGTTTTTCTTAATTTTCTTTAAATTTAAAAGTTAAAGGTAATATAGCCTTATTTTTTTTCCCTAAAGAAAATACAAAATAATCAGACATGCAAACAATCTATAACTTTTAAGAAATTCATCTGGAGATACACACTCTTAAAGGTAGGGGTATATTCTTTTAGTTGTTTTTTTCTTAGTCTTTATTATTATAAACTCGGATCACTTTTTCACTTGGTAAGATATTGTGAACATTCTGTGTTCCCAGATTGTCTTTCCATCTCATGTTTTTTTAACTGACTTTATAATATTCTAGATGTACCATAATGTGTTTTATTTGTGTTCTAGTTTTAGATATATAAAGTATTTCCTGATTTTGTTTGTTTTACTTGTAAATAATTCTGCAATGGTTATTTTTGTGGATAAATCTTCATGTGCCTTCCTGGTAATTCCTTCTGAATTTTGTGCTGAAAAGTACAAATTTTGTGTCAAACAATATCAATATTTTAAGTTTTCTACCAACTATACATGAAAGTGCATATTTTATTGTGTCTTTGCCAAAACTGAGTATTATTAAGTTTAAAGTTTTCACAATTTTATTTTGAAAAATGTAGTTAGATGTCTTCACTGAATTAGAGATAGGATTCTTTGCAACTACCAGTATCAGTAAGCAGTTTTCTAAAAGCATGCTTGCATGCATCGCCTCTCTCCAGATAAATAAATAGCATCATAATGTTCAGTCTTCACCACTTTTAATAACCAATGTGTACTGATTTCTAGATCCATTTTAGTATGAATTTTAATGTCTTTTTTAATACTTCATATGTTTTATTTAAGTAAATTTTTTTCTTGCAGTATAGTAAACCAGGGAAAAAATGGAAGATTATGACTCAGGAATTTATTAATCAACATACAGTGGAACATAAAGGAAAACAAATCTGCAAATACTTTCTGGAAGGGAGATGTATTAAGGTAAATTTATAGGGGTATCATAAATCAGTTTAGCTTCTGAAATAATCTTTAAAATTTAAGGTCATTTTAGAGGGTGGTGAGGGTTTTCTCATATAGTTGGAATAAAAATAGTTCTTCAAAATGGATCTTGCATTGAATACTGTATATCAGAACTCATATAATTATATTCTGGGACAATAATATAGCTTGTTGAAATCAGATTTTATTTTACTGACACACTATGCTATGTGGCGTGTACTCTTCAAATTGGCTTACTAATATTAAAAGTTTTCATGTTTACAATGATGCAGTAAAATTCAGTTACTGTTATTATTCTCATTTTAATCATGGTCAAACCAACAGGTTAAATGAGTCCCCAGAGTAGTTCAGCCAGAAATGGTGAGTGCTGGAGCCAAGCAGTGTCCTCTGAGGTCATGTTCATTGTTCTGCCTCTCCGCCCAAAGCCAGCTCCACTATCCTGGGCAAGAATTCTAAGGGATTGTTTGAATTACTGTGAGCTCATTATTTAAAGATTGGAGATATGACCATGGTTCTACCATGAAACACCACAGAGAAAATTCAACTCAGTGGTTTCTTTTTTTTCTCTTTTTTTGTGAACAGGGAGATCAATGTAAATTTGATCATGATGCAGAGTTGGAGAAGAGGAAAGAGATCTGCAAATTTTATTTACAAGGATATTGTACCAAAGGAGAGAACTGCATTTATATGCATAATATCCTTTATTAAAAATGTTAACCAAAATATTGCAGTTTTCAAGTGTCATTGAGGCTTTAAAAATCTTAAGTACAATCTGGAAAGCCTAGTTTGGTTTTAAATTTAAAATAACACATTATGTAAACCAGATCTCTTCAGCCTTTGCACTTCAGAAGGTCACCTGAGTTTTTTTCTTTAGGGAAATGAAATAACTTCCCTTTGGAAAAAAAAAATCTGAAATAAACGTACTTTAATATTTATAAGTATTTCAAGAGGCTGTGTTTTCTGAAGGAGTTGGCAACATATTTATTCTGTGACTTAATTACTATTTACTTGGGTTCATAAGTAATAAGTTATCATTGTTGGGAATTATAAAGTTCAAGTACTGTCAAATCTTCCCACCATATGATAAGCACTACCCTGTATATTATTCCCTACTTCTGATACATTTAAATTGTATTCCTGCCTCTACCCATGTGGCATTTCACTGTATATGGTCCATACATATATATGATTTGTGTTGATGTATGAAAACCAATTTATAAAGCAATTGTTCTTCAGTTAAAAATAATTTAAATATATATATATAAAACATATCCTTTGGTAAAGACCATATTATTTTCCAAATGGTTATTTCATCATCTCCTCTTCATAGATTTAAGAGGTTATTGGCCCATATTCTAAGTTTTCAGTGAGCGTAGTTTTATTTCTGTAATATATCATTATACCTTGTGCTATCTGACCATTCTGCTCTGTAATAGTATGTTTGATACTTAACTAAGGGCAAATACTCCTTTTGTATCAAAATGTTATAATAAAATTTGTCTTATTCAAACAAATTTTTTTTTAAGATTTGATGTATTTCTTTAGAAACCAGACACCTTACTGAACTGTTTCTGAAATCTTCCCATCTATTCTTATATTTTTCTCCATAGTCATGCCATCTGTGGCATGACAGTTTTAATAGTATTGGCTGCACTTCCAGAAAAATGTTAAATAATAGGGATTGTGAAGCATAAAACATGTTTCAAGGGTAATGCCCTTTTGCTTTGGCTTGTGGCTACAATTTTAAGATTGATTTTTAAAAAAAATCAAGTTAAGTATATAAATCCTTTGGCTTCCTAGGTGTCTCACTAGTAAAGAATATGCCTGCCAAGCAGGAGATTTGGGTTTGATCCCTGGGTCAGGAAGATCTCCTGGAGAAGGAAATGGCAACCCACTCCAGTATTCTTGCCTGGGAAATTCCATGGACAGAGGAGCCTAGCAGGCTACAGTCCATGGGGTTGGAGTCGAGCATGACTCAAAGACTAAACAACAACATCTAATATATATCCTTATTTTACTAAGAAGTTTTAATATAAAAAAACTTGAAATTTATCAGTTGTCTTTTGTATCTGCTAAGATAATCACATTATTTTTCTTTCTTAGCCTTATCAGTGTGATGATTTCAGTAATAAATTTCCAAAAATTACTCAGAAATTCCCAGAACATATACCAGCTGAAATGGTATATTTTTCACTATACTTCTAGATTTAATATTTTCTTTAGATCTTTGTCTCCAAAATTTTAAGATTAGTTTGTAGTTTTGATTGTTGGGATATTTAACTTTAACATGACAATATCAGACTCCTTTATTTTCTTCATAGATATAAACATTTGCTAAAAATTTATTTGCTCTGTATTTTGTTTTATTGTGTAAAGTAACAGTTTACATAATTATACCATAGCCATTATAAATAGCTATAGCCATTTTTACTTTAAAAAATTGTTTTCTTGAAAGAGAGTATCTATGTATATATGTATAACTGAATCACTTTGCTATATACCTGAAACTTACATAACATTGAAAATTAACTATACTTCAATTTTTAAAAAATGGTTATTGAAGAAACCTCAGTGTCCATTGCAGCACTACTTACAATAGCTAGGGCATGACGGCAACCTAGATGTCCATTGACAGATGAATGGATAAAGAAGTTGTGGTACATATACACAGTGGAATATTACTCAGCTATAAAAAGGAACTCATTTGTGTCAGTTCTAATGAGGTGGATGAATACAGAGTAAAGTAATTCAGAAAGAGAAAAACAAATATATATAGAATCTAGAAAGATGGTACTGATGTAGCTGTTTACAAGGCAATGGAGACACAGACATAGAGAACAGACTTGTAAACACAGCAGGGGAAGGAGAGGGAGGGACAAATTGAAAGAGTAACACAGAAATATATACATTATGATATGTAAAATAGATAGCCAGTGGGAATTTGCTGTGTGACACAGGGAGCTCAAACCTGGTTCTCTGTGACAACCAAGAAGGGTGGGATGGGGAGGGAGGTGGGAGAGAGGTTCAAGAGGGAACAGACATAATGTATACCTATGGCTGATTCATGTTCATGTATGGCAGAAACTAACACANGAGGTGGGAGAGAGGTTCAAGAGGGAGCAGACATAATGTATACCTATGGCTGATTCATGTTCATGTATGGCAGAAACTAACACAATTCTGTAAACCAGTTATCCTCCAATTAAAAAAGTAAAATTGATGTAACTAACAAAAAAGAATCCACCAGCCAACGCAGGGGACACAGTTTCAATCCCTGGTCCAGGAAGATTCTACATGCTGTGGGGCAACTAAGCCAGTATGCCACAACTACTGCGCCCCATGCTTTGCTACCGCTTAAGCCTGCACACCCTAGAGCCCGTGCTCAGCAACAGGAGAAGCCAGTGCAGTGTGAAGCCTGTGCCCCACAGCTAGAGAGCAGCCCCCAGTCACAGCTAGAGAGCCTGCACACAACAGTAAAGGCCCAGTGCAGCCAAACATGAGTGAAAGTAAATAAATGAAATTTTAGAAGAAGTATTAGTGGAATTAGCTAATTATCCAAGCTCTATTTATATGTAACATTTTCCTAGCATGGTGCTTTCAACAAACTATTGAAACCTTAACATGACTCTCTTGATCAGTGATGCAAACAGCTAGAGTTTGCACTAAATTTTAGACATAATTTATTTACAGTGGTAATTTGGGAGATGATTTTTAAATCTTGATTGAGAGCTCTTATTAAGGAAGTCTGTGTTAATTACCCACATTACTAACTCTACTATTACAGAAGACATAAATATCACTGACAGAAAAAATAATACAGTTTGTACAGTCAAGTATTTTAAAACAAAAAATTAAGCTCTTAAAAAATTGTTTTCTAGTTCTAATAGAGTAGAAGAGACTTAAAATTTTTGAATGTTCCGCAACAGCATATTTAAAATATTTAATCTTAAAATTAAAAATTAAATAATCTGTGACTGTTGAAAATTTAGTACAGTATATGGTAATAAAGTTATATTGATTTCACAGTTGTATTTTTTGTTTAAAAAATATGAGAGTTTGATTTTACTTGGTCTGTTCCTTAATATTTTTATTTACATGAATTTCCATGTAAGTTCTATCATAGTGGAGCAAAATGTTACCAAGGAGACAACTGTAAATTTTCACATGATGATCTGACTAAAGAAACAAAGAAACTTTTGGACAAAGTGAGTAATATTTTTGCACCTTGATTACAGATTCATTGACTTTAATCATGTTTTATAAGTCATATTTTATGCCTGGAGAATCCTATGGACAGAGGAGTCTGTACAATCCATGGGGTCACAAAGAGTCAGACATGACTGAGCAACTTCACTTTCTTGCTGAGAAAGCAAGGACTTATTTATGTTTTATTCTGTTAATGTAGTGTGTTAGAAAAGCAGGACTATTGGACTAAGAATTAAGAATATTTTCTTCTTATAAGATTCAATTGTGATGTACATGAAACACTTTGTACCACTCCTAGTAAACAGTAAAAGCTCAGTTAGTGGCTGGAGAAGGCAATGGCACCCACTCCAGTACTCTTGCCTGAAAAATGCCACGGACAAAGGAGCCTGGTGCGCTGCAGTCCATGGGGTGGCTAAGAGTCGGACGCGACTGAGCGACTTCACTTTCACTTTTCACTTTCATACACTGGAGAAGGAAATGGCAGCCCACTCCAGTGTTCTTGCCTGGAGAATCCCAGGGACGGGGGAGCCTGGTGGGCTGCTGTCCTGGGGTCGCACAGAGTCGGACACGACTGAAGCGACTCAGCAGCAGCAGCAGCAGTTAGTGGCACCTATTATAGTTCTTTATTTATTAATGATAGCAAATAATATAATTGCCTTAATCTTAAAAAAACCCAGAATCTTTTGTTCTTATCATTGTTCTGCCATTAAAAAATAGTCTGTCACAAATTTTTTCAAACAGTCCATCATAAATTTTATTTTTCTTGGTTGAGCTCTTGTTCAAATGTCATTTACTTTCCAGTTTTATTTAGATATAATTGCTATACAACACTGTATAAATTTAAGTTGTACAACATAATGATTCAACTTACATACATCATGAAATTACTGCAGGGTTAGCAAACATCCATTATCTCAAGTAAATACGAAATGAAAGAAACAGAAAAGATTTTTTTCTGTGTTGAGAAGGGTACTAGGACTTAACACCCTTAACAGATTTCGTATATAACGGTACAGCACTGTTAATTATATTCACCATGTTGTGCCTCACATCACTAGTGCTTACTTACCTTATAACTCGAAGTTTGTACCTTTTTAGTACCTTCATCCAGTTCCTACTCCTGCTACCCTCTGCCTTTGGTAACCACAAAATGTGATCTCTAAAAAAGCTAATTTACTTTGAGAAATATCCTTTACCTCTTTGAACCTCATATTCTTTATGAAAATTAGTTCACTATCTCTGATCTATTTCAACTTTAATATTATATTTTTCTGTTAACAAAACTAGTTTATTCAAGTCTTCACAGTTTTAAATGTGAGGAAGAAAGCTTGTTTTGAAATAGTAAATCTTGGCCAATTATCTTTAGGTTTTGAATACTGAAGAAGCTGCAAATGAAGACGAAAGAGAATTAGAAGAACTTAGAAAGCATGGCATAACTCCTCTTCCCAAACCACCTCCAGGAGTTGGACTTCTGCCAACCCCACTGGAGCATTTTCCCTTTTCTGATCCTGAAGATGGTTTTCAGACAGATCTCTCTGATGATTTCAAGAAGATTCCATCTCTTTTTGAAATAGTTGTAAAACCTACTGTGGATTTAGCACATAAAATTGGAAAGAAGTAAGTTAAAATTTTCATTCCTTCCAATGAATATTCAGGGTTGATCGCCTTTAGGATTGATTGGTTTGATCTCCTTGCTGTTCAAGGGACTCTCAAGAGTCTTCTCTAACACCACAGTTTGAAAGCATCAGTTCTTCAACACTCAGCTTGCTTTATGGTCCAACTCTCATATCCATACATGACCACTGGAAAAACCATAGCCTTTACTAGATGGACCTTTGTCAGCAAAGGTCCAATATCTATTTAGAGATGTAACGTTCTTATTTGCCTCTTTTCTTTGAACTAAGAAATATTATTCTTTTGTCCACAGGCCACCAGCATTTTATAACAGTGCCTCACCACCAGGACCACAATTTCAGGAAAGCAGCCCACATCCTCAACATGTCTATAGTTCTGGGTCAAGTCCAGGTCCTGGCCCTAACATGTCTCAGGGACACAGTCCTGTGATCCACCCAGGCTCCCCCGGACACTGTCCTGGCCTACCAGTGCCACAGAGCCCACCTTTGCTGCCTGGCCCCCCAGGAATTGCGGGCCCTCATGGTCAAGCTGGAGTACTTGGTCAACCGGATACGCCTTTGACACCACCAAATATGAGTGGTTCTTACCACTGCCCGGGCTTTCCAGAACATGTAATGAAAGTACCTAGAGAGAATCACTGCTCTCCAGGCTCATCGCACCCATCTGGTGAAAGGCAGCTCAGTACCAGCTATGATTCCTTACAAAATCCCACTGAGTTTTATGATCATTACTATTCACAGCATGCTGTCCATAATTTTCAGCCACCCAGTCACTCTGGTGGTAAGTTTACCTTTCTAAATAACTCATTGCTAACTTAAAATATCTGGAGTCGTATGTTTCTTTAGTAACATGAAAGGCATGTGTGTTTTAAATAAAGGAAATATGATGAAATTGAAATATTAAAATGTGTTTTCAATTTAACCAAATATTTGTAACAATAGACCTTGAGATAGCTTTAAACAGTGCTTACTGTTACATAATAATCTGATAATCAAATGTGATACATTATAACTCAGTTTCTTACAAGGCACAGTGGTCCTTGTCTCCTGGAGTTTTGCGCTCAATCAGTGTCTTGTGTCTTTTTGTATTGTGTATGTAGACGGGGTGTGGCACGGTGACTTTGCCCAGCACCAGGCTCCAGTTGTTCCAGACTCACCTAACCGTGGGAGTGGGTCCGACAGCAGCAGTAATGTGGCAGGCCATGGCCCCCTGCCTGCACTGGGTCTCCTCCCTGCTGTCCAGAGAGCTCTTTTTGTCAGACTTACTCAGAAATACCAAGAAGATGAAGAACCAAGCAGCACTCAGCCTCAGAGGACACCAAGCAAGGAAGAAGGTGTGTCAGGTGTCACGATAACATCGTATCTGTTTGGATCTACCTATTCTATTTCCAGCTACCTTATAGCTACTATCTTCTTGGGGTTGATTGTCATTTCCAGTGCCATTGATGCATTAGTAATTAATTGCAATGGGTTTGATTTAAAGCAATAAATCAGACTGGAGTGTGAGGCCTTGGAAGCACACTCGTTATTAAGCTTTGTTTTTGAAGAGAAATAGAACAGAAACAAGATAGCCTTGAGTTTAAGAATTTTAACTTGTAACTCAAGTTCAAAATTATTTGGTTATTAGATTTTTATGGGCAGAGGCTGTTCAGGTTCTGCTATACTATTAAAGGATATTATTTTTAATATAAAAGATTATATTTTAAGTTTCCCTTAGTATGTTTGATACTGATAAGTCTACAGCAATTAGTTAATTCAGTTAAGGGGAGAAAACTTGAAATCAACCAGTTGTTATTATGAGTTAAAAAATTGATATGTTTGGCCACTCTTAAACATGAAATTAAGGGCTTCCCTCGTTCCAGTGGTAAAGAATCCATCCTTCCGCTGCAGGGGTCAGGGAAGTTCACATGCTGTGAGCCTTGGCCAAAAATGAGCAAAACATGAAATTTATGAATAACTGTGTAAAACTGGATAATGCTAGTAGCCACAAGTTATATAAACATTGTTACATTTGCAAAGATAGTATTAAACCTTCATTTATTTAACATGACAGGGAAATGAGGAATTTCTAATAAGTTAATTTCCTGTATAATTTATATTTACTCCTTTAGGTGCTAATTTCAAGAAATAATCATTTTAATGGCATTCTTTCTTTAAAGTGTAACAAAGTCTTAAATTTTCATAAAGAAAAAAATAAAACTTTTCTAAGTGATATAAAATTTTATGTATAATACTATAAAATTGGTAATGTTTTATAAGGCTTGTTTTCTTGGAATCAGAAAACATCTTAAACAGATTTTTTTTGTGTTTGTGTTCATTCTTACAAATTTTATTGCCTTTGTGAATTTATTTGTCCTTTGATAAAAAGCTGATAGAAAGCTTTTAATCATTTTCTAATAC
>SJYQ01005341.1:66875-116872 GCA_006410935.1 Redunca redunca
GCCAAAGTACTGGAGTTTCAGCTTCAGCATCATTCCCTCCAAAGAAATCCCAGGGCTGATCTCCTTCAGAATGGACTGGTTGGATCTCCTTGCAGTCCAAGGGACTCTCAAGAGTCTTCTCCAACACCACAGTTCAAAAGCATCAGTTCTTCGGTGCTCAGCCTTCTTCACAGTCCAACTCTCACATCCATACATGACCACTGGAAAAACCACAGCCTTGACTAGATGGACCTTAGTCGGCAAAGTAACGTCTCTGCTTTTCAATATGCTATCTAGGTTGGACATAACTTTTCTTCCAAGGTGTAAGTGTCTTTTAATTTCATGGCTGCAATCAGCATCTTCAGTGATTTTGGAGCCCCCAAAAGTAAAGTCTGACATTGTTTCCACTGTTTCCCCATCTATTTCCCATGAAGTGATGGGACCAGATGCCATGATCTTTGTTTTCTGAATGTTGAGCTTAAGCCAACTTTTTCACTCTCCTCTTTCACTTTCCTCAAGAGGCTTTTTAGTTCCTCTTCACTTTCTGCCATAAGGGTGGTGTTATCTGCATATCTGAGGTTATTGATATTTCTCCTGGCAATCTTGATTCCAGCTGGTGCTTCTTCTAGCCCAGCATTTCTCAGGATGTACTCTGCATGTAAGTTAAATAACCAGGGTGACAATATACAGCCTTGACGTACTCCTTTTCCTATTTGGAACCAGTCTCTTGTTCCATGTCCAGTTCTAACTGTTGCTTCCTGACCTGCATATAGCTTTCTCAAGAGGCAGGTCAGGTTGTCTGGTTTTCCCATTTCTTTCAGAATTTCCCACAGTTTATTGTGATCCACACAGTCAAAGGCTTTGGCATAGTCAGTAAAGCAGAAATGTTTTTTTCTGGAACTTTCTTGCTTTTTCCGTGATCCAGCAGATGTTGGCAATTGATCTCTGGTTCCTCTGCCTTTTCTAAAACCAGCTTGAACATCAGGAAGTTCACGGTTCACATATTGCTAAAGCCTGGCTTGGAGAATTTTGAGCATTACTTTACTAGCGTGTGAGATGAGTGCAATTGTGCGGTAGTTTGTGCATTCTTTGGCATTGCCTTTCTTTGGGATTGGAATGAAAACTGACTTTTTCCAGTCCTGTGGCCACTGCTGAGTTTTCCAAATTTGCTGACATATCGAGTGCAGCACTTTCACAGCATCATCTTTCAGGATTAGAAATAGGTCAACTGGAATTCCATCACCTCCACTAGCTTTGTTCATAGTGATGCTTTCTCAAGCCCACTTGACTTCACATTCCAGGATGTCTGGCTCTAGGTGAGTGATCACACCATCATGATTATCTTGGTCGTGAAGATCTTTTTTGTATAGTTCTTCTGTGTATTCTTGCCACCTCTTCTTCATATCTTCTGCTCCTGTTAGGTCCATACCATTTCTGTCCTTTATCGAGCCCATCTTTGCATGAAATGTTCCCTTGGTGTCTCTAATTTTCTTGAAGAGATCTCTAGTCTTTCCCATTCTGTTGTTTTCCTCTATTTCTTTGCATTGATCGCTGAGGAAGGCTTTCTTATCTATTCTTGCTATTCTTTGGAACTCTGCCTTCAGATGTTTGTATCTTTCCTTTTCTCCTTTGCTTTTTGCTTCTCGTCTTTTAGCAGCTATTTGTAAGGCCTCCCCAGACATCCATTTTGTTTTTTTGCATTTCTTTTCCATGGGGATGGTCTTGATCCCTGTCTCCTGTACAGTGTCACGAACCTCAGTCCATGGTTCATCAGGCACTCTATCTATCATATCTAGGCCCTTAAATCTATTTCTCACTTTCACTGTATAATCATAAGGGATTTGATTCAGGTCATACCTGAATGGTCTAGTGGTTTTCCCTACTTTCTTCAATTTAAGTCTGAATTTGGCAATAAGGAGTTCATGATCTGAGCCACAATCAGCTCCTGGTCTTATTTTTGTTGACTGTATAGAGCCTCTCCATCTTTGGCTGCAAAGAATATAATCAATCTGATTTCAGTGTTTACCATCTGGTGATGTCCATGTGTAGAGTCTTCTCTTGTGTTGTTGGAAGAGGGTGTTTACTATGACCAGTGTATTTTCTTGGCAAAACGCTATTAGTCTTTGCCCTGCTTCATTCCATATTTCAAGGCCAAATTTGCCTGTTACTCCAGGTGTTTCTTGACTTCCTACTTTTGCATTCCAGTCCCCTGTAATGAAAAGGACATCTTTTTTTGGGTATTAGTTCTAAAAGGTCTTGTAGATCTTCATAGAACTGTTCAACTTCAGCTTCTTCAATGTTACTGGTTGGGGCATAGACTTGGATTACTGTGATATTGAATGGTTTGCCTTATAGACGAACAGAGATCATTCTGTAGCCTTTGAGATTGTATCCAAGTACTGCATTTCGGACTCTTTTGTTGACCATGATGGCTACTCCATTTCTTCTGAGGGATTCCTGCCTGCAGTAGTAGATATAATGGTCATCTGTGTTAAATTCACCCATTCCAGTCCCAGTCTCCTGGAGAAGGAAATGGCAACCGACTCCAGTATTCTTAGCTGGAAAATCCCATGGAAGGAGGAGCTTGGTAGGCTACAGTCCGTGGGTCATAAAGAGTCGGACATGACTGAGCGACTTCACTTTCACTTTCATTTTGAATTAAAGGCAGCCAACACATTTTGGTATTTTTAAACATGTTTTCCCTTCTTCCTCAGCCCTGTCTTCCGACACATTTCTGAGTTCCCTTTGGCCAGCTGGAATGAAAGGTCCAGACTCTTCTCTGACTGGAAGGACATTTTACATGTTCTGATGCCATACTTCTTTCTTTATAGAGTACAGTGACTGAATTGTTAGTTGTTATATCACATCTTATCTTGTTCTAGTGTTGAAACTCTGTCATTTCTATGATGCATTGTCTTGAAGTTAGACTACCCTTATTTCAGAAATAGCCTATGTGTTTTTTAATCTTAATTAAAGCCAAATATGAATGCTTCACTCTTTACAATAGTTTTTGTCTGCATTTAGATGAAACTGTTAACTGGTACTCCAGTAGTGAAGAGGAAGAAGGGAGCAGCGTCAAGTCAATACTGAGAACATTACAGAAACAAACAGAGACTTTGAGGAGTCAACAGCAGCCTTCCACAGAACTTGTCACTCCTACTGACCCGAGACTTGCTAGAGAGAAGAATAAAGGACACCAAGTCGTCGACCCTAGACTCAGGACTATCTCAAGGCAAGACATTAAAAAATCTTCTGAGTCTGCCCCACTGGATCTCAGACTTGCATGGGATCCCAGGAAATTAAGAGGGACTGGAAGCGGCCATGGCAGTTCTGCTGCTGCTGGAGCCAAGTTTGATTCACATCATGGCAACACCGGCCCTAACGTCAGACACAAAAGAGGAGATGATGATGATGAAGATACAGAAAGAGAGCTGAGAGAAAAGGCTTTCCTAATACCTCTGGATTCTTCCCCTGGTGTGATGCTGCAGGACCCAAGGTCACAACTGAGACAGTTTAGTCACATTAAAATGGATATTACCCTAACCAAACCCAACTTTGCCAAACACATTGTGTGGGCTCCAGAAGACTTACTACCAGTTCCTTTACCTAAACCTGATCCAGTCTCTTCAATCAATTTACCTCTGCCCCCTCTTATAGCTGATCAGAGGCTCAGTAGGTTATGGAATACAAAAAGCGATCTTCGTCAAAACACAGTGCCCACTGATACAAAACTACCAGCCAAAGCCAAAATTAACGCAGCAAACAGAGAAGGCTACCCAGACCAATTTGGAGACTCACATAGTTCAGGAAGTAAATTAGGAGATCCTAGGCTGCAAAAAAATTTTGATCCTAGACTACACAGACTGCACAATACGGAGCCGCATCGAGCAGTTATGAAGGAGCCCCATATGTCTAAGACTGCCCCTCCGCTAGGGGCCAGGCCAGACCTGGGGTCATCACAGCCCTCAGGGGCGGTGCCCAGCAGTTCTGGTCCTGGGGCTTTACCTCCATATGCTCCCAAACTCTCATCTTCACCTGGCCTTTCCCTGGGAACTCCAGGTTCAGTCCTTAGCGGTATTAGTTTGTATGACCCCAGGGAGCAAGGTTCATCCTCTACATCAGAGCTAGCAGCAGAAAATGCAGAGAACCAGAAAAAAAGTGGGAGTTTAAAATGTAGTGACAAAAATGAGCCTCTTCCTGGGGAAGCAATCCTACCACAGAAAATGGCTCCAAATGTGGACGTCCCTGTTGACTGCCCAGCTGACCCACAGACGGATGTTCACCGGAATTCCGGTACCGTTCAAGTCCCAGCAGTGCACAGCCTTCCAATTCAGGCATTAACAGGCCTAATCAGACCCCAATACAGCGATCCCAGGCAGTCAAAACATCTGGGACAGGTGAGCCCCACCCCCGGTGATGATCCCAGCAAAGAAACAGATGACAAATCTCTGAAGGAGGTTTTTAAAACTTTTGACCCAACAGCTTCACCATTTTGTTAGCTGTTGTGTAACCAAGCAGTTATTTTCTCTCTCCTGACTGTTGGCAGTCCCCTGCTGTTTTGTAACTGTTTTACCTCTATAGTTTATTTATTTTTAAATTATAAACACTTTTCAGCTGCTAGTATCAGAACCACACGAAGTTATATCCTCCAAAGCCTGTGGTATTTTATATAGTATTTTTATAATTTTAAGAGACTGTAGTCATTGACATAGAAACCTATATATCATGTTAGTTTCAGTAAAAGTACTTTTATTGTAAATAAACCATCATGAACTCAACACTTCGCCTGAATATATGCCACTTGTCTTTCATAATCAGTGTTTAGATAAATGATCACCACTTTTATATGGTTGTTAGTTTCAAGCAATATAATGTACATTACTTTTCAGAAACAGTATTTTGACTAGGATCCTCTCAATTTGTCAACACAGAACTAATATGTAATGCTAACTGCTAGCTAAAATGTAAAGTGAAGTAAAGAAAACATTTTTTTAATCTAATATTAGCAGAGCAGTTCATGTTTAAGGGCATCACTTTTATTATTACTGGCAATATTATTTGTGTAAATGAAGCATTTGAATGTCATATCTTTTAAATGTATTTTATGGTATACTGTATCATAGAAGTTGGAGATATATAAATAGAATGTTTTGCTAAAGTAAAAAATTTCCAAATTCTCTAACATAACTTTTTAAATTTAATTTTTCATAATAATAGTTATGAGTTATNTGTCATGTTATGATGTTTATGCATTTTGATGTCTTTTGTCTTTAGCAGCATATTTATATTACTTTTTCAAATTGTGTAGCTGCAATAATTGTATTCATCATGACTTTGGCAGTTTTTAACAAAATTTTAAAAGATCCAGTGTGTCTGTAGTGATTTATTGCATTGATAATGTTTTAAGTGTGCAGGTTCTACATTTTTTCTTAAATAGCAAGAAAACACAGAGATGGTATAGTCAACTGTATATGGCTATCAATAAAGACTCTCTTTCAGATCTCACCTGACTGGCATTCTATAACGGAGGAGACTGCTTGGTGTTTTAATGTATTTAATGTCCTCATAGTTTGGAAACCTCCTCAATGGATTAGAAGTTGTACTTTTATGAAAAATGATTTGTATTCATTCTTGTATAGTTATTGCAGTATATAAATAATGGCAACCCTACTTACTTTATACATATATTATTTATAACTAAAACTAAGTATTACACTTAAGTCTCAGGCTAAGTGTATATATTAATATCTTCAACTAGAGGTATCTGACAGTGTTTGCTAGTAACAACTCCAGCAAGTAATTTAAAAGGAGCATTTCATTGTAAAAGGTAACGGAAGTAGAGGAAATCAGCACTTGAGAAGTGATTTTAAAAATATACAGCAAAATATTTGTGTGGGAACCTAAAGCTCAGCACATGGCTTAATACTAATGTATATCTTTCCTATTCCCTTCTTCACTTTTTGCTTTTTTTGCTCTGATTCCATGCTGAAATGAGGTTGCAGTTAAGTGAACAAGAACTCTGCCTGTCTACCTCAGAAGTTCATTGTGTTCTAAGTGGAAGGACAGTTGTTCAAGGGAATGTGAGTTCCTACTATTTTTACTTTGGTTACATTGTTGCCTAAAATGATTCTGGATAACATTTTATGGTTAAAAAATGAAATTTACAGCTATTATAGAAAGTATTTTCTGACTTGCTGTTCCTTGGAAGCAAGTTGAAGGATAATTGATTAGTAAAAAGATCCTTTATGAATGTTCATATAAGCTACTTGCTGAATTTATTGGAAGAGAGAGAGGGAGGAAAGAACTTATGAGGGTTAGAGCTTTATGACAGGGAATTCATATTCGTGTTCTGAACTGATTTATAGGTGTTTTATCTCAGTGTCTAGTTTGTTATCTGTGAAATGGGTATGATTTTGACTGTTCACAGATTTGATGTAAGGAGTGAATGAATTATTATTTTAAAGTATTTGTAAATATAAAATTGATTTATATTTATATTTCACACATAATCATTACATTCCCACTGGGTTTGCATTAAGTTGTACAGATTCCAAAATAATATAATACGGTTTGTGTGGTTCATCAATTCTGTGAAGTTTCAGATGATAGTAAGACACAGTAGAAGTTGTTTCAGAGAGTATTAACCCATCAGGTTAGCAATTTCCTTGAACATTTTGTGTATCAGTAAGTCACAGGGCTTTTTCTGCTTTAGAGCTCTATGGGCTTGTCATGTCTGTTCAGGGTCTGACATCTATGCTCACTTTAGACAGGTTGGATATTGACAGAAGGTGAAAATCCTGTGATGGTCTGTGTTGTGTTTTCCTCACCTACTTGTATGACTTCGTGTTTTGTGACTGATGTGTTTGCTTAAATCATAGCATGTGTGGTGTGGGTGAAGTGGCCAACTCAGTCATTGGGAGGCTGTTGGCTTTTAGAAACAATAAGGATATTTACTTCCACCTCTTAATATGTATTTCTGCAAGCATGCGACATTGAGATCTTTCTTAGTGATCACTTGTTGGAAAAAGGAGCATTTTTCTTTGGTTAATGGCATCTTGAAGTTTGAAAATTCCCAGTGACCTGGATGTTAGGGCTTGTCAGTATATGTCCATTTGCACAGCACAGAGTCTCATGATAGAGACGCTCTCCCTGAGTTCACTCTCCTGGGCTGAGGATTGCGCCTCACAGAGGCTGTCTTTGTGAAAAGCCATGCCTTGGAGGGCTGATCTGCAGTCAAGCAGTCCACCGATAGTGCCCTTGCCTCCTTCAGTATCAGGCCTTCTGGGAATTTCTAGGATGAAGAGTTATAATCATCTCTTCAGAAATGGTTTGGGAGCACTTGATAATATTATGTTCAAAGTTTAGTAATCATTAGTAAATTTGCTTAGTTTAAATAAGGCTTAGTTTAGGAAGTGTAAGCCTTGACAAAATGTAACCGAAGAGTGTCTGAGTGTTTGAAGTTGTTTTCCTCACTTATGTGTTATGACTTTGTATTTATGTAATGTCTTCTCCTCCAAGTAACTTAATGTGATTTGCAGAACCAGCTTCAGTAGTTACTAATTGCTGTACTGCTGGGGTTATGTTTCTGAATATGTTATTTATCAGCAGGACCTACCAGTTGTAACAAAACCCCTAATTTAACCTGGCTTTCTTAGAAAGGATACAGACCTAAGACTTTAAGTTAATGCCAACATAACATTTAGAATTTATGATTTTAAAATAAGAAATGAAAAGTATGTCTTAAAATTTATGCTTTTGGAGGCTGAATCCATATGCGTCTGCTTGTTCTTCTGTTTCCACACAGCAACAAGCCTAGTTCTGTGCACGCAGTAGGTGTTTTGTTAACTGCTTCTTGATTGCTTCCCAACGTCCATCCGAGTTTAGATTTTGCAGGTGCCTCCATCTGTCAGAATAGATGTGGCAGAGCCACTCCAGGATTGTATTAGAAAGAGTATGGTCATTAATTATGCCTCTTTCATTAGACATAGGGCACCAGCCTTCTCTTTTCTTGTCTCTTCTCCCCATCACCCACCCAAACAATATGAACGTAGGGTTATGGCAGCTTTTACTTAAGAGTTAACTTGTTTCTACAATAATTCATGATTCTAAGAGTTCTCCAAGCTTTACAAGATGATTTTACTACTTCATTGTAGAAGTTTGACTAGATTAAACATAGATCCCCGTAGATCTATGAAGGATTCTTTATGTGCTATGAAAAAACTGCATACTAAAGTCTCATGTTTTCATTTTAAAATGTTCCTCTAATTTTCCCCTTCCGATTCTCCTCAAAATTCAGCCAGAATTATGAAGATATGCCTAGCTTAGTGAATTTCCAATAGCATTTTATTCTAACACTATGAATAAATTTGAGTCTTGTGTTTTGTCCTTAAACATGCTTCATTACCCTTTGGAATACAACAGTCATGTGTTAACAGTTGGGAAAATGATTGTGGGCATAAAGAAAATCTGTTTGTCCCAATGACTGTGAGTTCTTGGAATAATATGTTATAGCTTGGTTTATCATTGAATCTCTTGTTTTTTAAACTTAGAATTTATGAGAAAAAGGTTATTATAGAGCTAGTTATAGCATTTTAGAAAAAAAATCAACCTTATAAATTATCAAGCTCCTTGCTCCTTGGCTCAGTACTCTACTAATTTTAATACCTCTATGAGGGTGTTAAGGTTGAGAGGAGTGATGAAATTTGCATTAGGTAATATTATTTTGTCAGGAGTCTGATATATAGATTATTGTAAAGGAATTAAATACATAGAGGCCCAATTTTTTAAAAATTAATCATGTTTCCAAACTTCCATTACAAGCAAGGTCTTGGGGATTTGTCATTAATGATAGACTCTACATTTTATATGCTTTTTAAATAGAGAAGGTGGCAAATAATTAATTATTACAGATAAGAGGTTTTAGTCCACCTCTATTTTATAGGAATTTGCCCTCCATATATTTGAGAGAGAAGTCAAATAAGATAGGAGAATATCTTTTCCTGAGGTAGAATATTTCCTTTAAAAGTGACAATCGAGAAATAGTCATTTCTATACTTACTTGCCAAAGTTTAAAAAAAAATTTTATGTTTCTTATCTTAAACCCACTGCTCCCCACCAAGGATTCAGAAAGGGCTCAGTATCGATCCAGGGTTCCACTGCCCAGGTCATTTCATTTTTTGTCATTTCTAGGCTGCTGTGCTTGCCCATGGTAAGGGCATTGATGGCACTTGTGTCCTAGGATGTAGTGTGTGTTTGGTAAGGGGTGGTGCCATGTCCAGATTTCTGGTCACCCTTTTTCTATGAGATTTATAAGCACCATCTGTAAGCTGAAATCTAGATTAAACCTATTCAGTATGAAGTAGTGTTTTTTTTTTTTTTTATAAAAAACAACTTCCTACAGTTATTATTTCATTTCCCCACATATCTCAAATGTTGGGGAAATGCTTTCTTGACTGTTTCACTTTGGAGGATTTCAGTAGCTATTAATTTATTAGATTAACTAAATCATTAATCTATTGTCTGTTCAAAAGATACCAGCAAAGGGTATACTTTGCTGAACTGATAAACAATTCTACACCAGGACTAACAAATTCCTTGGTAACATCAGGAATATCTTTTTTTTCCCCCTTCTCATTTACTAGTAACTTTTCCAAGTTGCATTCTGTTGTTGCAAATTTCTGTGGTTTTCTTCTGTGACATCTTTCTATTGTCTGACTTTAAATAAAAATATTTCTAATAATATCTGTCTCACAGTGCATTGCTTTGCTTTAATATTAGTAAATATTCAGTAGTTAAAGGTAGACTGTCAAGGATCCAAGTCCTCATGAGAGTTTGTAAATGGAAAGCTTTCAGGCCTTCCTGAAAGAACATAGCAGTAAGCCATCCTTTAGTTTATTCTTAGTGCACAGAGATTGTACTTTACTTAATCACACAGATAAACAGCATTTAAGGCCCTCTTCTATGTAAGGAAGTGTCTCTTACATTAGCTTACTAGTTTTCTGTTAAAAAGATCTGAATCTGAGAGATTGCTAGCAAGTGTAATGCTCAGAGTAGAAAAAGAACTCTTTAGGGTCAAAATAGCTGTGAAAAGAAGAGAAGCAAAAAGCGAAGCATAAAAGGAAAGATACACCCCTTTGAATGCAGAGTTCCAAAGAATAGCACGGAGAGATAAGCCTTCCTCAGTGATCAACGCAAAGAAATAGAGGAAAGCAATATAATGGGAAAGATTAGAGATCTCTTCAATAAAATTAGAGATACTAAGGGAACATTTCATGCAAAGATAGGCACAATAAAGGACAGAAATGGCATGGACCTAATAGAAGTAGAAGGTATTAAGAAGAGGTGGCAAGAATACTCAGAAGAACTATACAAAAAAGATCTTCACGACCCGGATAATCACGATGGTGTGATCAGTCACCTAGAGCCGGACATCCTGGAATGAGAAGTCTAGTGGGCCTTAGGAAGCATCACTACAAACAAAGCTCATGGAGGTGATGGAATTCCAGTTGACCTATTTCTAATCCTGAAAGATGATGCTGTGAAAGTGCTGCACTCAATATGCCAGCAAATTTGGAAAATTCAGCAGTGGCCACAGGACTGGAAAAGGTCAGTTTTCATTCCAATCCCAAAGAAAGGCAATGCCAAAGAATGCTCAAACTACCGCACAATTGCACTCATCTCACGCGTTAGTAAAGTAATGCTCAAAATTCTCCAAGCCAGGCTTTAGCAATACGTGAACTGCGTATTTCCAGATGTTCAAGCTGGTTTTAGAAAAAGCAGAGGAACCAGTGATCAAGTTGGCAACATCCGTTGGATCATAAAAAAAGCGAGAGAGTTCCAGAAAATCATCTACTTCTGCCTTATTGACTATGCCAAAGCCTTTGACTGTGTGGATCACAACAAACTGGAAAATTCTTCAAGAGATGGGAATACCAGACCACGTGATCTGCCTCCTGAGAAATCTGTGTGCAGGTCAAGGAGCAACAGTTAGAACTGGACATGGAACAACAGATTCATTCCAAATTGGGAAAGGAGTACATCAAGGCTGTATATTGTCACCATGCTTATTTAACTTCTATGCCAAGTACATCATGTGAAATGCCGGCCTGGATGAAGGACAAACTGGAATCAAGATTCCCGGGAGAAATACCAATAATTTCAGGTACACAGACGACACTATCCTTATTGCCGAAAGTGAGGAGGACATAAAGAGCCTCTTGATGAAAGAAGAGAGTGAAAAATGTGGCTTAAAATTCAACATTCAAAAAACGAACATTATGGCATCTGGTCCCATTACTTCATGACAAATAGATGGGGAAACAATGGAAATAGCGACAGACTTTATTTTCTTGGGCTCTAAAATTAGTGCAGATGGTGACTGTAGCCATGAAATTAAAAGATGCTTGCTCTTTGGAAAGCTGTGACAAAGCTAGACAGTATGTGGAAAAGCAGAGACATTACTGACAAAGATCTGTCTAGTCAAAGTTCTGTTTTTTCCAGCAGTCGTGTGGATGTGAGAGCTGGACCATAAAGAAAGCTGCGTGCCAAAGAACTGATGCTTTTGAGCTGTGGTGTTGAGAAGACTCTCGAGAGTCCCTTGGACAGCAAGGAGCTCGAACCAATCAATCCTAAAGGAAAGTAGTCCTGAATATTCATTGGAAGGACTGATGCTGAAGCTGAAACTTCAGTACTTTGGCCACCTGATGCAAAGAACTGACTCATTGGAAAAGACCCTGATGCTGGCAAGATTGAAGGCAGGAGAAGGGGATAATAGAGGATGAGATGGTTGAATGGCATCACTGACTTGATGGATATGAATTTGAGCAAACTCCGGGAATTAGTGATAGACAGGGAAGCCTGGGGTGCTGCAGTCCACGGGGTCCCAAAGAGTCAGACACGACTGAGTGACTGAACTGAACTGAACTGGTGGTCCATTGGTTAAGAATCCATCTTCCAATGCAGGGAACGTGGGTTTGATCCCTGGTTGGGTAATTAAGATCCCACATGTTGTGGGGCAGCTAAGCCCATGCACTACAACTGCTGAGCCCATACACTGTGGAGGTCATGTAGTACAGCTAGAGAAAAGCCCATCAGGATCAACAGAAGATCCTGCATGCCACAACTGACACCAAGACAGCCAAATAAATAAATTATATATACATATTTAAGGTGATTTTTAAACTGAAATCTGATGTCCGAGTGGGCCAGAAAGAGATACATTCTAAGGAATGGTAACAGCTTGTGCAAAGACCCTGAGGCAGGACTTCTGTATATGAGGAAGTGAAGTGAGGCTAGTGTGGTTGGATCAGAATAAGAGAGAAAGTGAAAGTGAAGTCACTCAGTCATGTTCGACTCTTTGCGACCCGTGAACTGTAGCCCACCAAGCTCCTCCGTCCATGGGATTCTCCAGGCAAGAATACTTGAGTGGGTTGCCATTTCCTTCTCCAAGGGATCTTCCCGACCCAGGAATCTAACCCAGGTCTCCTACATTTCAGGCAGACACTTTTTAACCTCTGCACCACCCGGGAACCCTTAAATACAAGAATACAGTCTCTCAGAAAACCTCCTGTAGAGACACAGAACTTCAGATCCAAGTACTAACATCAAAGGTTTCAAGGGAGGAAAGGAAGCCAGGTTGAAAGAAGAAGGGGGAGGAGGCGGGAGAGGGGGGGCCAAAGGGGTGGCCTTACAGACGTCCCCTGCCACCTACAGATACCCAGGCGTTATGGGACTTTTCCCTGGGCCTCCAGAGAAGGGAGGACTGGAACTCAGCCCCAGAAATCAGACCAGACCAGAACCAGAATTCGAGTTCTCTACCAAGAGGAGGTGATCAGTCTCCAATCCTCAGCTCAGGCTGAGGGCCCTTCGACCAATTTCTGCATCCAGGACCGGGGTCTAGAAAAATAGGGAAGGATAGGAAGGGTTAAGGAGAGGAAAGAGAGAGGGAAGGGGAGAGAGGTCAATAAGGTCTCTTGTTCCTTTCTGGTCGGGGTGTGAAAAGCTGAAGGTGGAGACGGAGGCCAGAATGAGATCAAACATGTCTTCTCACGGATTTTGTTGAGAATTTGGAGGAATTGGTGAAGGACAAGGAAGTGTACAGGAGGGGCTTGTTCATTCGAGTAGAGTTGCTAATGTGTGTCTGGGTTAGAGAAATGCCTCCTACATTTAGTGGGTGCCCAGTTGGCACTTAGCAAAGGCAGCCATCATCAAAACTGGTAACTACAGTGGTCGCCTAGTCTTGTAAATAAAGTTTTTTTGGGACAAGGGTCAGGATCGGAGTGATGCAAGCAGTCAAGGCTGTGCAATGGTGGAGTCTGATCCTGTCTTTATTAAAAATGTTGATGTCTATTTCATCATGCATTTTTGAATTCATTTTGATTCTTAACACTACTGTATTAAAATGTTGAAATGAAGTGGAAGTCATTCAGTCATGTCCGACTCTTTGCGCGAGACCCCAGGGACTATACAGTCCATGGAATTCTCCAGGCCAGAATACTGGAGTGGGTAGCCTTTCCCTTCTCTAGGGGATCTTCCAATCCAGGGATCAAACCCAGGTCTCCTGCATTCCATGTGGATTCTTTAGCAGCTGAGCTACCAGGGAAGCCCATTAAAATGTGTATCTTCAAAAAAAAAAAAAAGCCTAATAGAAAAGGATTAATCTGATTTCTGTTAATCTGATTTCTGTAAAATAAATATAAGTTTATTAGATAGATTGGAGCAGGGATATATGAAGAGGAAAGGGTGAGAGCAAAAACATGGAAGTATGAAATAGAAATATCTATTCAGATGTCTACAAGTGACTTTTTCTTACTGGTCTCAGAAGGCTAGAAGCACAGATGGAAATTAAGTGGAATGGTGTGTCTGTCTGTCTGGGAGCATGGAGAGTAGATAACACAGATATTTCATGGCAAGTCTGGTAACTCCTGCAAAGGATTTTGGACTGTATCTCATATGCAGTTAAGGTCACTGAAGGATTTGAAGCTAAAAGGAGGCATGAATAAAGTTGCCAATCAGAGTGGTTAAAATAGCAACAGTATGGAAGAGATAAGCAGTGCCGGTGGAATGAAGCAAAAGAGAGTCAAAAGTCATAAACAGCAAAGATGAAAACTGCAGAAAGGAGGCCAATGGAGAACAGAATGTCAAGAAGGGAGTAATCATTAGGGTTGCATGGGTCAAGAACTCTTAAGAGACTGAATTCTGAGATTGTCAGATTTCATCTGACAAGTTCAAAAAGATGAAAAACTAAGCCAGATTTTTGAAGACTTTATGGATAGTAATAAAACTGCAAAGATAGATTAAATCTACTTATAGAAACATAGTTGTAACTGGAAGGAGAAAGTCCAGTGAATGTTACCCAAGAAAAGAGAACTGAACATAAACCAAAGGGAAGGTAGTCCAAAAAGAGAGATTAAGTACTTCTGCTGGCCAAGACTGAACAAAATATACAAAACATTGGTCTTCAGATATTAGACATCAGGCAGCATAAGACAAGGCTTCCCTGGTAGCTCAGAGGTTAAGAGCATAAGACAGTGGTTCTTTTTTTTTTTTTTAATTGGAGGATAATAACTTTATGGGCTCAGACAGTAAAGAATCTGCCTGCAATGCAGGAGGCCTGGGTTCAATCCTTGGCTTTTAAAAAGATCCCCTGGAGAAGAGAATGGCAACCCACTCCAGTATTCTTGCCTGGAGAATCCCCATGGACAGAGGATCCTGGCAGGCTATAGTCCATGGGGTCACAAAGAGTCGGACATGAGTGAGCAACTAAGCATAGCACAATCACTTTGCAATATTGTGTTCATTTCTGCTGAACAACAACATGAATCAGCCATAACTATACATATATCTCCTCCCTCTTGAGCCTCTCACCCACCCCCAACCCCATCCCATCCCTCTAGGTTGTCACAAAACACCAGGCTGAGCTACCTGTGTTATACAGCAGCTTCCCACTAGCTATCTATTTTACACAACAAAGGTCCGTCTAGTCAAGGCTTTGGTTTTTTCAGTGGTCATGTATGGATGTGAGAGTTGGACTGTGAAGAAAGCTTAGTGCTGAAGAATTGATGCTTTTGAACTGTGGTGTTGGAGAAGACTCTTGAGAGTCCCTTGGACTGCAAGGAGATCCAACCAGTCCATTCTAAGGGAGATCAGTCCTGAGAGTTCATTGGAAGGACTGATGCTAAAGCTGAAACTCCAATACTTTGGCCACCTCATGTGAAGAGTTGACTCATTGGAAAAGACCATGATTCTGGGAGGGACTGGGGCAGGAGGAGAAGGGGACGACAGGGAATGAGATGGCTTGATGGCATCACCGACTCGATGGATATGAGTTTGAGTAGACGCTGGGAGTTGGTGATGGACAGGGAGGCCTGGTGTGCTGGGATTCATAGGGTCGCAAAGAGTTGGACACGACTGAGCGACTGAACTGAACTGAACTGAAGTGTATATATGTCAGTGCTACTCTCTCAATTTGTCCCACTCTAGGGCAATGATTCCTAACAGAAAAAAAAGATGAGCCCTTGACTAAGCCAGCTTAATTCCTGGAGAGTTTCCAAGCTGTGGTAAGTTGAGGGGGAATCCAGGGAGAAGCCAGTGGTCTCAGCATGGGAAGACCGAGTTGGGAGTCCAGGGAACACAAGGGAGCTCTAGTCTGTAGGGCAGAGAATGAGAAGATGAGAGATACACAGAGAGAAAGCTCAGAAGGCCACACGTCTTCAGCTATGTACACATCACCACAAGTGTATGAGAAAAATTTCCTGGGGTCATGAAAAGGATTAGAGGAGACATTCCCCAGAGCTTACAACAGAGGTTTCTTGCCATCATCCGCAATAGATAAATCATGTAAGCAAAGTGATATTGGATAAGACATTAAGAAAAACACTGCTTCAGTAGTGAGGCAAAATAAATTCTAGAAGAAACAGCATTGATCCTATCCAAAAAAAAAAAAAAAGCTTAAAATTAAGACTTGAAAGGACTAGACTGTTTATAGATAAATTAACTGCATCCCAGAGTTCAAGAATACTTATAGGGATATGAAACCTCCCAGCACACATTCAAGTTAAAAGTCACAATGACTGGCATCCAATCACAATTACCAGACATGCAAAGAAACAGGAAGTGCCCAGGAAGAGTCAGGCAGTTTCCTTAAATGAGACAAAGTTGAAAGACCTGGGAAACAAAGATTTTGCAGAAGAGTACCGGAAAGGAGGAAGCTGCACAGAACTTTGGGGGATCTGCAACGGTTTCAGGGAGTACTGATCAGTGTATATCTGTGAGGAAGCTACCAGGAGCTGAAAAGATTGGAGATAATTGTGCCTAGGGCTAGTACAGGGCCAAGAAAAGCACCTGTTCTCACCAGACAGAATGGAAAACCTCATGATTCACAAAGTGTTGGAGAGAGTACACAGAAGAGTCTTGCCTCAAAAAGAACTATTTCACCTTGGACTGAACCCTACTCTCGTCCCACTTAACAAATCTTAAAAGCAAGACAGAAAATAGGAAACTGTTTCCAAGTAACTGTCTCCCAGAACCAATTCAAGAATATTTATTGGAACACAGAAATAGCCAGCAACCCAATAAGACAAGTGTCTGGCACACAGTAAAATGTTACTAGGCATGCAAAGAATCAGGAAATATTGCTCACAGTCAGGAGGTAAATGAATCTATTGAAAGCAATCGAGAACTGACACAGATATAAAAATTTGTAGAGGCAAAGATATTAAAAAATTATTAAAATTGTATCCCACAAGTTCATAAGTAAAGGCTTAGGAAATATTTTAAAAACCAAAGTAAATTTTAGAGAAAATAATATTGCCAGGAATGAAGAGATTACTTTATTAATGATGAAAGATATAATTCATCAAAGTGATATAAATGTTTACATACCTTTAAAAATAAATGAAGCAACTCTGATAGAACTATAACACAGAAAATTCACAATTACTGTTGCAAATTTCAATATCCTCCTTTAAAAATTGATAGAACAAGTAGAAGGAAAATCTAAGGACATCAAAGACTTGAGCAACAGTGTTCGTCAACTTGACCTAAGTGGTTTTTATAGAACACTCCAACTAACAATATCATAATGTACTTCCTTTTCTAATGTACATAGAACATTTGTCATGATAAACTATAATCCAGACCACAACACAAGGCTCAATACATTTAAAAGGATTATGAACTACAAAGTATGCTTCTTGACTACAAAGGAATTAAATCAGAAATCAAAACAAAATCTTTGGAAATTCCACCCCCTACACACAAATATTTTGAAACTAAGTAAGTACAGTTCCAAATAACCCATGAGTCAGCAAATAATGTTAAAAGAAAATTAGATTGTATAATGATAAAGGAAAAAGTAAAAATGGGTGGGAAGAAGCAAAAATAGAGCTTAGAAATCTACAGTAGTAAAAGCGTATATTAGAAAAGAATGCCACAAAATAATGACCTTACTGTTGACATTCATAAACTTGAAAAAGAAAAGAAAATTGAAACAGAAGAAAAGAAGTATCAAAAAGAAAGAATTCATGAAATAGAGAATAAATCTTAGACAAAGCTAAATCAAAAATGGATATATAAAAAGATAAAATTGATAAATCTCTATATAGACTTATCAGGGAAGGAAGAGTGAAGACAAATGACCAGTATTAGGAATGAGCGAAGTGACCTAAATAAACTTCTGCAGTTTCTGTAAAAGTTAAACATTCACTTACACTACTATCCAACCATTCCACTTTTAGAATTTTTCCTGAAGAAATGAAAGCAGAGAAGGTTTATTTGTTACAGCTCCAAACTGTAAGCAATACAAATGTCCATCAACAGGTGAGTGGATAAAAAATTGTCCTATATCCATATAATGAAATACTACTAGGCAATGAAAAAGAATGAATCACAATATACATGTATTATGGATATCTCAAAATAGTTACACTGAATGAAAGAATACCGAGGGGGGAAAATAACGCCTACTGTATGAATCTATTTTTACACAAGTCTATATACTGCAAACTAATCTAATTAGTAAACTAATCAAACTAATTGAATTATAATTGATTTACAATATTAATACAAACTAATACAGTTTCAGATGTACAGTGTAGTGATTCGATTTCTTTCTACATTATAAAATGGTTACCACAGTAAGGCTAGTGTCCACCTGTCACCATACAAAGTTATCACAATGTTACTGACTGTATCCGTTACCATGCACATTAAATCTCTGTGGTTTATTTATTTTACAATCGAAATTTATACCTCTTGATCCCCTCACCTGGTTTACTCATCTCCTCACCCCTTCCCTCTGGTTCTTACCCATCTGTTCTCTGTAACTATGAGAGTCTGTTCTCGTTTCATTTGGTTTATTTGTCTGTTTTGTCGTTTAGACCCCATGTATAAATGAAATCATGTGTGTTTGTCTTTCTCTATCTGACTTATATCCCTTAGCATAATACCCTTTGGGTCCATCCATGTTGTTGCAAATGGTAAGATTTCATCCTTTTTGTTTTTTTTTTTTAACTTTTAAAATTTTTATTTTAACTTTAGTTTACTTTACATTACTGTATTGGTTTTGCCAAACATTGACACGAATTCACCACGAGTGTACAAGCGTTCCCAAACATGAATCCCCTCCCGATTTCATCCTTTTTTATGACAGTAATATTCCATTGTGTATGTATACTTATCCATTCATCTGTTAATAGACACTTAGGTTGCTTCCATATCTTGCCTATTGTAAGTAGTACTGCAGTGAACATGGGGCTGCATATAGCTTTTCAAATTAGTGTTTTTGTTTTCTTTGGAAAAATACCCAGAAATGTAATTGCTGGACATTTGCTAGTTCTATTTTTAATGTTTTGAAGAACCTCTATATTGTTTTCCATAGTGGCCGTACCAGCTTTCATTCCCACCAACAGTGCATGAATGTTCCCTTTTTACCACATCCTCACCAACACTTATTTGTTGTTGTTTTTTTTTTTTAATAATAGCCATTTGACAGGTGTGAGGTGATATATATCCTTGTGGTTTTGAGTTGCATTTGCCTGACAGTTAGTGATATTGAGCATCTTTTCGTGTGCTTGTTGGCCATCTATATGTCTTTGGAAAAATGTCTGTTCAGGTCCTCTGTCCATTTTAATTTTTTTTTTTTTATGCTGAGTTGTTCAAGTTCTTTGTAGATTTTGGATATTAGCCCTTTATCAGATAATATTGTTGTTAGTGTATGAAAATGCAACAAATTTCTGTTATATTAATTTTGTATTCTGCAAATTACTGAATTTATGTGTCAGTTCTGATAGTTTTTTGGTGGTGTCTTTGGGATTTTCTGGGACTTCTCTGGTGGCTCAGATGGTAAAGAGTCTGCCTGCAGTGCAGGAGACACAGGTTCAACCCCTGGGTCAGGAATGTCCCCTGGAGAAGGGAATGGCACCCCACTCCAGTATTCTTGCCTGGGGAATTCCGTGGACAGAGGAGCCTGGCGGGCTTCAGTCCATGGAGTCGCAGAGTCAGTCACAACTGAAGTGATTTAGCACAGCACAGCACAATCAAACTCATCTTTAAGTGACAAGGCAGATCCGTCATTATAGGACACTGGGGGGAGAAACCGAGGGGTAGGAGAGAATAAGGATATTTCTGGGGTTATGGATATATTCATTAGAGCTTCCCTGGTGGTTCAGCCATAACAATCCACCTGCCAATGCAGGAGCCATGAGTTCGATCCCTGGGTCAGGAAGATCCCCTGGAGAAGGAAATGGCACCCCACTCCAGTATTCTTGCCTGGAGAATCCCATGAACAGACGAGCCTGGTGGGCTATAGACTATGGGGTTGCAAAAGAGTCAGACGTGACTGAGCAAACAACAAATATATTCATTATACCGACTGTGGTGATGGTTGAATGGGTGTATATAAGGCAAAACTCAACATATTGTATTTTTTTTAATGGAAAGAAATCCATTTATAAATTGTAAATCTGAGCCATGATCCCACTGGATTATGGGAAATTCAGCCTCATCTATTATCAGCCCTCCTCCCTGTGGGCAGCACCAGAATCCAAGAGGCTGGCATGGTGTCCCCCAAAAGCAGGACCCTAGCCCCCAGGGCACCCCTGCTTCCACGTCCACAGTCCCTGTCTGTGGCCCCCTCCTTCAGACTCAGTTCTCCGCTTTTGGCTCACGTGGTTCAACCCCCGAGGTGAAGGTCACTGGTCTCCTCACTCTCCTTTTCCTCATTCCTTTACCAAATAGGTTTTGTGAAAGATACTGAGAATTGGAAAATACCCACTGACTGTCCAAAACCTTAACACCCAACTCTTCCTCTCTGTCCAAATGCTAAACCCAGATTCACCAAATCACAGCTCAGGGCCTTCAGATTCGCAGATTCTTGCCCTCTGTCCTAAACCAACACATCTTCAGTTTTCCCACACCTTGAGTTTCTGAACACTGCCAAGTTACTCAAGCTAGGTGTGCTCTGACTGACTGCCAAGCTAATCCATACATCTTTTAGTTCCTGGCTCCCTAAAGAACATACTGGGGCTATTCTCACATTGAAGTATCTTAATAAAGGCTTCAGATAAAGGGGCTTGGATGTTTTTTCCTGCATCCCTTCACAATCTACATTTGAGGTTCCTTTTGAAGCAGAAAACTAAATATCCTTCCCAGGCAGACAGCAGTCTCACCAGGGACACAGAGCTGTCCCCTTAACTGAGAATGCTGTCTGGACAGCTCTGCTCAAGGCCTGGCCCTGGCCACCCTGCACCTACGTGACCCCCCACTCATCCTATGTCCCTACAGGCTGATTTGGCCTAAGAGGCACTTCCCAGGGGCTCCCAGAGTCCTGGGCCCAGTGCACACAAGCTGGAGAATATCTTAAAGCAGGGCTGTGAGTGTCGCAGGCCCTTTGGTGCTGGTTTTTCACAGGCCCAGCTCATCACAGACCAGGTTTGAGGTTTCTTGAAGTCTGTGCCTTAGCAGTTTTCTTCTCCACTGCATGCAGAAGACAGCAACTTCTGGTTCCTCTGGGTCTGGGGAAGTTTGTCTGAAACCCTGGAGGAGAGAAAGATGGTTAAGTACTAGGAGACACTGTGTACTCTTTCCTGGTGTCAGCTGATTGGAGTGCCTCAGCCATTCTTCTGAGTGATGTTTGGGCTGGTTTTCTGATATTCTAGACCTAATTTAATGGAGAGCAAGGAATCACAACTGGAGAGGTCCTCTGAATCAGAGCCCACTCATTCTTAAAGGAGAAGCACAACATGTCTATCATAATAGAATGTTCTGCGACAGTAATCAATTAAAAAACATTCTCTCTATGACCCAAATTCTGCCTCATTCTGGTTCTTGTTTTATTCATTTTGCTTTACGCAAACAATCCATGGGTCTTTGGGCAGCAGCCTAAGCAGAGTCAGGACGCGGGTGTACACTGCAAGCATTCAGCCTCACTCTCAGGTTCTCCTGCACTCAGATGGTCTGGGCACTGGAACTTGGGGTCTGGCCCTGCCCTGGGTAATTCTGCTGGATCAGTGGGAGTTTGTGGCTGTGGCCGTGCTGGCATGCTGGCAGGACAGACATGGATCCATAGGACCAGTCCTGAGCTTTTCTGTCAACCTTCTTTATAGTCGAGAAATTCTGGAACTTGTAGTTCAAACACATTTTTTCAAATGATTTTCACTGTCTATTTTATGTATTCTTTAATTTTAATTGGTACAAAAAGAGAGACAAAGAGATTAAAAAATCAGACTCAGATATAAGCCACATGTTGAAACCATCAGACAGGAAATTAAAAATAACTATGGTTAATGTATTAATGACTTAGAAAAAGTAGACAAAATGCATAAACAGATGGAGAATTTTAGCAGAGACACAAAACTACTAGGAATAATTGAATGGAAATGCTAAAATGAAAAAAATGCTACTGCTGCTGCTAAGTTACTTCAGTTGTGTCCGACTCTGTGTGACCCCATAGAGAGCAGCCCACCAAGCTCCCCTGTCCCTGGGATTCTCCAGGCAAGAACACTGGAGTGGGTTGCCATTTCCTTCTCCAAAATGAAAAAATAGATGGCAACAAATGGAACAATGCTTTGATAACTCATCAGTAGACTGGACACAACTGAAGAAAAAGTGAAACTGAAGGTAGGTTGATAGAAATTAGCCAATCTAAAGCACATAGGAAATCAGGTCACAGGTTTGGGTTAGAAATGAAGTTGAATTTAGTAGCTAGGAAGCTGGTAGAGTTTCCTCATGAATGCTGCAATTTACCATGTTCCTCTCAGCCTGTGACCTGAGTCATGGTCCTGTGAGTGTGTACTCTATGCCAGTGTCCACCTACCTGAAGACTTGCAGCTTCTGTAGCCCTCACAGTCTTAGAGACAGCATGGAGGAGCTGCTGTGCATTTTCCACCAGGAGCTCTTCAGAGGACTTGCTTCTTGTCAGGGAGGATTTTACACTTGGGAGTTGGCAGCAGGAAAACAGATACCATGACACCAGGTAAAAGGCATAATCTCAAATAAATAGCAGAATTTACAATGTAAGCCTCTTCCAGGAAACTAGGATGCCTTTGTGGGGACTACTCAGAGAAAGTTCTAAAGGTATAATTTAACATCACATTTTAATTTTGATACTAAAAAAGTATGACTCATCTTGAAATTAACAAGAAGTATTCTTTTTGTTTCTGGTCAAGTATAGTTGATGCACAATATTATGTTACAGGTGTACAATAGAGTGATTTATAATTTTTAAAGGTTATACTCCATTTATAGTTATTATAAAACATTGGCTATAGTCCCTCTGTTGTACAGTATATCCTTGTAGTTTATTTTATTCATAATAGTTTGTACCTATACTCCCCTACACTTATATTGCCCTTACCCCCTTCCCTCTCCCCATTGGTAACCATTAGTTTATTTTTTATGTCTGTGTGTCTGCTAAGAAGTATTTTTAATGAAAACAGCTGAAGTATACATGAAGAATAAATGCCAACATCCATATGTAATGAAAGGGAACAAGAAATGTTGTTAGAATTGCATTCAGGACTTAAAGTAAAAGTTGTAATCAAAGATAAGACTGGTGGTTCTTTTTGTTTGTTTGTTTGTTTTTTTTTAATTTATTTGGCTGTGCCAGATCTTAGTTGATGTGGTGGGCTCTGAGTCGTAGCATGCAGGGTCTAACTTGCCAACCAGGGATGGAACCCGGGCCCCCTGCATTGCGAGCTCGGACTCAACTCTTGGACCACCAGGGAAGTCCCAGACTGTTATTTCTTAATTGAATTACACATTTCAGTGATATTTGCTTTAAAATGAGTTAACTGAATTTAGTGAGACAAGTTATTTTTCAGCAATGAAAATGAAGATGCTATCTATAAAATATATAAACAACAAGGACCTACTATATAACAGGGAACTGTGCTCAAAATCTTGTGATAACCAATAGTGGAAAAGAATATGACAAAGACAGCTAAGTGGATGTAACTGGGTCACATTGCTGTACATCTGAAACTAACATAAAATTGTAAATCAGCTATATTTCAATAAAAATATTAAAAAGAAAATGAAGATGCTGTGAAACGTAAGTGACTAACTTTGGTAAAAATCTCAGGACTTCTGGATCCTTTTAGAGTACTGAAAGCTTGATAAATATACCTGTGTTAATCACACCTTTTCATTTTCTGCATTTCTGATGTCCTACATTAGGGACATCTGATGTTGGAAAGACTGCTCATTCCCAGGGTTAGCCAAGATGGCTCAGACAGTAAAGAATCTGCCTGTAATGCGGGAGACCCAGGTTCAATCCCTGGGTCAGGAAGATCCCCTGGAGAAGGGAATAGCTACCCACTCCAGTATTCTTGCCTGGAGAATCCCATGGACAGAGGACCCTGGCAGGCTACAGTCCATGATGTCGCAAAGAGTCAGACATGACTGAGCAACTAACACTTTCAGAAGTAGTAAACCACTTGGCTACAAGTGCACTTACACAGGCCAACCAATTGATCCCAAGCTCACACCCTCAACCGTCTTCTTTATGGAGCTCTTACACTCCCCAGGGCCACTTTTCCCTTACCCTAATCAGCCTGGGCAGTTTCCGCCCAGAGCCATTTTCTACCTGAAGAAGATGTGGAGCTGGCTGCTCATTGTCTCGGTCTGCTCTGTTACACACAAGGGCTCCTGGGGACATCTGTGGTCTACCCAGTTCTTAGCAATGATATGTATAACTTGGGCGAAGGTCTGCCCAAAAGTTGCAATTTTTCTAGCAGAGGCAATGAGCTGATCTTTGGTCTGAACCAAAAGAAGCGAAAGAATTAGAAGTAGGTAGAGATGCTGCTTCGATCCCTGGGTGGGGAAGATCCCCTGGAGGAGGGTGTGGCAACCCACACCAGTATTCTACCTGGAGAATCCTATAGACAGGGGAGCCTGGTGGGCTACAGTCCATGGAATCACACAGAGTTAGACAGGATTGAAGTGACTTAGCACTCACACATGCAGAGATAAGAGACCTCCAAATGCTATCTTCCTACATGAGTTTCAACGTGTATAAGAGGACAGTATGGGCAGAGAGTTCTGACTGCCAGTCCCCCACCTATATTTATCATACATTTTTAAAAATTTGAGGTATATTCTCCAAAAATGGAGAAGGATATGACAACCCATTTCCAGTATTCTTGCCTGAAAAAACCCAAGGAGAGAGGAGGCTGGTGGGCTATAGTCCATGGGGTTGCAAACAGTCGGACATAACTGAGGCAACTAGCACACATGCAGGTAAACAACACCCTCACAGGTCTTCCCTAAGAAATCGGTGACAAATTGTAAACATCCAAAACTCACTTGGCACAACTGGTTTCAGCCCCAGAATGAACATACTGGGTTGTTCATTGATGAAGATCCATGGGACGTTATGGGAAAACCTGAATGAATTTTTTGGCCAATCCAATATTGCATTTGGTCTAAAACCATCATCCTGAACCTGTGCTAAGGATTTAAGCCCAGCCACTCTGGGTTAATAAGAAGCTTATTCTCCTGAAAACCACAGAACGAGGCGGTTCAGGCGCATTTGTCCGTGCGGTGGGGGTGGGGGGGTGCTGAAAGGAGCCTGGCTGGGCCCCTTGGTCTTGATCTAGACTTTCTCCACAGGAGCTGTGGCCTGCATGACCTCAGAGACAGTTCTCAGCAGACCCAGGGCAGAAACGAGGCCCCTGAAAAAGGCCAGGTGTGGGGAAAACACAGCTTGAAGGAGATCTTGGCTTGACCAGAGGGGCAAAGGATAGCAGTGACACGTAGAGCTGGGAATTGATGAATAATGTTTTGGTGACAGAAGCCACCTCTCACCTGATTCAAAATTTTGATCATTTTGGACCTTATTTTTATTCACTTGAAAAGAGAAGTTTGGGCAATATCAGCAGTTTCCTTTCTTGATCTTAAAAAGCAAAACAAAACAACAGAACACTTTATTCAAATAAAATCTTGGACTTCCCCCGTGGTCCAGGGGTTAAGAATCTGCTTTGTAATGTGGGGGACGAAGGTCTGAACCCTGGTGGGGGAACCAAGATCCCACATGCCTCAGGGCAGCTAAGCCCATGCGTTGCAGCAATGACTGAGTCCTTGTGCCCCGGAGCCCACAGCCCACAACTACAGAGTCCCTGTACTGGCAACGAAAGATCCCACACAAATAAAGTAAGTAAATAAATACTCTTAAAAAGATTTTAACAAAAATCCTAAACATAATGGTAAATGTTGAGGCAACTAATACAGATAAAAGATGGGGTATTCCAGCAAATGTGAAACTCGAACCGAAACTTCAGCTGCTTGTCTGGGATGAGCAGATAAGTGGCCATAGGAAAGTAGATGTAATTTGGAAAAGGAAAACCCAGGAAATGTCACAGGTCCTGCCGTTTTAGCCACTTTGCCAAGACAGGATGGACCCTTCTTCTGGAGAATTTGGTTTGGATGATGCCAAACATGAAGCATGAGGGTATAAAAAAGCCTTGTTACACAGACAATGAAGGTTTCAGGGGAGAGTGAGGAGGGCAGGCTCCTAACTAGTCTGAAGAGGCTTGAGAGAATAAGGAAAGGAGACTGGCCTGGCTTTGTTGTGGGCAAGGGATGGGGCCAAGGTGAGGGTCTCTGCCGGGGTCCAGCCCTGGTGGATCCAGGGTAATTCGAAGGGGAGATGGCATGGTGTCTTAGAAAGAATTATTTAATTAGAAATATAAGAGGGATTAGGAAAAATAGTATAGTAGAAAAATTTAGTGGCAAAAAGAGGCTGAATAACTTGCTTTACATGGAGAACTAATAAAGTTCCAAGACAAGGAACTTGCACCATCTACGTTAGGCCACTGGCACCCACTTGAATAGCAGAGGGTGCCCCACCTTAGGCTCCCTCTCTCGTGGGTCTTAAAAGCCAGGGCAAGTAAGTAGACTTGGAGAGCCTCCACGCCCCAGATGGGAATTCAGCCTGAAAATAGAGTAAGAAAAGACACAGGGGAAACCAGTCTTTCCAGTGACTGGCCCATCTTCTATTGTCCAGAAAGGCCTTTTATACTTTTGATTGTACATAGAGATCAATGGATAATACAAAATCATGCAGTGTCAACAGCCCTGACTCTTATCGAGACCAGGCGTTCTCTCTGCATAGCTAGTTGTATACACAAGTCTTAGGTGATTTACATCATCTTCTGGCCAGAAGGCCAATTAACATTTTATGGCCCTTTTCTGATAAGGGTTTGTCAACCAGAAGACTTATTTGCCTTAATAGTGTTGTTCTTCCCAAAGTCTGGTGCCACTCTCAGAAAGCACTAAATAAAGTTACATTCTTACATAGCAAGGACACAACAGTTTATAACAATGAAAGAAATACAGTGATTTATAACAAAGAGAAAAGTAATTAACTCAAAAGTCTAGTGTTGCTAACATCAAAACTACTATATTCCTTTTTCTATATCCCAATTACATTGATTAATACCCTTCAGGTGTCTAAAAGATAAAGAATATCGAGGCTTGGCAGCAGTCATTGACTCAACAGTGAAAACCCTCTACCAATATAATTCTTAGCTCTTTAAAAAAGGCTCTGTATCTTTAAGATGCTTTAAGCTTCGTGCTTCTCGTGGTTGGGGGGCTGTAAACAATCACAAGTTGTAAAAGTCCGGACACTGGTCAGGTAAGTTAGAAGTCGGGTAAGTTAGAAAGCTATCAGAGGGGTTTAAGCCCTCTTTTTATATGCAGGAGACTGTTAACTGTAGCCCTAAGTTAATTCCTTTTAGAGGCAGAAGAGTGGGAAACACAGTACAATAAGGCAGGCAGACTCTGGTTTTTGGGCGTAGATGTTCAGGAAAACCCAGGGGGAACCCCTGAAGCCAGATCACGCCTTTGTGTATGTCTGGCTTCCTTCCTCATGACCTTTGCCACGGGCGGGATTCCTCATGCTGGCTCCTGGCAGGTCTCCACACATCAGTCAGGGCTTGTGTGGTCTGAACTTCCAGCTGGCACTGAAGGAGACCATGCCTGGGCTTTTTTGTTGACTTGTCCTTTTGGAGCTCAAGGAGAAGGAGGAGTGGGTGGGGCTTGGGAGCTGTCAGCTGTCACTTCTGACCTAATGCTTTCAGTGTAACTGTCCCATGAGAAACTAGCTGAGGTGGACGGGAGTTGGGAGAAAGATGAGGGCAGTGTCTGTGGTGCTGAGGCTGTGATGGGAGCTGCTGGGTTTCCCTTTGCACTCACCTAGTCTGGAGGTGCCCCCTCCTGTACCCCTTGGGCCCAGCCATGGGTTTGGGGACCATTAGTTAACCTGGCAGACCTGTGCTGGAAGGCATTTTCTAAATGGCTCTTGATACCGTCCTATCTCATCCCTTCTAGTGCTCACATTCAGTAAATGGACTTTTTTTTTTTCAGTGTTGGTGGGTTGATGGTAAACGATGCTTACAGTGAATCAAGAAAAGGGCTAAAGACATTTGCAGCAACGTGGACGAACCTAGAGACTGTCACACTGAAGTAAGTCAGCCTGAGAAGGAGAAATATCATGACATCCCTTACATGTGGAATTTAAAAAGAAATGATACAAATGAACTGACTTACAAACCAGAAAGAGACTCACAGACTTACAGAATGAACTTATGGTTGCAGGCGGTGGGAAAGGATGGAGAGAAGGGATAGTTAGGGAGTTTGGGATGAACAGTTACACACTGCTATATTTAAAATCGATAAACAACAAGGACCTACTGTACAGCACAGGGAACTCTGCTCAACGTTATGTGGCAGCCTGGATGGGAGGGCAGTTTGGGGGAGAATGTGTGTGCATGCTAAGCCACTTCAATCTTGTCTAACTCTTTGTGATCCCATGGACTGTAGCCCACCAGGCTCTTCTATCCATGGGAGTGGGGTGCTATGCCCTCCTCCAGAGGATCTCCTGACCCAGAGATCAAATCTGCATCTTTTGTGTCTCTGCATCGGCAGGGGGGTTCTTTACCACTAATGCCACCTGAGAAGCCCTTTTCTGGGGAAATGAATACATGTATATGTATGACTGAGTCCCTTTGCTCTCCACTTGAAACTATCACAACATTGTTAACAGCTATACCCCAATACAGGATAAAAAGTTTAAAAAGGGGGAGGGGGCTAAAGAGAATGACAATAGCTGTCTTGTGGTTGAAGTTGGCCAGTGGAAAGCAGCCCCTGACCTCCAGGATGTGCTGGGCTGAATGGCCATCCTTCAGATGCAGGCCATCCTGCAGCCCTGTTACCACTATGTTGGGGGAATTTTTATAGACATAAACAGTCCCTTCAGTTCATCCTCTGGGATATGAAAGAGTCCTTGACTTTACTAAGTTGCAACTTCTGGGAAATCATCCTCCCTGATGGACCAAGACAATGTCTTAGTAACGAGCCCACAGGAGGAAGGAAGAGAGAAATGAGGTGAGCTCTATGATACCCCCAGATAGAGAAGACAGCATCTAACAATGCTATGTGCCCCACAGCCCTGAGCATGGCTCCCCCTCTCCTGGGAGCTGCCTGGCTGGCCTGGCTCCTGTGGGGCAGCAGCTGGGACTCCTGTTTTCCCAGGAGTGTCCCATTCTCCCATCACCTGCTGAAGGTCAAGTACTAAGATGCATTCTTTTCTCCTCAGACTCTGAGCCATCAGGAACACCTCCTTGGCCATCTCCTGGGTAATCTGGGTGATTCTGTTTCCACTGTTGGTTGCAGCCATCCTCTGGGAGAGGTGGGTCCATCTCTGCCTGCAGCTAGGCTGGGTAGCTGTGGGTGGCTACCAGGGGTGCCACTCTGCTGCTGCTGTAGGAAGAAGACAGGGTGGGACTGATGACATTCCAGGTGCTCAGACCTTTCGACTGCAGTGGGGGTGTTAATGGCCTTTTCATCATTTTATTTTTTGGCTGTGCTGGGTCTTTGTTGCTGTGCTCAGACTTTCTCTGTTTGTGAAGAGCAGGGGCTACTTTCTAGTCAGTGTATGGGCTTCTCATTGTGGTAGTCTCTCTCACTGCAGAGCCCAAGACTCTAGGGCTCTAAGGCTCAGTAGCTGTGGGGCACTGACTTAACTGCCCCTTGACATGCGGGACCTCCCCAGACCAGGGGTGGAACCCATGACCCCTGTATTGGTAGGTGGATTCTTAACCACTGGGCCACCAGGGAAGTCTGCTTATCCACCGCTTTTAAGAGTGGGAATCGAGAGAAAATCCTGATCCCCACATGCCAGCGGCTCTTGACAGTCTCCTCCAATTACTTAGGAAAATACTGAGAAGAGGAAACAGTGAATCCCTATTAATTCTGTGCTTCATGCATCTTGAATCTGCATAAACTGCCACCCAGCAGACTGAATCCCTATAGTTAAAACATCATGTGTTCTTTCCCTCGGTGACTTTTCAGGCCTTACTTGGGAGAAAGGAGAATCTCTACCTTCTTGAAGAAATTCAGGAGTCCTTGAATGTCCCAACTTTGGGACAGTTTCATATCAATTATTCTATGTGATAGGATTTTACAGTTCTGATATGAATAATTATTTTCCCCTATTAACTTGCTTGTTATTTTCTAGTGAGAAAAACTTCCACCATCGTGGAAGAGGCTGTGTTATTCTTTTTTGGATGCTGGATGGGGCCTCCCCTAAGCCTTTTCCAGACTTTGGAATTGAGATGAGATGTTCTTCACTTTAAGGTAAAATGTTAGTCCCTCAGTTGTGTCCAACTCTTTGTGACCCCATGGACTCTAGCCCACCAGGCCCCTCTGTCCATGGGATTCTCCAGATAAGAATACTGGAGTGGGTTGCCATACCCTCCTCCAGAGGATCTTCCCAATCCAGGGATTGAACCTGCATCTCCTGCATTGGCAGGTGGATTCTTTACTGCTGAGGCACCAGATAAGGTAAATCCAAAAGCAAGAATGGCTTTGATCATCCCTCGGCCTCACCCACCAGATCCTGAGCTCCTGGATGCAGATGGAAAGGAGAATAGGAGTGGAAAAAACTTCCGGGCCTTCCTGTACCCCAGCTTCTCCTGAAAGACCCCATCGTAGCACACTAATACCTCGAAGGGCCACAATATAATTATTGGAGAAGTGCTAGTGTGCTGGGAGCCAGCGTGAGGAATCCTGCCCGTGACAAGGTCATGTGGAAGGAAGCCTGACAAAATGCAAGGATGTGATCAGACTTCGGGGGTTCCCCCTGGAATTTCCTGAGCATCCACCCCCCCCCCCATAAGAATCTGCCTGCTTTTCCACTCTTCTAATATTCTCTGGAAAAAGTTAAATCAGGGCTTTAGTCTTCTGCATTTGAGAGGGATGTTTCAGTTAAAATCCCTCTGATAGTTCTCTAGCTTGCCTAACAGGTTCCCCTGGACCTCTTACAGCTTGTGAATTGCTTGCAGCCCCCCAACCGTGAGAGGCACAAAGCATCCTAAAGATACAGAGCCTTTTCTAAAGAGCTAAAAATCATATTGGTGATGGGTTTTCACTGTTGACTCAATGATTGCCACCAGGCCTCCATATTCTTTATCTTTTAGGCACCTGGGAGGATGTTAATCAATGTAAATGGGATATGGAAAAAGATATATAGTAGTTTTGATGTTAGCAACACTAGACTTTTGAGTTAATTACTTTTCTTTGTTATATATCACTGCACTCCTCTTGTGTCCTTGCTATGTAAGAATGTAACTTTATTTAGTGCTTTCTGAGAGTGGCACCAGACTTTGGGAAGATCAACACAAATAAGTCTTCTGGTTGACAAACCCTTATCAGAAAAAAGGCTGTAAAATGTTAATTGGCCCTTTTGGCAGGAAGATGATGTAAATTACCTAAGACTTGTGTATACAACTAGGTATGCAGAGAGAAAAGCCTGGTTTTGATAAGAGTCTGGGCTGCTAATGCTGCATAACTTTGTGTTACCCATTGATCTCCATGTTTTAACAAAAGTATAAAAGGCCTTCTGAACAATAGAGGATGGGGCCAGTCGCTGGACTGGTTTCCCCCGTGTCTCCTCTATACTCTAATTTCAGGCTGAATTCCCATCTGGAGCGGGGCGGCTCACCAAGTCTACTTACTTGTCCTGGCTTTTAAGACCCACGTGAAAGGGAGCCTAAGGCAGGGCACCCTTCGGTATTCAAGTGGGCACCAGTGGCCCAATGTAGATGGTGCAAGCTCCTTGTCTGGAACTTTATTGGCCTTCCCCATAAGCCAAGTTATTCCACCTTCTTTCTCCACTTAATTTTCCTACTACACTATTTCTTCCTAATCTAATCTAATCTTATATTAATAAATAAATAAGTCTTTCATCACCAACGCCGTCCTTGCTTCGAATTCCCTGGATCCACTGGGGCTGGACCCCGGCACTAGTGTGATAGCAAATTCTGTTTAAATTGGGAGATACACATTCATGATTCCATTTGATCTGAGGCTGTATATGTAGCAAATATTTCACCAGAGGGAGAGTGGAAATCAAAGGGTAACTGCTTTAAGCACATGTCCGCTTCACCCCCACCTTGTTGGCTACTCTGTTCAGTCTTTGTCATACTCTTCTCACTGCCAAGCATGCAGGAAGGTCACTGGGCTAACAATGCAGAATCAGGAGACCAATGGCCCAAGGAAGGCTTGGGTGAACTGCATCCATTGGCTGTAGCTGTAGAGCTCAGGTGGGTGTTTATGTGAGCATTTGCCATATGACAGATGAGGGGACATATGTGAGTCTGGGGCCAGGAGACCATGGAGGCTGGGATCTAGGTGACCCGCCTGGGACAAGGGTCCCCAAGCTTGGCCCTGGAGCAAGCAGAGGCAACCGCTGCCAAGCATGGAGGAAGAGTCCTGATCACTCAGGTTCAACTCAGAAGTTGTCCAGAGGCTGGGAACAGCAACCAGCCAGGTGGATGGATGGCTAGAGGTGGTGCCAGGTATCCATTGTGATGGATTAACTATAGACTGTTTTCCTCTCCAGCCATTAAGTATTAATTTCTACATTGGGAGCAAAGATGAGCACAGGTATGCACACCACTGCTCTTGCCACTGCCTCTGCCCCCAACCCTCCACCCAGACTCATAGGCACTTGCAAACCGGAGCTATTCAGAGCTATTATTGCCTAGAATGTCCTTCCCATCCTTCCCGGAAAATACAGATCCCAACTTTCTTTGAAGCTCAACTCAAGACTACACTCCTTTCAGGACATATCTAGCATATTTGCTCCATGCTTCCCATGACCATTTTACCCCAAATTTGAATGTTGTCTGCACTTCTCAGCATTTCTAGCATCTTAACAAGCAATCTAGATCACTCACTGTGCACCTGTGTTGTCCTGAAGGATCTAAAGATGAGTAAGATGATGTCCTGGAGCTTGAGTGGCTAAGAGTTTAGACTTTCTGTGCTAGTGGATACTGGGGAGTCACCTGGCTTTTTTTGTGTTTCATCTTCAGTAATTCCCCACCCTCCAAAAACTGTTGACCTTGTTTTAGACAGATTGAGGTGCCCCTGAATGCTGGCAGGGGCAAGCCAGAGCCCTTCCTGGAGACGGACCTATACACTGAGGGCCAGCAGGCTGCCCAGACAGGGTCCCAGAGTAGGTGACACAAAGAGAAAGGAGAGAACGCAACTAAGACTAAGACTCAACCTCAGTGACTGAAAGCAAGGGCAAAAATGGCAAATATGCAATTTGGTGGGCCTTGAGCTAAGGGATAGGAAACAAAATATTCAACTCATGTCTCATATTCAACTCTCAAGGACCGTAAGCATCCAAAATAAGAAGTGTCTCCAGGCTCTTTAGTAGTGAAGGAGGCTAGGACTCTGTTGGAGAGCCCACAGCTGGAATAAAGAGTTTCCAGGTTAGGGACTTCCCTGGCAGTCCAGTGGTTAAGTCTCTGCACTTCCAATGCAGGGGGCCCAGGTTCAATACCTGGTCAAGGAACTGTGATTCCACACACCACCATTAAAGATCTTGTATGCTGCAACTAAGACCTGGCACAGCCAAATAAATTAAAAAGGAAAAAAATAATTTCTGGGTTGTGACAAGTGTCTAGAAGATGCATGAGCTCATTTTGAAGGCCTCAGGGGCTCACTGTTTGAAGTGATATTCTGGGCCATGTGGAGCAGAAATTTATGGATGGTGACTCTCCCTTATCCAGTTGCTATCCCACCAGGGGTAGCTGTCCAGACAGGACCACCATCCCCCTGTCTCCAATGCACTGAGCTTGTATGTGGGTGTGAAGGAGAGTGCTTCCCTGTGGTAGGAACTGTGAAGTGTGAGGCCTTGCTCTTCACCCTGGGGAAAGCAGCAGTAACAGGAGAGTGGACAGCCCTCCATGAACAGTAGCAGTAACAGCGGCTGAGTGAGCCTGCTCTTCTCACTGTCTGAACGCTGGCCAACCTAGGAGGTCAGTTCTGGGAAATGCTTGTGTCAGAAGGCTTTGATGAGAAGGGGACTGTGTCAGGTGAACTCAGCGAAACAGAATGTGTTATCAGTGAAGTTGGTGACAACAGAGGAATGGATGAAGAAGCTGTGGTTTATGCGTGTAATGGAATACTGGTGGTGGTTTAAGTAGTGTCCCACTCTTGCGACCCCATGGATTGTATCCTGCCAGGCTCCTCTGTCCATCGGATTTTCCAGGCAAGAAAATGGGTTGCCATTTCCTTCTCCAGGGGAACTTCCTGACCCAGGAATCAAACCCCAGTCTCCTGCATTGCAGGCAGATTCTAAAAAGGAACTAAGTTGGGTCATTTGCAGAGATGTGGTGGAGTTAGAGACTATCATACAGAGTGAAGTAAACCAGAAAGGAAAAACAGATATTGAATATTAACCCATACATGTGGGGTCTAGAAAAATGGAACAGATCATCTTAGTCACAAAGTAGAAATAGAGACACAGACATGGAGAACAAACATGGATATCAAGGAGGAAAGCAGGAGTGGGAGGAACTGGGAGATTTGGATTGACATATATACTGTTGATACTATATATAAAATAGATGGGCTTCCCAGGTGGTTCAGTGGTAAAGAATCCGCCTGCCAATGCAGACGTCAGTTTGATCTCTGGGTGAGGAAGATCCCCTGGAGAAGGACATGGCAACCCTCTCTAGTATTCTTGCCTGGAGAATCCCATGGACAGAGGAGCCTGGCAGGCCACAGTCCATTGGGTCACAAGGGTCTAGATCTGATAGATAGAGTGCCTGATGAACTATGGAATGAGGTTCGTGACATTGTACAGGAGACAGGGATCCAGACCATGCCCATGGAAAAGCAAAAAAGCAAAATGGCTGTCTGGGGAGGCCTTACAAATAGCTATGAAAAGAAGAGAAGCGAAAAGCAAAGGAGAAAAGGAAAGATATAAGCATCTGAATGCAGAGTTCCAAAGAATAGCAAGAAGACATAAGAAAGCCTTCTTCAGCGATCAATGCAAAGAAATAGAGGGAAACAACAGAATGAGAAAGACTAGATATCTCTTCAGGAAAATTAGAGATACCAAGGGAACATTTCATGCAAAGATGGGCTCGATAAAGGACAGAAATGGTATGGACCTAACAGAAGCAGAAGATATGAAGAAGAGGTGGCAAGAATACACAGAAGAACTATACAAAAAAGATCTTCATGACTCAGATAATCACGATGGTGTGATCACTCACCTAGAGCCAGACATCCTGGAATGTGAAGTCAAGTGGGCCTTAAAAAGCATCACTACGAAGAAAGCTCATGGAGGTGGTGGAATTCCAGTTGAGCTATTTCTAATCCTGAAAGATGATGCTGTGAAAGTGCTGCACTCAACATGCCAGCAAATCTGGAGAACTCAGCAGTGGCCACAGGACTGGAAAAGGTCAGTTTTCATTCCAATCCCAAAGAAAGGCAATGCCAAAGAATGCTCAAACTACCACACAGTTGCACTCATCTCACATGCTAGTAATTTAATGCTCAAAATTCTCCAAGCCAGGCTAAACAATATGTGAACTGTGAACATCCTGATGTTCAAGCTGGCTTTAGAAAAGGCAGAGGAATCAGAGATCAAATTGCCAACATCCACTGGGATCATGGAAAAAGCAAGAGAGTTCCTGAAAAACATCTATTTCTGCTTTATTGACTATGCCAAAGCCTTTGACTGTGTGGATCACAATAAACTGTGGAAAATTCTGAAAGAGATGGGCATACCAGACCACCTGACCTGCCTCTTGAGAAATCTGTATGCAGGTCAGGAAGCAACAGTTAGAACTGGACATGGAACAACAGACTGGTTCCAAATAGGAAAAGGAGTATGTCAAGGCTGTATATTGTCACCCTGCTTATTTAACTTCTATGCAGAGTACATCATGAGAAACGCTGGACTGGAAGAAACACAAGCTGGAATCAAGATTGCCGGGAGAAATATCAATAACCTCAGATATGCAGATGACACCACCCTTATGGCAGAAAGTGAAGAGGAGCTAAAAAGCCTCTTGATGAAAGTGAAAGAGGAGAGTGAAAAAGTTGGCTTAAAGCTCAACATTCAGAAAACGAAGATCATGGCATCCGGTCCCATCACTTCATGGGAAATAGATGGGGAAACAGTGGAAACAGTGTCAGACTTTATTTTTGGGGGCTCCAAAATCACTGCAGATGGTGACTGCAGCCATGAAATTAAAAGACGCTTACTCCTTGGAAGAAAAGTTATGACCAACCTAGATAGCATATTCAAAAGCAGAGACATTACTTTGCCGACTAAGGTCCGTCTAGTCAAGGCTATGGTTTTTCCTGTGGTCATGTATGGATGTGAGAGTTGGACTGTGAAGAAGGCTGAGCGCCGAAGAATTGATGCTTTTGAACTGTGGTGTTGGAGAAGACTCTTGAGAGTCCCTTGGACTGCAAGGAGATCCAACCAGTCCATTCTGAAAGAGATCAACCCTGGGATTTCTTTGGAGGGAATGATGCTAAAGCTGAAACTCCAGTACTTTGGCCACCTCATGCGAAGAAGTGATTCATTGGAAAAGACTTTGATGCTGGGAGGGATTGGGGGCAGGAGGAGAAGGGGATGACCCAGGATGAGATGGCTGGATGGTACTAGACCGATGGAATCTGAGACATTTAAAAAATTTCCCAACACAAATAATAATAACTGATTTTTGACAAAGGTTCAAAATCATTCAATATGTTTAAGAAAAAATATATTGTCTTTAAAACGTTATTAAAGCATTGCACATGCAAATCCAAAGAAACAAACAACAACACAAAAAAACCCTGAACTTCTATATAAACCATAAAACCTTATTTAAGAATTAACTCAAAATTGATCGCATGAGGGAGAGAAATGGTGATGCCATCCACCCATCTCATCCTCTGTTGCTCCCTTTCCCCCTTGCCCTCAGTCTTTTGCAAACAGGCACACATACACACACAAACACACAGAGATGCGTTTCCAGAGACTGGATTTGTGATTCCGGGGGCTGTGTGTGCATGTGTGTGCTCATTTGCTACAGTTGTGTCTGATTCTTTGTGATCCTCAGGCTGCCCCAGTTGGTTTGCTGTAGTTTCTCATTAAATTTAACAGTTGAATATTTTTAAATTAATTTATATTAACAGATACAGATATAGATTATATATCTAGATACAGATACAGATATAAATATCCTGCGGCTTCCCAGGTGGCGCTAGTGGTAAAGAATCCATCTGCTAATACAGGAGACCTAAAAGATGCAGGTTCAATCCCTGGGTCGGAAAGATCCCCTGATAGTTTGTGAACTTTGAGGAATCAGTCCATTTCATCTTTTGGCAATGTTATAGACACAGAGTTTTAGAAGCATCTTTATTAACCCTTTAATAATATCTATAGATGTCAATGTGCCAACTCTCATTCTTTGTGTTTAATACATGTGATATGTCTTTTTTCATTGTCTATTTAAAAAAATCATATCTACTTTATAAAATTTACAAAGTATCAGCTTTTTACTTGATTGCCTTTCTGTTTTTTTTTTTTAAGTTTTGGTGACTTCTACTTTCTTCCTTCTGTTTGATTTGGATTTATTTTACTATGACTTTTAGAATTTATTGTGGTGAAAATTTAATTTATTGACTTAAGATGTTGTTTTAATGTTCTAAGTGTTCAGTACTATAATATTTTATTTAAGTACTGCTTTGGCTGCATCTCATAGATTGTGATATGTTACATTTATATTAAGTAAAAATGTAGATCAATAGGAGGAAGACCTCCAGATTCTTGAGAAGTTACATAACATATAACCATTCAATAGTGATAGCTTTCAATGCATGGACAAAATATCTCTAAAATGTATTGTTCTAACTCTCTTTCCATTATTCTTTATACAAGTCTATTTATTCCTGCTTACCTGTGTTCATGCTTAGTCGTTTCTGCGACACTTTGGACTGTAGCCCACTGGGCTCCTGCTTTCAGCTTGTGCACCTGAAAAGGAATAAGTGTGTGTTTCCCTTTCCCTCACTCCCCTTTCTGTAGTCTAGGAGACAGTGAAGTCTACTTGGTTAGTGTGAATGCGGAGATGGAAAATTCATGTTGAACATGACCTAATTGTCCCAAGTCTTCTAGATTTCTTACTTTCGAATTTTTAATGACAAAGACAATTCTCTTTAAGACATTGTTCATTTACATCTTTTTTAGAACATCTTTATTTTATAGCATCAGTAATATGCAATCATAAATTTCTGATTTTACAATGCTCCTATTTCTCAATAATCACAAAATACAGGAAGAGAGGTAGAAATTTTTAAGGAATACAATGGACAGATATGATTTTGCTTGTCGTACCAAACTCCTCCAGTGGCAGACAGAAAGGTTTAGTTTAATTAAGAAGTAACATGGGGAATAAGCTGATCCCAAGGGTAAAGAATATTTTCTATTTAAAGAGCACTATTTTTTATGACAAGGAATATATTGTAGGCTGTGTTTAGCCTCTGTTCTAAATAAATGTAAATTGCCTAATTGTCAAAACAAAAATGGTCTCACTTTTATTCTGTCTTTTAACTCTATCTGTAAAGGTAAGCGTTGCATTTAGCTTCAATTCAAACAGGTAAGCATGAATCATTTTTTTCCAATAGCAAATTTAGCTTTACAAATATCTATGGATATTTAGCATCAGCAAAAAGGCATTCATTTCAGAAGAATTAAAAATAGATCCTTTCTCCATACTGTTAATTAATTTAGAAAACCTTGATTCAGATAATCTTTTTACTTTTCTGATTCTCATCATTATATCATCAAGTGAGAAATTACACAGAGTACTGTGTAATACACATGTGCACTCAGTTGCTTCAGTCATCTGACTCTTTGGGAACCTATGGACTGTAGTCCACCAGGCTCCTCTGTCCATGGCATTCTCCAGGCAAGAGTACTGGAGTGGGCTGCCATGCCCTTCTGCAGGAGATCTTTCTGCCCCAGGGATCGAGTCCACGTCTCTCATCTCTTACATTCCAGGCAGATTCTTTACCACTGAGCCACCAGGAAATGTCTTGTAATATATTTGGCCAATATATCAAAGATTACAACCTCATTATCATTATCATCAGTCATCTTAAGTATTAAGATTTATTAAGTGATTACTATATAGTAAGCATATATTTAAGTAGTTTGCATGTAGCATTAAATCAGGATATATCACAAAATTTTTTTTTAATTATTTAACTAAGTTGTACGATAGTAAAAGAAGTTATTGAATGTGTTCTCATCCAATACCAAGGGAATCATTTGCTTGTTAAAATTAAATTCTCTGACAAATGAATGAGAAAATATTAAAGTCATATTGGCTTGTTTTCCTTTTTATCCTAAAGGAATCAGGCTCTGAACTGCATTCACCAATTTTAGGTTTCCATTTCCTATTTCAAATTGATTTCATAAACTTGCTCTAAATAGTATTAAATCATTGTGATATAGCTGATTTACATGATATCATAATCCCTACATCAAAGAAAATTGTCATTTCAGTGGAAATACCAGAACAATAAATATGAATTATTTGAGAAAAAACAAAAGTGGCTCTATTTAGATGAATTATATAGTAATTTTCTCTTTGAGTTGTATAAAGAGAAGCATTGACAGTTTTTAGAAGTCAGAGAAACCAACAAATATGTCACAAGATTTGAGGAAATCTTTGAACCTGAGACTGAGTTTAGAATATAAGTACAGTTTGTATAGAATTTGAATAATTATAGTATTTCTTACTTTAGAAATGGTTTTATACTGACAATTCCATTTACTATTCATAAAAAGTTTCCATTTGACAAATAAAAAGTTGAGACAAAAATATTTTAATAAATGTGGAACACTCCATTCTTGATAGTAAGTTTTGCTTTCTTACTTTTTTGGGCTTTTCTTTGACATCTTAGTTTCAGTATGCTTTCCAAATGTACTATTCTACCTGAACAGCAAGGAATAATTTACAATGAATATTAAAAAATGAGAGAAAACCTTACATACATAAACAGCAGATACAATAAAAAGAATAAAGCAGATGGCAGTTTCTGCAGGAAATGGGTGGCTCATCAAATGTAGGTGCATGCTGCTTGCTGAAAAGACTGATGATTAATTAATAAGCAATTTTAATCAGTATCCAAGTACTACACTGTGCATTGATTTAAGTATGTGAATAAAATTTGGTAAAGGTGTTGGGACAAGGTATTGAAAAAAGGAGGCATGATTGTATAGACTCATATATGATGCATCTGTCAGCCACTAGATTCTGACCATTTAAAAGACTCATTCATAGCATTTTTGCATTTCTAACTCACATTTTTATTGAGAGAATTATATAATAATGGAAAAAGTTTGAATATCTTTAGTACTGTAATGTGTAGTTTAAGATATTGTAGATGGTACATATATAAATAGTATGTGGCTTCCCTTATGGCTCTGACGATTTAGAATCTGCCTGCAATGCAGAAGACCTGGGTTTGACCCCTGGGTGGGGAAAATCCCCTGGAGAAGGGAATGGCAACCCACTCTAGTATTCTTGCTTTTGCATGGACTATTGGTTCTACCCCATGTTTGTCTACATTTTTGCAGCAGAAATCTCGACTTTTGTCCTCACTTAATACCTTTAGAGTATGTAGTTAGTTGTGTATCTTGTTTTCAGTGATTTATTTTCTATTGGCTTTCAAAGAAGTTAACATATAATATGAAAATACATGTATAACGTGCTGAAAACAATGAAGCAATTACTACTTCTGCAAGAATGAGTAAAAAGAGTATAATTTCTAAATATACACACATGCATGCCCCATGAAAAGTATGTTTGATCTCTAACAGGAAAGAGAGGAAGGAGAGATTTACATTTTCAGTGGGAATCCATGTTTATACTTTGGAAGTGAAGTGACAATCTCTCAGTTGTGTCTGGCTCTTTGTGATCCCATGGACTGTATAGTCCATGGAATTCTCCAGGCCAGAATACTGGAGTGGGTAGCCTTTCCCTTCTCCAGGGTATCTTCCCAACCTAGGGATCAAACCCAGGTCTCCCGCATTGTGGGCAGATTCTTTACCAGCTGAGCCACAGGGAAAGCCCAAGAATACTGGAGTGGGTAGCCTATACCTTCTCCAGCAGATCTTCCCAGCCCAGGGAGCCTGAAATAACCTCCACCTGAACAGGCTAAAAAGCCTCTTGATGAAAGTGAAAGAGGAGAGTGAAAAAGTTGGCTTAAAGCTCAACATTCAGAAAACGAAGATCATGGCATCTGGTCCCATCACTTCATGGGGAAACAGTGGAAACTGTGTCAGACTTTATTTTGGGGGGCTCCAAAATCACTGCAGATGGTGACTGCAGCCATGAAATTAAAAGATGCTTACTCCTTGGAAGAAAAGTTATGACCAACCTAGATAGTATATTCAAAAGCAGGGACATTACTTTGCCAACTAAGGTCCATCTAGTCAAGGCTATGGTCTTTCCAGTGGTCATGTATGGATGTGAGAGTTGGACTGTGAAGAAGGCTGAGCACCGAAGAATTGATGCTTTTGAACTGTGGTGTTGGAGAAGACTTGAGAGTCCCTTGGACTGCAAAGAGATCCAACCAGTCCATTCTGAAGGAGATCAACCCTGGGATTTCTTTGGAAGGAATGATGCTAAAGCTGAAGCTCGGCCACCTCATGCGAAGAGGTGACTCATTGGAAAAGACTCTGATGCTGGGAGGGATTGGGGGCAGGAGGAGAAGGGGACGACCGAGGATGAGATGGCTGGATGGCATCACGGACTCGATGGAGGTGAGTCTGGGTGAACTCTGGGAGATGGTGATGGTGATGGACAGGGAGGCCTGGCGTGTTGCCATCCATGGGGTCGCAAAGAGTCGGACACGACTGAGCGACTGAACTGAACTGAACAGGGATTTGAACCCTGGACCCTCAGACTAAAAGCCTGATGCTCTACTGACTGAGCTATCTGGGCTCTTAAGCAATTCTTTGAAATTTCCCCCAAGGAATAAGAGCCCAGATAAGTCCTTATACCTTGGGGAAAATTCCAAAGGGTTGCTTAAGAGCCCAGATAACTCAGTCAGTAGAGCATCAGGCTTTTAGTCTGAGGGTCCAGGGTTCAAATCCCTGTTCAGGTGGAGGTTATTTCAGGCTTCCTTGATAGCTCAGCTGATAAAGAATCTGCCTGCAATGCAGGAGACCCCTGTTTGATCCCTGGGTTGGGAAGATCTGCTGGAGAAGGTATAGGCCACCCACTCCAGTATTCTTGGGCTTCCCTTGTGGCTCAGCTGCTAAAGAATCTGCCCACAGTGTATTCTAGAAGTTAATGAGAAGGCAATGGCACCCCACTCCAGTGCTCTTGCCTGGAAAATCCCATGGGCAGAGGAGCCTGGTAGGCTCCAGTCCATGGGGTCGTGAAGAGTCTGACATGACTGAGCGACTTCACTTTCACTTTTCACTTTCATGCATTGGAGAAGGAAATGGCAACCCACTCCAGTGTTCTTGCTTGGAGAACCCCAGGGACGGGGGAGCCTGGTAGGCTGCCGTCTATGGGGTCGCACAGAGTCGGACATGACTGAAGTGACTTAGCAGCAGCAGCAGAAGTTAATGAATCACATTTAGTGGAAGAAATGTACTAAGTATTGCCCAAAAAGATCTATAGGAAAAACAAAAGAACCTAGTAATATAGTTAAAATAATAAGAAAAATGCAAAAAAGATGGAAAATCTCAACCTATTGCATTCACATGCATGACTAACACAAACACATGCAAAAAAGAAAGAATGAATAAGTTGAATGGGATCATCAGTAAAACAGCAATTGTTGAGGATGTGAGTAATTTAGGAAGATCTCACAGATGAGTTGTGGGTGGTGTCTCTTTCATGCAGTAAATGAGTGAGAGGTGAACATTCTAGCTAGAACTACTTTCGTGAACATAAACCTGGATGTACTTGCCTCTTATATCTCGAGTGTTCCTGGGCCAAAAGAACACCTTAAAATTCCTTTTCTCTCAACTGAGAAATCTGAGTGGAACTTATCACTACTAATTTATGGACTTTACACTGAAATACACATGTTTGAAAACTAGTAACATCCCATAATATTATATAGTCAGCTCATCAATTTTATTTATAAGAAAAAAATGAAATATATAGAATGTCAGTGCCAAACAGGACCTTGGAAATACCACAGGGAAACCAACACTATAAAAATTAAATATATTCATCCCTAAAACTATCTTAGGTCACTTACAATATATTTCACCATGCAATCAAATTAACTTTCAATTGATAATTAAACACAGAATTGAGAGGTGAAGAGAAAAACACAGGCTGTAAGAGCAAAATCACTAATGTAAGTGAATTTAACTCAAATTTTTGCATTTTTTAGCATTCAGTTGAAGAGCAAAATTATAATTACATATCTTCAGAAAAAGTGATAATTCACAGCAGAAAATAAAGATTAAATGGATAACTTTTCTTAGAAGTTGATTTAATAATAATCAAAAATGTAATTCGCAACCTATTAGACACCTAGCAATTATAGGTTTGTTTTCTAATGGAATTAGAAAAAATGAATGGTGTACCATCTTTTATATATTAAGGAAACAAAAGCCAAAGAAAGTGAAATAACAGTACCTTTGATGAATCATTCATATAGATGAAATATGAAGAGATGGAAGTGGAAGACAACATGTCCACAGTGATGCAATTTGTACTCCTGGGGTTTTCTGACCTTCCAAACCTTCAAGGAATATTATTTGGGGTGTTCTCCATCATTTACATCATTATCTTAACTGGAAATAGTCTCATAATAATACTAACTAGGCTTGACCCTGCACTGCACAAACCCATGTATTTTTTCCTGGCAAATTTTTCCTTCTTGGAAATCTGTTACATGTCCATCACTCTCCCTAGGATTCTGGTGAACATTTGGACTCAGGACAGAAGCATTTCCTTATCTTCAGAGCCACTGAGTGCTTCCTCCTGGTGGTGATGGCCTATGACCACTGTGTGGCTGTCTGTGACCCTCTGCACTATCCCCTGGTCATGACCCCAAAGGTGTGCCTCCAGCTGGCTGTGGGCTCCCGGGTCAGTGGAATCCCCGTGCAGATACGGCAAATGTGCTGGATCTCTCTGCGTTTCTGTCATTTGAACGAGGTTAACCACTTCTGTGACATCCCCCAATTCTGAAGCTGGCCTGCGGAGACACTTTTGCACATGAGCTCTCAGTCTATGCGGTAGCTCTGTTATTTGCTGCTGTCCCTTTTTGGTTGATCCTGGCCTCCTATAGCCAAATCATTTCCACTACTCTGAGGTTGCCAACAGCCAGAGGACAGGCTAAAGCCTTCTCCACATGCTCTTCTCACCTGTTGGTTGTGGTGTTATTCTTCAGATCTGCCGCCATTACCTACTCAAGACCAAAATCCAGTCATTCTGCAGGAACTGACAAACTCTTCTCTCTGTTCTACATCATAGTGACTCCAATGTTCAATCCCATGATATACAGCCTTCAGAAGAAGGACGTGATTACAGTGCTGAGAAAACTATTACTTAAAAAATAATGTGATGATTTTAATTATAAATGTTTTAACTGTTTGCTAAACAGTTAACAGAGAAACGTTTTCAGCTTCTATCTTCCCTCTTTAAGGAGTTAGGCACTTCTATTCTCAGACACACTTATGAATACTTTAGAAACCTAACCCACAATTTACTGGGCTTGGATGTATACCAGACAAATGAGTCATCAATCCTCCATGCCTAAGGAATAATCCTGCTTCATGAATTACATGTAAAATACATATTAAAAAAGCTAAAACAAAATTGAATCAATTAGGTTTTTTGGCTTAAATATTCTGGAAAATATATGTTTATTTATCTAAATAATTACCTCTATCTCCAACCTTGCATTTGTTGGCATTCTTTGATTCTATAGCACAGAAAATGACTACTAGCAGTTGAAAGGAGAAGGCAATGGTACCCCACTCCAGTACTCTTGCCTGGAAAATCCCATGGATGGAGGAGCCTGGTAAGCTGCAGTCCATGGGGGTCTCGAAGAGTTGGACACGACTGAGGAACTTCACTTTCATTTTTTACTTTCATGCATTGGAGAAGGAAATGGCAACTCACTCCAGTACTCTTGCCTGGAGAATCCCGGGGATGGGGGAGCCTGGTGGTCTGTTGTCTATGGGGTCACACAGAGTCAGACACGACTGAAGCGACTTAGCAGCAGTAAGAACAGCAGTTAAAAATTGGATGTTTGCAGGAGGGATTGAATGAGTGAATGGGTAAATGAATATTGCTAGTGCCAACATCAGACTGCTAGCAAAAAAATCTAGATTTTTCAGAGAACCAGTAATATTGGGAGCATATTTGCTTATCCACTATAAACTCACGTGAAATTACTCCAATCATAAAACCAAAAGAATAGCATTCATAGACTTTGTTCTCTTCCTAAGTGCATGATAAAAGAGTACCTTCCTACTCATCTTAACTGGTTTACTTTGCACATATTTGCATGTTCTGCTTAGAAAATTTGATCCAAAATAATTTGCTTTGCATTGTTTCATCTGTTACATAACTGCATTCTGACAGCTAAATCTATATCAATTTGAATTTTTAAAAGAAAATATATATGGATATAAAAGTGAAGAAAAGTTTTAGAAGTTATTTTCAGAATTAGCCACAGTCCATACAATTGCATTACAGTAGTGTGTCTGGACTAACCTTCCATGTCTTTATCCCCTTTAAATCATTGACTGATATAATGAAGGAAAGTGAACATATCTCACTAGGATTATTAATGCCCATCTTCCCAATTCCATCCTCAAATCAGTAACATTAAGAGATGACTTGTTGTAGCTGTCCCTGAGGACTTCTGCTACAGTTCTTTTGACAATTATTTCATTCTCTAGTTTTAGTTTTGATTATAACCTAACTGTCTTTCCTAAAGGAGATCAGTCCTGGGTGTTCATTAGAAGAACTGATGCTAAAGCTGAAACTCCAATACTTTGGCCACCTCATGTGAAGAGTTGACTCATTGGAAAAGACCCTGATGCTGGGAGGGATTGGGGGCAGGAGAAGGGGACGACAGGATGAGATGGCTGGATGGCATCACCGACTCGATGGACATGAGGTTGAGTGAACTCCGGGAGTTGGTGATGGACAGGGAGGCCTGGTGTGCTGCTATTTATGGAGTCGCAAAGAGTCGGACACGACTGAGCGACTGAACTGAACTGAATTGAACTGTCTTTATCCTGGGATGTACTATCATATGGTGTATCAGAGGATAATTTATGGAAGTTAATGGTTAAATCAAATGAAGACCACAAAAGCCAGTCATGCTATTTCACTGGGAGATTGTGATAGATATCTCTCTAGATGAGATTAACTAGAATCCCTGGAAACAAGTACACTACATTACTTGACAAAATGAACTTTATAGATATGGTTAATATCATAAATCATTGAGATGGGGAGATTATTCAGGTAGAACCAATCTGATCACATAAGCCTTGAAAACAAGAAGAGAAAGAAAAGCAATATTCAAAAAATAGGTTATCACAGATGGAGCAGAGCAAAGGAGGGCTCATTTTGTCATTGCTGGCTCCAAAGTCTGTTGGGACAAAGAGTAAGGACTGTCCTGATCTCCAGAAAGTGAGCATGGCATTTGGTGGTCTGCCAGCAAAGAATCAGTCCTCTGTCCGACAACCTCAAGGAAGCATATTCTGCCAATAATTTAATTGAACAAGAAAGACGGAATACTCACTAAAGCATAAAAAAAGAATGTGGCCCTCCCAACACTTTTGACCTATCATCTACAGAACTCAAGATAATAAATTTTAAGGCACTCAGATGGTGGTAATTTACTAAAACTGCAAGAGACAAATAATACACAGAAAATAATGATGTTCACAGAAAGTAGTATAAGAGATGGTGTAGACCTGCTCAGGATATACAAATTGAAAACTTCAATCTCACAACCAATTTAGCTGTACTGTGAGGATTTGAAATATCCAATTTCTCAGCCTGTATTCCAGCTGAGTATGAAGCAATGACTCAATTTTGGCTAATAACATGAAGATAGGTGTCAACAAGTGTTCAGTCTTGTTTCCACTACTTTCATCCTTAGTGTTAGTCACTCAGTTGTGCCCAACTCTTTGCGACCCTATGGACTGCAGCCCACCAGGCCCCTCTGCCCATGGGATTTTCCAGGCAAGGATCCTGGAGTGGGTTGCCATTTCCTTCTCTATCTTTCATCCTTGGAAGGGTGCAGAAGTCATATCTAAGAATGGGAAAGCAGGAGAGCATAAGGAACCTGACACTCCAATGTCTTTATTTTTAAAGTATAAGACTAGTTAGACCACCCCACCAGAAGTGCTCTGTGACGTAATCTCACAGGCTTAAATAAAATTCTTAAGGAGACTATATCTGCATACATCTTAATGTTTCACAATGGTAGGTGGTAGTAGATAGTGCCTCTCTCGTGTCTGTTCACCTGGTGAAAAGCTGTATTGTGGCAGGAAGCATTTCTCAGGAATGTCGATTTTGGTGCTTTTTTATTTTTATGTTTTTAATTGGAGGATAATTGCTTTACAATGTTGTATTGTTTTCTGCCACACAGCAACGTGGATCAACCCTAAGGATACATACGTCCCCTCTCTCTTGAACCTCCCTCCCATTCTCCATCCCATCCCACCTCTCTAGGTTGTCATAGAGTACTGGGCTGAGCTGTGTTACACAGAAACTTCCCATTAGATCTGTTTTGCACATGGTAATGTAAATGATTCAGGGCTACTGTCTCAATTTTCCCCACCCTCTCCTTCCCCGGCTGTGTTCACAAGTCTGTTCACCGTGTCTGCCTCTCTAATCCTGCCCTGCAAATAGATTCAGCAGTACTAATTCTCTAGAGTCCATTTTATTTGCATTAATATACAATATTTGTTTTTTCTCTTTCTGACTTACTTCACTCTATATAGCATGCTTTAGATTCATCCACCTAATTAGAACTGACACAAATGCATTACTTTCTATGACTGAGTAATATTCCATTATATATATATATGTACCACTACTTCTTTATCCATTCATCTGTCAGTGTACATCTAGGTTGCTCCAATGTCCTGGCTATTGTAAATAGTGCTGCATATCTCTTTGAATTATGGTTTTCTCAGGGAATATACCCAGGAGTAGGATTGCTGGGTCTTATGGAAGTTTTCATGGGGATGATTTTGATCACCGCCTCCTTTACAGCATTACAGACCTCCACTTATAGTTCTTCAGGCACTCTGTCTATCAGATCTAATCCCTTGAATTGATTTGTCACTTCCACTGTATAATCATAAAGGATTTGATTTAGGTTATACCTGAATGGCCTCGTGGTTTCCCCTACTTTCTTCAATTTAAGTCTGAATTTGGCAATAAAGAGTTCATGATTTGAGTCACAATCAGCTCCCAATCTTGTTTCTGCTGACTATATAGAGCTTCTCCATCTTTGGCTGGAAAGAATATAATCAATCTGATTTTGGTGTTGACCATTTGGTTATGTCCATGTGTAGAGTCATCTCTTGTGTTGTTGGAATAGGGTGTTTGCTATGACCACTGCATTCACTTGGCAAAACTCTGTTAGACTTTGCCCCGCTTCATTTTGTACTCAAAGGCCAAACTTACCTGTTACTCCAGGTATCTCTTGACTTCCTACTTTTGCATTCCAGTCCCCTATGATGAAAAGGACATATATTGGGTGTGTTAGTTCTAGAAAGTCTTGGAGGTCATAACAGAACCGTTCAATTTCAGCTTCTTTGGCATTAGTGGTTGGACCATAGCCTCGGATTACTGTGATATTGAATGGTTTGCCTTGGAAACAGAGATCTGTCATTTTTGAGAGTGCACCCAAGTACTACATTTCAGACTCTTGTGTTGACTATGAGGGTTACTCCATTTCTTCTAAGGGATTCTTCCCCACAATAATAGATATAATGATCATCTGAATTAAATTTACCCATTCCCATCCATTTTAGTTCACTGATTCCTAAAATGTCAATGTTCACTCTTGCCATCTCCTGTCTGACCACTTCTAATTTACCTTGATTCATGGACCTAACATTCCAGGTTCCTATGCAGTGCTGTTCTTTACAGCATCGGACTTGACTTTTACCACCAGACACACCCACAGCTGAGTGTTGTTTCCACTTTGGCTCAGCCTCTTTATTCCTTCCGGAGCTATTTTTTCACTCTTCAGTAGCCTATTGGGCACCTACCAACCTGGGAAATTCATCTTTCAGTGTCATATCTTTTTTCCTTTCAATACTGTTCATGGGGTTCTCAAGGCAAGAATGCGGAAGTGGTTTCCATTCCCTTCTCCAGTGGACCACACTTTGTCAGAACTCTCCACCATTCCCTGTCCATTTTAGGTGACCCTACAAGGCTCATAGTTTCATTAAAGAGAAAAGGCTGTGGTCCATGTAATAAGTTTGGTTAGTTTTCTGTGGTTGTGGTTTTCATTCCCGTCTTCCCTCTGATGAATAAGGGTAAGAGGCTTATGGAAGCTTCTTGCTGGGAGGTACTGGCTGTGGGGAAATCTGGATCTTGCTCTGATGGGTGGGGCCATGCTCAGTAAATCTTTAATCCACTTTTCTACTGATGAGTGGGGTTGTGTTCCCTCCCTGTAGTTTGGCCCATGGTAGGGGTAATGACTAACACCCTAAAAAGATGTCCTTTTCATTATAGGGGACTGGAATGCAAAAGTAGGAAGTCAAGAAACACCTGGAGTAACAGGCAAATTTGGCCTTGGAATGCAGAATGAAGCAGGGCAAAGACTAATAGAGTTTTGCTGAGAAAATGCACTGGTCATAGCAAACACCCTCTTCCAAAAACACAAGAGAAGACTCTACACATGGACATCACCAGATGGTCAACACTGAAATCAGATTGATTGTATTCTTTGCAGCCAAAGATGGAGAAGCTCTATACAGTCAACAAAAACAAGACCAGGAGCTGACTGTGGCTCAGATCACGAACTCCTTATTGCCAAATTCAGACTTAAATTGATGAAAGGAGGGAAAACTGCTAGACCATTCAGGTATGACTTAAATCAAATCCCTTATGATTATACAGTGGAAGTGAGAAATAGATTTAAGGGCCTAGATCTGATAGATAGAGTGCCTGATGAACTATGGAATGAGGTTC
>SJYQ01005341.1:119128-139006 GCA_006410935.1 Redunca redunca
CCCTAAAACTATTTTATATTGCTTAAGAAATTTAAAAAAGCAAAAAAAAATTAATTTTGAATTGATAATGAAAAACGGAATGGAGAGGTCAAATGAAAATATAAAGTTATTTCACAAAAGAACTTAAATTCAGAATTTGTATTTTTGAGTGGTCAGATGAATAGCAAAATTACAACTAAATAAATATTGTATATAGCAGAGAAAGAAAGATTAAAGTGTTTTTTTAATTTACAGATAGATTTAATAATGATGAAAAACACATTTCATCACATATTTAGAGCACCTGGTGTTATAGGTTTGGTTTTTATAGGAAATTGAAAAATAGAAAGTTGCAAACTCCTGTTTTGTAAATAAGAAAACAAGAGCTAGTGAAAGTGAAATAATAGTACCTCTGACTGGATCGTTCCCACAGATGAAATATGAAGATATGGAAGCAAAAGACAACATATCCAAAATGATGGAATTTATACTCCTGGGGTTTTCTGACCTTCCAAACCTCCAAGGGGCTATTAGGGGTGTTCTCCATCATTACATCATTATCTTAACTGGAAATAGTCTCATAATAATACTAACTAGGCTTGACCCTGCCCTGCACAAACCCATGTATTTCTTCCTGGCAAACTTTTCCACCTTGGAAATCTGTTCCAAGTCTGTCACTCTTCCTAGGATTCTGGTGAACCTTCGGGCTCAGGACAGAAGCATTTCTGTGCTGGACTGTGCTGCCCAAATGTGCTTCTTCCTTATCCTCAGAGCCACTGAGTGCTTCCTCCTCACCACCATAGGTGGTGATGGCCTATGACCACTGTGTAGCCGTCTGTGACCCTCTGCACTGTCCCCTGGTCATGACCCCAAAGGTGTGCCTCCAGCTGGCTGTGGGCTCCTGGGTCAGTGGAATCCCCGTGCAGATACGGCAAATGTGCTGGACCTTTCTGCATTTCTGTCATTCAAACAAGATTAACCACTTCTGTGACATCCCCCATCCTGAAGCTGGCCTGCGGAGATGCTTTTGCACACGAGCTCCCAGTCTATGCAGTAGCTCTCTTGTTTGTTGCTGTCCCTTTTATGCTGATCCTTGCCTCTTACAGCAAAATCATTTCCACTATTCTGAGGTTGTCAGCAGCCAGAGTAAGAGCCAAAGCCTTCTCCACGTGTTCTCACCTGTTGGTTGTGCATTTATTCTTTGGATCTGCTACCATTACCTACTTAAGGCCCAAATCCAGACATTCTGCAGGAACTGACAGACTCCTCTCTGTTCTACACCATAATGACTCCGATGTTCAATCCCATGACATACAGCCTTCGGAACAAGGATGTGATTGCAGCACTGAGAAAATTGTTACTTAAAATACAGATTGAAGGCAGGAGGAGATGGGATGACAGAGGACGGGATGGTTGGATGGCATTACCAACTCAATGGACATGAGTGTGAGCAAGCTCCAGGAGTTGGTGATGAATAGGGAAGCCTGGTGTGCTGCAGTCCATGGGGTCACAAAAAATTGGACTCCGCTGAGTGACAGAAAACATGTAAATATACTGTGATGAGAATATTTATAAATGTTTTAGCTGTTTGTCACACAGTTACCAGATAAAGATTTTAAATATCTATATTTTCCCCTTAAAAACTTAACTATTGCTAGCTTATAAGATACTTTTAGATACTTTAAAATAACCCACAGTTGACTGTGCTTAAATAGTTATTAGGCTTCCCTGATGGCTCAGATGGTAAAGAATCTGCCTGCAATGTGGGAGACCTGGGTTTGATCCCTGGGTTGGGAAGATCCCCTGGAGGAGGGAATGGCTACCCACTCCAGTGTTCTTGCCTGGAGAATCCCCACGGACAGAGGTACCTGGTGGGATAATTAGTCAAAGTGTCTTCAATATTTCATACATAAATAACCTTGTATTGTGAATAAAGAACAATGTTCATGACATACTTTATGAAAAAACAAAATAGAATTCAAGCTCTTAAGACTTTTGGCTTAAATATACCTTAAAGCATGCAAGATTCCTTACCTAAATCACAGCTTCTATTTTTCTGCTTCTATTGTTGGCATTTTTTTGGTTCAATTGCATGGAAACTGACCAGTAGCAGTTAAGTAATGACTATTTGAAGGAGGAATTGAACAAGCGAATGAAAAAATGCATATTACCTTGCCCTATGTCAGACTCCAGGCAAAATCCAGAAACTTCAAAGAATCAATAGACACTAAGAGTATGTTTATTTAGCCCACTATACCCTCATGAGGAATTACTTCAATCATCATAACAAAAGAAAATCTTTCATGTACTGAGTATTTTTCCCACCTGCATTCTATAGAAGAATCTCCCTGTTTGTCTCAACACTTTTCAGTTCAGTTCAGTTCAGTCGCTCAGTCGTGTCCGACTCTTTGCGACCCCATGAATCACAGCACGCCAGGCCTCCCTGTCCATCACCATCTCCCGGAGTTCACTCAGACTCATGTGCATCGTGTCCGTGATGCCATCCAGCCATCTCATCCTGGGTCGTCCCCTTCTCCTCCTGCCCCCAATCCCTCCCAGCACCAGAGTCTTTTCCAGTGAATCAACTCTCCACATGAGGTGGCCAAAGTACTGGAGTTTCAGCTTCAGCATCATTCTTTCCAAAGAAATCCCAGGGCTGATCTCCTTCAGAATGGACTGGTTGGATCTCCTTGCAGTCCAAGGGACTCTCAAGAATCTTCTCCAACACCACAGTTCAAACGCATCAATTCTTCGGCACTCAGCCTTTTTACTTTGTACATATTTCTATATTCTATGTAGCAATTTTGACCCCAAAATAATCTGCTTTGATTTATTTCATCACTGCCTTCCAAACTACCCCAATGCTAATTCATATTTAAAAAATAGAATGTATGCATTTTTAATGTGAGGAAAATGTTAGAAGTTCTTTTCAGAATTACACAAATTTTCCACAATTGCATTTACATTAGTGTGCCTTGCCTAGTCCTCCATAGTTTTAACCTTCTCTATGTGATATAATTTTTAAAACTTTGAACTGATATTCACAAGGAAAATGAGCATCTGTCAATAGAATCATTAACAGGTATCCTCCCAATTCCATTCAGATGGCATGGTGGTAAAGAATTTACCTGCAAATGCAGGAGATGCAAGAGACACGAGTTCCATCCCTGGGTCAGGAAGATCCCTTGGAACAGGAAACGACAACTCACTCCTGTCTTCTTGCCTGTGAAATTTCATGAGCATGTAGCCTGGTGGGCTACAGTCCAGGCGGTCCCAAAGAGTCAGATACAACCGAGTGACTGAGAGCGTGCACACACACACGCGCACACACACACACACACACACACACACACTCAGCAACTCATTTAGAGAATATGTCCGCTGGCAGTTCTTTTGACAGTGTGCTCTTTTGTTGTTTTAGTTATGATTGTCCACGTGTATAAGGCAATGTTAGCGCCTGTCGTGAAGCTAGTTATAGTTCACGTCTCAGTCCATTTGCTTCCTTTAATATCTAAGCAGTAAATATGATGTACTAGGTTTAGTTATTTATGCATTTTATTCATAGTGTCTATATGCATATATACCTTCTAATTAAATGTTTAGTATGTTTATATACTTTTATATATAGTCCGTAATGTAATCTAGGATGAGGATTATAATAGTGATGATAAAGATTACGATAGCAGTTTTGTTTCTGAAATTTAGGAAAGTAGGAATCACAATGTCATGGAAATAGTGCTATTCCCTAAATTCACAAAATGTCATGTGTAAAGCAAGTGATTCAATTATACATATACATGTACCTTTTCTGTTTCAAACTCTTTCCCCGTTTACATTGTTACATAATACTGAGCAGCACTCCCTGTGCAGTATGTAGGTCTTCATTCAATATCCATTTTAAATATAACAGTGTGTTCATCACCTTTTTTTTTTTTTAAATTCTGCATGTAAATGATATCATGTGATATTTCTTTATGTCTGACTTCACTCAGTATGACAATCTCTAGGTCCATCCATGTTGTTGCAAATGACATCACTTCATTCTTTTTAGCAGCTGAATAATATCAGGTTTTAATACTTCTAATGTGTGTGTTATGACTGATGTTTTGGATGTTCCAAGGGAAGTGTGCTTTTCTTTTCTATGCATGCATTCAACCCAACTTCATCTGATTTCTGAACTTCTGTGGATGTAGACAGCTGTGTATATCGATACATTTCATAAGCATTTTGCAAGAATTTAATATATCCACAATGTCAATGGGAAGAATAGTAAGAAAGGCCCTGGAATGACCTCTTGATATTTCAAAGAAAAGAATTGCATGTTTCCGTAAGTGTGGCTTTCATAATTATGATATTCCACAGCTAGGAATTTGATGATTTGAAAGTAGTTGTTAGCAAATCTCTTACATTTTAAATAATATTTCATTTTGTAATCAATTTTGTTGTATAATTCTGACACGTAAAAGCATTGTTAAACCTGCAGGCCTTGAACTTTTCTTATAACTTGGTTCATAACAATTANCAATTATGACCCCTTAATTATTACTTGAAATAGTACCCCAAAGATAAAAATGATTTCAAGAGACATTGTTAATAATACCTGTATCTGCACTGATCTGTACTTATTTTCAATCCATTTTTGTTTTGAATATTCATACGGTCTTAATAAGCTCCTACATCTAAAATTTTATCATTAAGATAAAGTCAGCAAAATGTTTTTGAAAGGTCTCTAAAGGAGGAGTAAGTTGTCCTAATCATCTTCACAAGTATAAAATGAAGGTGAAAGTTGCTCTGTTGTGTCCTACTCTTTGTGACCCCATGGACTATCCAGTCCATGGAATTCTCCAGGCCAGAATACTGGAGTGGGTAGCCTTGCCCTTCTCCAGGGGATCTTCCCAACTCAGGGTTTGAACCCAGGTCTCCCTCATTTCAGGGGGATTCTTTACTAGCTGAGTCACAAGGGAAGCCGAAGAATATTGGAGTCAGTAGACTATCCCTTCTCCAGAGAATCTTCCCGACCCAGGAATCAAACCGAGGTCTTCTGCATTGCAGGCAGATTCTTTACCAAATGAGCTATCAGGGAAGCCCAAACAGAAAATACAAGCTAAAAGGGAAAATATTTGAAAGTCACACATTTCAAATAAGAAATATATAGAAAGATTATGCAAAGAACTCTCAAAACCAACAGAAAGAAAAGAAGCAATAACATCAATGTACAAGATTTTCTTTTTCCCTTCACTGGAAAGTCATCGCTCTTCAGGGTTGTGCTAGTTTTGACTGTACAATGAAGTGAATTAGCTCTATGTTTGCACACATCCCCTCCCTCCATCCAACCCCTGACATCCCATCATCTAGTCACCGCAGAACACTGAGTTGCGCTCCCTGTGCTTTACAGCAGGCTCCCACTAGCTCTCTGGCCATCATCAAACATCTACAAACAAAAAACACTAGAGAAGGTATGGAGAAAAGGGAACCCTCATGCACTGTTGGCGGGAACTTAAATTGATACAGCCACTGTGCAGACCAGTATGGAGGTTCCTTAAGAAACTAGAAAAGTAGAACTGCCATTGACTCAAGAATTACACTACTTGGCAGATACCCTGAGAAAACCATAATTCAAAAAGACACATGGGCCCCAATGTTCACTGCAGCAGTATTTCTGACAGCCAGGACATGGAAGCAATCTAAATGTCCACTAAATGTACAAAACTCTTAAATCGATATTTTACTAAAGGAGATAATCAGAAGTCAAATGATCACATAAAGGATAGTCACTGTCACTAGTCATTATCAAAATGCAAATGAAAACAAAAATGAGATTATGCTACACATGTATTTCAATTGTTAAACAAAACAAATTACAAAATGATATAATTCAAAATTGGTGTGTATATATATATATATAAATTTTGAATAGCTTTCAATGCAGGGCTTCAAATTTCTAAATTATCTCTTTATTAATCTTCATAGGAGTATAAATCTATTCTTACTTTGTATAGTTTAATATTCTTCATTGCATTTTGTGAGTCTATGTGTGTTTGTAGGGTGTGCTACAGAAAACACTGTTCTATTACTATATAATCACTGTACCCAAAGTTGTCACAATTAACTTAAGGGCATGCTTGGCTGGGGAGACAATACGGTAACTTCTTGGAGCTTTGAAGTGAAGAAGTGAAGTCACTCAGTCGTGTCCGACTCTTTGCAACGCCATGGACTGTACCCTATCAGGCTCCTCCATCCATAGGGTTTTCCAGGCAAGAGTGCTGGAGTGGATTGCCATTTCCTTCTCCAGGGGATCTTTCCGACCCAGGAATCAAACCCGGGTCTCCCGCATTGCAGGCAGACACTTTACCATCTGAGCCACCAGGGAAACCTTTTGTGACGACTGAGGGCAGTTGATAAAAATGGAAGTCTTGGCCGGACACACGCAGCACAGCTAGAAATATTTCCGTCCTCTCTTCCAGTTTAGCGTGATATGGTAATGAATGTTGATATGAGGGGTCATGCCTGGAAATTCAGTATTCTGTTTCTGGTTTGTACATCTGAAAAGGAGTGAGTGAGCATTCCTTTGTGTCCCCCTGTAGTCTGGGAGGCGATGAGGACTACCCGGCTGATGTGGATGGAGAGGTGGAAGATCTGTGTTGAAGACGACACAGCTGCTCCAACAGTCCTGGATTTCTTGCTTCAGAACACTTAATGTCAGAAAAACAAAATTCCCTGTAAGACAGTGTATATTTACATCTTTTTAGACCATCTTTATTTTATAAAAATAATGTATCATCATAAATTATTGTTGCACAATGGACATGGAGATGGAAGATCTGCATTGAAGATGACACAGTTGCCCCGACAGTCCTGGATTTCTTACTGCAGAACACTTAAGGTCAGAAAAACAAAATTCCCTGTAAGACAGTGTATATTTACATCTTTTTAGACCATCTTTATTTTATAAAAATAATATGTCATCACAAATTAATGTTTTACAAATTCTTAGTAATTACAGAAATCAGCAAGAGATATAGAGAATGTAGAGAACAGGTGGTATAGACAGGTATGATTTTGCTTGTTGTACCAAACTTCTTGAGTGGCAGACAGAAAGGTTTAGCTCCATTAGAAAGTGACCTGGGGAAGAAGCTGATCCCAAGGGTAAGAATAATTCTTATTTAAAGAGCCCTATTTGTTGTGAAGATAGGTATTTTAGAGGGTGGTTAAGCATGGTATCAAGTTCTTGGTATCAAGAATTACCTTACTGCCAAAAAAAAAAAAAACCACCAAAAAACCTTTCACAGTTTCTATCAGCTTTTAACTCAATAACTCAATTAATAAAGGTAAGCATTATATTTAACTTCAATCTAAACAGGTAAGCATGCCTCATTTTTGTCCAATGTCGAATTTAGTTTTAAATGTACCTATTTACATGTAACATCAGGCAAAAAACACTCATTTCAGAAAACTTAGCAAGGAGACTTTTGTTGTTATTGTTGTTTAATTTCAAAACCCTGATTCAGATAGCCTTTTTACTTTTCTGGCCCACATCATTATATTATCAAATAAAAAATTACAGAAGTACTTTATAATATAGTGTGGGCCAGTATACCAAACTTTACCAACCTCTGCATCACTATCATAATAATTTAAATGCTAACCTTTATTAAGTGATTGCTATGTGTTAAGTATGTATTTAAGAAGTTTGCATGTATTAAATCTGGGGATATCTCATTAAAATTAATTGTATATCAACCTAGATAGCATATTGAAAAGCAGAAACATTACTTTGCCAACTAAGGTCCGTCTAGTCAAGGCTATGGATTTTCCTGTGGTCATGTATGGACGTGAGAGTTGGACTGTGAAGAAAGCTGAGCACCGAAGAATTGATGCTTTTGAACTGTGCTGGTGGAGGAGACTCTTGAGAGTCCCTTGGACTGCAAGGAGATCCAACAAGTCCATCCTAAAGGAGATCAGTCCTGGGTGTTCTTTGGATGCTGAAGTTCAAATGATGCTGAAGCTGAAACTCCAGTACTTTGGCCACCTCATGCGAAGAGTTGACTCAATGGAAAAAACCCTGGTGCTGGGAGGGATTGGGTGCAGGAGAAGGGGACGACAGAGGATGAGATGGCTGGATGGCATCACCGACTCGATGGACATGAATTTGAGTGAACTCCTGGAGTTAGTGAAGGACAGGGAGGCCTGGCGTGCTACAATTCATGCGGTCGCAAACAGTTGGACATGACTGAGTGAACTGAACTGAACTGAACTGAAGGAATAAGATAGTAAATGAACTTTATTAAAAAGATTTTGCACCCAATTTACATCAAATCCTGTTTGTTAAAAATAACTCTTTTATGGTAACTGAATCTGACAATATGAAAGAGATTTTGGTATGTTTTCATTTTAATCTTTAGAAACTTCAAATAAGGAATTCAGTTCAATTCAGTTCAGTTGCTCAGTTGTGACTGACTCTTTGTGACCCCATAGACTGCAGCACACAGGAATTAGACTCCTTGAATCACCAATTTTAGACTTTTATTTCCTATCTTCAATTTGATTTTACAAACTTGCTTTCAATAGCACCATGTACATTTTAATGATAGATAATGTACATGCTTATTATAATCCTCACACAATGAAAAGACCAGAAAAACAAACATAATTTATTTGGATAAAAACGAGGGATAGAATGGGGAGGGAGATGAGAGGGGGGTTCAGGATTAGGAACGCATGTACACCCGTGGCAGAATCATGTTGATGTATGGCAAAACCAATACAATATTATAAAGTAAAAATAAAATAAAATTAAATTAAATTAAACAAACAAACAAAAGTGGCTACATAACCTGAACAATTTAGTGGCTCTTCTTTCTGAGTGTAGTAGTAGTGCTATCTAAAGGTTTCCAAAAGTTGGAAACCAGTACTGACATTGCAAGATCTGAGAAGAAAAATTTTGATGAGATTGAGTTTATAAAACTAAGTGTAACTTGGGTAGGATTTGAATAGTTTTAATATTTCTTACTTTAAATATGATTTTACTTTGATAATTCCACTTAAGATTCATAAAATCTTGCTCCATTTGACAAAGAAAAGCAAAGTTAAGAATAAAAAAATATTTTAGTAAATTAAGAACACTGTATTTTTTATTGCAATTTCAGTTTTTTGACTTCTGGCTATTTTTTTGAACCTGAGTTTCAGTATGATTTTCAAATGTACTACCCTGTGTGAAAAAATGAAAGTGGTAGTAGCTCAGTGATGTCTGACTCTTTGTGACCCCATAGGCTGTAACTCACCAGGCTCCTCTGTTTATGGAATTCTCCAGTCAAGAATACTGGAGTGGGTAGCCATTCCCTTCTCCAGGGGATCTTCTTGACCTAGGGATATTCAAATATACTATCCTACTTGAACAGAAAGGAATAATTTAGACAGAAGTCCAAAAAATGAGAGAAGACCTTATATAAAAAGAAGATACAATAAAAGAAAAAAAAAAACCACTGATGATAGTTTCTGAAGCCAGAGGTTAACTCATCAAAAATGATGCATACTGGACTGAAAAGACTGATGGCTCATTCAACCAGCAATTTTAATCAGTATCCAAGTATTACACTCTACATTGAATTAAATAGGTGAATAAACATAGATAAAGGTGTCAGGATAAGGTAGTGAAAAACATAGGCACTGTTTCATAGTCTTAATCACATAAAATCATATCTTAATAATGTCACCTATCAGACCCCCATTTCTGATCATTTTAAGACTGAGTCAAAGCATTTTTATATTTCTTAAAATCACATTTTCATTGGGAAAATTCTATAATAATAAGATAAGTTTAAATATCTTCTGATCTTTAATATATATTGTATGTAAAATATAAATATATGAGTAGTCTGAAATATTGTAGCTGATAAAATAGATTCCTGTTCAGCTTTCCTTTTCTAGGGAAAAGGAATCCCCCAGGGTGCTCAAGTGTTGGATGGACTGTTCCTCCTGCCCCACATGTGTATCTGCACTTCTGTAGCTGAAATGTTGACCCTCGTCCTCACTTAAAACTGTTAGAATATGGATATAAGTGTGTCTGTTCTTTGCAGTGGCTTCATCTCTATGAACTTTCAAATTAGTTAACACATACCATGGAAGTTATGTATGATATACTGAAAACAATGACGTAACTTGCAACTTCTACAAGAGTGGGTGAAAAGAGTATAATTTCTAGACACACACACTCTACACTTGAACTGTACTGGTCTAAAAAGATTGATGATTATTTCATCAAGCAATTTTAATCAGTATCCAAGTACTACAGTCTACACTGAATTAAATAAGTAAATAAAACAGGAGGGTACAGGAGGTTGTTCTGAATTTGGGGTAGAAATCCTCGCTTACATTTTGGGGACTATTACAAAGAAACAATCAAGTTGACTCATATTAATTTATTCAATAAATTAAGAAATTGATTTTGTGAGAAAATATACTATATGCTCCATAGAAAGATGTATAGAATATCACAAGAAACTTAAAATCTAGCTGTAGCAAAGGATAAGTACTTAATGAAGATGGACAACCTCAGCTCAACATATTCACATTCACATAAACAAACAGACACAAAAATGCAAAACAAAACAAAACACACAAGAATGAATGAATTAAATGGGGCCAGCAGAACAACAGCAATTTTCAAGGATGTGAGTAATTTAGGAAGATCCTAGAGATGAATTGTGGCTGATGTTTCTTTCATGCAGTAAGTGTGTGAGGGGTGAGCATTCTAGTTAGAACTCCTAGCTGGAGCATAAGTGCCAGGTGTACCTACTTTTTATCTCCTGGGTGCTCCTGGACAGAAAGATCAGCTTAATGATTCTTTTGTCCAAGTTAGAAAATCCGAACAAAAATTATGACTACTGCAACTTCCCTGCTGGTCCAGTGATTAAGACTCCCTAATTCCACTGCAAGGGTCCAGATTTGATACCTAGTCTGGAAACTAGGATCCCACATGCCTTATGGCCAAACTAAAATAAATAAATGAATAAAAACAAATTATATATTAAAAAACTATGATTGTTGCTTTTATAGACATTACATTGAAATACACACTTTTGAAAAATAAATAGTATCCCATATACTCAATGGTCAGCTCATTGATTTGGTTTTATAGTAAAAGAGCTAAATATGCATAACGTCAAACAAACAAGATTTGGAAATACCACTGGAAGATCATCATTTAAAAAATTAACTATCTTTATCCCCAAAACAATTTTAAGTGGCTTACAAAATATTTGCAGGAACAGTAAAATTAATTTTGAATTGATAATAATGGAAAATAGAATAGAGAGGTGAAAATAGCACATCAGTTGAAAACATGAAATCATTGTTACAATTGAACATCATTTCCAGTTTGAATTTTTAAGTGTTCAGATGAATAGCAAAATTGCAATTACATGTCTTTAAATAAAAGCAATAAAATAATATATTGTAGAAAAAGAGAGACTGAAGTTTTTTCCTACAGATAGGTTTTCAGTTCAGTTCAGTTCAGTCACTCAGTAGTGTCCGACTCTTTGCGACCCCATGAATTGCAGCTCGCCAGGCCTCCCTGTCCATTACCAACTCCTTGAGTTCACTCAGACTCACGTCCATTGAGTCAGTGATGCCATCCAGCCATCTCATTCTCTGTCGTCCCCTTCTCCTGGCCCCAATCCCTCCCAGCATGAGTCTTTACCAATGAGTCAACTCTTCACATGAGGTGGCCAAAGTATTGGAATTTCAGCTTTAGCATCAGTCCTTCCAAAGAACACTCAGGACTGATCTCCTTTAGGATGGACTGGTTGGATCTCCTTGCAGTCCAAGGGACTCTCAAGAGTCTTCTCCAACACCACAGTTAAAAAGCATTAATTCTTCAGCGCTCAGCTTTCTTCACAGTCCAACTCTCACAGCCATACATGACCACTGGAAAAACCAGAGCCTTGACTAGACGGACCTTTGTTGACAAAGTAATGTCTCTGCTTTTTCATACGCTATGTTGGTCATAACTTTTCTTCCAAAGAGTAAGCATCTTTTACTTTCATGGTTGCAGTCACCATCTGCAGTGATTTTGGAGCCCCCCAAAATAAAGTCTGACACTGTTTCCACTGTTTCCCCATCTATTTCCCATGAAGTGATGGGGCTGGATGCCATGATCTTCGTTTTCTGAATGTTGAGCTTTAAGCCAACTTTTTCACTCTCCTCTTTCACTTTCATCAAGAGGCTGTTTAGTTCCTCTTCACTTTCTGCCATAAGGGTGGTGTCATCTGCATATCTGAGGTTACTGATACTTCTCCCTGAAATCTTGATTCCAGCTTGTGCTTCTTCCAGTCCAGCCTTGCTCATGATGTACTCTGCATATAAGTTAAATAAGCAGGGTGACAGTATACAGCCTTGACATACTCCTTTCCCGTTTTGGAACCAGTCTGTTGTTCCATGTCCCGTTCTGCTGCTCTTGACCTGCATATAGGTTTCCCAAGAGGCAAGTCAAGGGGTCTGGTATTCCCATCTCTTTCAGAATTTTCCACAGTTTATTGTGATCCACACAGTCAAAGACTTTGGCATAGACAATAAAGCAGAAATAGATGTTTTTCCGGAACTCTCTTGCTTTTTTGATGATCCAGCGGATGTTGGCAACTTGATCTCTGGTTCCTCTGCCTTTTCTAAAACCAGCTTGAACATCTGGAAGTTCATGATTCATGTGCTGTTCAAGTCTGGCTTGGAGAATTTTGAGCATTACTTTACTAGCGTGTGAGATGAGTGTAATTGTAGTTTGAGCATTCTTTGGCATTGCCTTTCTTTGGGATTGGAATGAAAACTGACCTTTTCCAGTCCTGTGGCCACTGCTGAGTTTTCCAAATTTGCTGGCATATTGAGTACAGCACTTTCAAAGCATCATCTTTTAGGATTTGAAATAGCTCAACTGGAATTCTATCACCTCCACTAGCTTTGTTCGTAGTGATGCTTCATAAGGCCCACTTGACTTCCCATTCCAGGATGTCTGGCTCTAGGTGAGTGATCATACCATCGTAATTATCTGAGTCATGAAGATTTGTTTTATACAGTTCTTCTGTGTATTCTTGTCACCTCTTCTTAATATCTTCTGCTTCTGTTAGGTCCATACCATTTCTGTCCTTTATCGAGCCCATCTTTGCCTGAAACATTCCCTAGGTATCTCTAATTTTCTTGAAGAGATCTCTAGTCTTTCTCATTCTATTGTTTTCATCTATTTCTTTACACTGATCCCTGAGGAAGGCTTTCTTATCTCTCCTTGCTGTTTTTTGGAACTCTGCACTCAAATGGGTATATCTTTCCTTTTCTCCTTCGCTTTTCACTTCTCTTCATTTCACAGCTATTTGTAATGCCTCCTCAGACAGCCATTTTGCTTTTTTGCATTTCTTTTTCTTGGGGAAGTTCTTGCTCCCTGTCTTTTGCATAGCATCAAGAACTTCCATCCATAGTTCTTCAGGCATGCTGTCCATCAAATCTAATTTCTTGAATCTAGTTCCCACTTCCACTGTATAATGTAAGGGATTTGATTTAGGTTGTACCTGAATGGTCTAGTGGTTTTCTCTACTTTCTTCAATTTATGTCTGATTTTTGGAAAAAGGAATTCATGATCTGAGCCACAGTCAGTTCCTGGTCTTGCTTTTGCTGATCATGTAGAGTTTCTTCAGTTTTGGCTGCAAAGAATATAATCAATCTGATTTCGGTGTTGACCATCTGGTGATGTCCATATTTAGGGTCTTCCCTTGTTTTGCTGGAAGAGGGTGTTTGCTATGACCAGTGTGTTCTCTTGGCAAAACTCTATTAGCCTTTGCCCTGTTTCATTCTATACTCCAAGGCCAAATTTGCCTGTTACTCCAGGTGTTTCTTGACTTCCTACTTTTGCATTCCAGTCCCCTATAATGAAATGTACCTCTTTATTGGGTGTTAGTTCTAGAAAGTTTTGTAGATCTTCAAGAATCATTCAACTTCAGCTTCTTTAGCATTACTGGTCAAAGGGTTATTACTGGTCAAATAGCTCAAGAGAAAGAAAAATGTCTTCTTTACACACTTAGTGGCTCTTTCCTGGCTTAATTATTAGATTGACATGAGGTTAACAGGACTAAAGCATATTTATTTTATTTAGTAAATTGTATGTATAGATGGGAGTTATCACCAGACTAATTAAGATCCAAGAAATGGGTAGGCTTAATTGCTGGGATTTCTTTGGAAGGAATGATGCTGAAGCTGAGGCTCCAGTACTTTGGCCAACTCATGCAGAGAGTTAATTCATTAGAAAAGACTCTGATGCTGGGAGGGATTGGGGGCAGGAGGAGAAGGGGACGACCCAGGATGAGATGGCTGGATGGCATCACGGACTCGATGGACGTGAGTCTGAGTGAACTCTGGGAGATGGTGATGGACAGGGAGAGCTGGCATGCTGCGTGCTGTGGTTCATGGGGCCGCAAAGAGTCGGACACGACTGAGCGACTGAACTGAACTGAACTGCTTATCTGGGCTTCTCAGGTGGTGTAGTGGTAAAGAATCTGCCTGCTAATGCAGAAGACAGAAGAAACTTGGGTTTGATTCCTAGGTCAGAAAGATCCCATGGAATAGGAAATGGCAACTCGCTGCAGTATTCTTTCCTGGAAAATTCCTTGAACAGAGGATCCTGGTGGTCTAGTCCATGGGTTCGCAAAGAGTCAGACACAACTGAGCACACAATTGTTTATATGCTAGGCTGAACCAGAAGCACCAGTTGTAGGCAAGTCAGTAAAATATATGGAAAGACTAAAGATAAATAAATTTGAATCTGAATATTCACTGAAAGGATTGTTGTTGAAGTTGAAGTTCCAATACTTTGGCCACCTGGTGAGAAGAACCAATTCATTGGAAAAGATCTTAATGCTGGGAAAGATTAAGGGCAGGAGGAGAAGGGGGTTACAGAGGATGAGATGGTTGGACGGCATCACTGACTCAATGGAGATAAGTTTGAACAAACTCCAGGAGATAGTAAAGGACAGGGAAGCTGGATATGCTGCAGTTCATGGGGTCACAAGAGTCAGACATGACTTAGTGACTGAAGAGCAACATTTAAAATGAATAAAATGTATTAGCAAACTTTGTATATATCTACATATTTTGTTTTCCTTCTGGTTTATCTTTTGAGGGACTATAACATACACAGCAGGATTAATTTTAGAAATGGGATATTGGGATATGTATAGTCAGTTTATTTTTTCCAAATCCAGATATTAGATTCTTTTACTTTTTTCTGTTATAAAAGTCACACTTATCACTGANAAAAGTTTACTCTGTGAGGTAAATAAAGTTTAATGAGTGTTAAAATACTAAATATAACCAAAGAGGGTGGAAATTTAGAAGGGTTAGGAGAATTCACAAGACATAATATTTATATAAATTGGTACATATCTTACTACACTTTCACTAGAAACATACTATAGAACAAATCATGGAATTACCTTCTTTTGCTTCTTATAAGAAGGATTATCAAATTGAACTTAATAAAGTATATTATAAATGCTTATGAAACAATATTGAGGAAAGTCACCCCATGAAAGAGACCACAAGCCTAATTCAATATAGAATAGACCTCTTAGGTAAGATTCACAAATATTAAACAAGAAATGTTCTTGTTCTTCACAGAGGTAAGGAAATGTAACAACCTCATGAAACAAAGGTCCATATAGTCAAAGCTTTAGATTTTCCAGTAGTCATGTACAGATGTGAGTTGTACCATAAAGAAGGCTGAGCACTGAAGAACTGATGCTTTCAGATTGCAGTGCTGGAGAAGACTCTTGAGTCTCTTGGACTGCAAGGAGATCAAACCAGTCAATCCTAAAGGAAATCAACCCTGAATATTCATTGGAAGGACTGATGCTGAAGCTGAAGCTCCATTACATTGGCCCCCTAATGGGAAGAACTAACTCATTGGAAAAGACCTTGATGCTGGGGAAGATTGAGGGCAAGTAGAAAAGATGGTGGCAGAGAATGAAATGGTTAGTTAACATCACTGATTCAATGGACATGAATCTGATCAAGCTTAGGGAGATGGTGAAGGACAGGGAAACCTGGCATGCTGCAGTCCATTGGGATGCAAATAGTTGGAACTGACTACTGACTGAACAACATTAAACAAACAGAAGTGGTTGGTAATCAAAATGTGCAAAAATTATAAATACAAAATTGAAAGTGTCCATGGGAGACCTCAAGAGATTAATTTTTTCTGCATCACTGAGATATAATTGGCTTAGAGCATTGTGTAAGTTTGTGGTGTACAATGTATTATTTGATACACTTACACACTGCAGCATGATTACAAGTTAGCATGAGGTAATGCCTCCATCAGCAGAAGGAGAAGGGAATGGCAGAGGGTAAGGTGATTAGATAGCATCACGGATTCAATTGACATGAATTTGAGCAAACTCTGGGCTTCCCTGGTGGCTCAGTGTAAAGAATCTGCCTGCCAATGCAGGAAATGCAGGTTTGATCCCTGGGTCACCAATATGCCCTGGAAAAGGAAGTGGCAACCCACTCCAGTATTCTTGCCTGGGAAATCCCATTGACAGTGGAGCCTGGCTGGCCACAGTTCATGGGGTCGCAAATAGTTGGACATGAATTAGCAACTAAACAGTAAAGATGGGATATGGTGGAGGAGAGAGAATCCTAGAGTGCTGCGATTTATGGCGTTGCAAAGACTTGAACTTGACTTAGTGATTGAACACCACCACCAACAATACCTCCATCATATTACCGTTTCTTTTGTGATGAAAGCATTTAAATGCTGCTCTCTTAACTTTCAGGTATGCACAGTACAGATTGCTAACTATAGTCAAGGAAATTGATCTTAACTGGAATGTCCACTGGTACAGAGAATGAACTGGCTCAAATAAAATATCAGGCTGATTTTGTAGGTTACTGAATTGCAAAGTGTGCTGAGTTAATAGGATTTCTAGAGCTCATGTATGAAATTAACTTCACTGAGGAGAACAGAGCAGGACTATAACCTCCTCCATGTGGTATGGAAACACCTGGGAAAGATCAGATAATTGCTGAGGTCAAATCATTATGCTACACTGGGCAGCCTTGAAACCACAATAAGTTTAATTTTTGTGTTGTGTGCTCGCTCAGTCATGTCCAATTCTTTGTGACCTAATGGAATGTAGCCCACCAGGCTCCTCTGTCCATGGAATTTTCCAGCAAGAATACTGGAGTGAGTTGTCATGTCTTTTTCCAGGGAAGTTTAATTTTTCATATGCCTTAGAAGTGTATGGAAACTCAAACAGATAGATATTCTTACACACACACACACAAAACATATGCACATGCTCAAACATACACATAGTCATGGGGAAGTTTATTCTAGTAGTTGAGAAAAGCAATAATCATTTAAACTCACCTTTTATATCTACTGGGCTTCCCTGGTGGCTCAGAGGATAAAGCGTCTGCCTGCAATGCAGGAGACCCGGGTTCGATCCCTGGGTTGGGAAGATCCCCTGGAGAAGGAAATGGCAACACACTCCAGTATTCTTGCCTGGAGAATCCCATGGACAGAGGAGCTTGGCAGGCTACAGTCCACAGGGTCCCAGAATCAGACAGGACTAAGCGACTTCACTTCACTTCACTTACTTTATATCTACTATTCTTCCTTTCTCACACACAGCATACTCAATGTCCTTACCTGCTTGAATACTCTGTAGTGTCCTAATCAATTCTCCTGTTTAATAACATTTACTTAATTATATTTATGATTAATCTTTCTTAATCAAAGAAGGCAGATGTTTTTCTTGCTTTGTATGCTAGTGTAATTATAGCACATTGAAGTGGTCAGTTCAGTTCAGTTCATTTCAGTTGCTCAGTCGTGTCCGACTCTTTGCGACCACATGAATCACAGCACGCCAGGCCTCCCTGTCCATCACCAACTCCCGGAGTTCATCAGACTTACACCCATTGAGTCAGTGATGCCATCCAGCCATCTCATCCTCGGTCGTCCCCTTCTCCTCCTGCCCCCAATCCCGCCCAGCATCAAAGTCTTTCCAATGAGTCAACTCTTCGCATGAGGTGGCCAAAGTACTGGAGTTTCAGACTTAGCATATTCCTTCCAACGAAATCCCAGGGTTGATCTCCTTCAGAATGGACTGGTTGGATCTCCTTGCAGTCCAAGGGACTCTCAAGAGTCTTCTCCAACACCACAGTTCAAAAGCGTCAATTCTTCGGCCCTCAGCCTTCTTCACAGTCCAACTCTCACATCCATACATGACTATTGGAAAAACCATAGCCTTGACTAGATGAACCTTAGTCGGCAAAGTAATGTCTCTGCTTTTGAATATGCTATCTAGGTTGCTCATAACTTTTCTCATAAAAGGCCATCTCAAAAAGTACATTGAACTTATTTGTGCTTGCTATTCCATTTAAAGACACATAGAAAAATGTCTGAAGCTCAGAATCTACGTGATAGGAATTATATTGTACGTAGGCTTTAAAAGGAAATGTTACAAAGCTTATTCCACACCTTTTGTAGTGCATATTTCACATCTTTGTTCCTCAAACTGTACATCAAGGGATTTAACATGGGGATAACAAGGCTGTAAAATATAGATGCCATTTTATCAGTGTCAAAGGAGTGTTTGGACTCTGGTTTCACATACATAAATATCAAAGTCCCAAAGGACACTGTGACCACTGTCAGGTGGGATCCACAGGTAGAAAAAGCCTTGTGCCTAGCTTCTGCAGAGTTCATCCTGAGAATGGCTACAAGGATGAGCAGATAAGACATAAGAATTACTGGAAGGGAGAGAATCAGAATGATCTGATTCTGATCTGATCTGAGAAGATCAGAATGATCAGTTCAATTTCTTGTGTGTTTGAACAGAGCAAAGCTACCAAGGGGAGACAGTCACAGTAGAAATGTTTGATGACACTGTAGCCATAGAAGGATAAATTAACACAGACGCACTATAGAGGTAGGGGGTTGCCATCGGTATCCGACACACCCTTTGTGACGTGATGACTGTGTAAAGCAGGAGTTTACAGATGGCCACAAAGCGGTCATAGGACATTGCTGCCACAATAAAAAGTTCAATTATAATGAACATGATGAAGAAAGCCAGCTGTGTGGCACACCAATAATAGGAGATTGAATTTTGACCCACAATAAAATTTGCCAACATTTTGGGTCCTACAGCTGTTGAATAGCTAAGATCAGTAAGAGCCAGGTGTCTGAGAAAGAAGTACATGGGTGTCTGTAGCCTGGAGTCCACCTTAGTGAGGATGACCATGTCCAAGTTGCCCACCGCTGAGGTCATGTAGATGATGAGGAAGAGCCCAAACAATGGAGCCTGCAGCTCAGGACGGTCTGTGATTCCCATGAGGATGAGTTCATTTGGCACAGTTAGATTTTGTGTTTTCATGCAGGTTTATCAGGATATGTATTCTGGGTTGACACATCAAGCATAGTAAGCAGATTTCGAGTATTATCACCTGGTATATTTTTCATATGTGAAGCTTGTATAAGTAAAATACATCCTAACTTTCCAAAATAGGATATTTAAAAAAAATCCCATATGCTATGTATAATAATATGCATAAATAAAGATAGAGACAGTCTGAATTATTCACTAGTTCTCAAATTGTCAACATCTGAAAAACAACTGAAAGATTATTGCAACTGGAAGGTAAGTGGTACTTGCATATAATGGTCAATGGTCGGTTATGTTTATAAACATTTCATAACACCCCTTATCAGTCCAAAATCTCAGTAGTGCTAAAGCTGAAAAACCAGAATGTTATAGATGGTATATCTAGACATAAATACAAAGATAGATAAATATCCTCTGTCCATGGGATTCTCCAGACAAGAATATGGGAGTGGATTGGCATGCCCTCTCCAGGGAA
>SJYQ01005341.1:144150-154264 GCA_006410935.1 Redunca redunca
AGTGTCCAGTTTAGCTTTGATGCTATTGAATATATTTTATATAATAAAGAATTTTTTGGTTTCAGTATTATACATCAAATAACCCTGATATAAAGTTTTAGCCCTTGATTATTTGTATAGATCTATTGAGGGAGATTTTTAAGGGGATAGTTGATAACAATATCATTATCATAGGTGAAGCATGAACTATTCCAAATATCCTCCTTTGTCTGACTTACTAACGTGAGAGTATCTTCAACATGAATTTTGTATATGGGAAATGATAATTTTTAATCAATGTGGTGGTAGGTATTATAAAGTAAATTAAAAAGCAATAGACCTCAAGGATCTTGTTCTTTCTTTGCAAATATATAATGATTTTATATATTTCTATATGTCTGTGTGTACCAAACACCCAAAATTCATCCATTATTTGCTTTATCTGTGTTATATTTCCATTAAACATGGCTATCGGAAAAATGCTTATGCTTAGTTTTTCATGCAGTGGTTTGTGTAAAGAGGACAATGTATACCTAACATAAGATAAACTTCTTTTTTATTTACCCTCTCCTTGTTGGGAAGTGTTGATGTTAGCGGTTTTTTAACAGCAAAACATGGTTCCCTTTAATATATTTATGCCACCACAAATTCACTTGTATCAGACAACCTCAAGGAAAGGAGAACATATTGCATATTGCTCAAAGCTACACAAAACCACTGAGATGTGAAAAGAAAGATATCTAATGACAGGTTTTATCTTAAAAATAAAGTTACTGTTTTATAGAGATAAAAAACAAACACTACAAAAACTTAATGCTTTTGTTCTAATCTGTAAAATAAAATTAGATTAAACATTCCTATCTCAATCTCATTTTTTATGCCTGTTTTTATTATATATGATGAAAGGATGTTTTGTAGGTATAATTATGTCAAACAGTGGAAGATGATCCTTGAGAGACTCAGCAACTCATGGAGCTGGAAAGACTTTGGAAGTCATCAAATCCATACACACTCAACTAAAATTTGACAATATATTGAACAGACTATTAACATTTATATCATTTTTCATGTTCAGGATATTAGAGATCTCAAATATTAATGTCTGTGTTACGACATATCCCTTTCAGGTTGTCTATTTCTAGTTGAAGTAAAAAGTACTAGATTGGTTTGCTTTGTTTAAAACAAAAAATCATGTCTTTTAGATTATTTTCAAGCTTTCCTTTCTGTTTCTTTTTTAATTAAATAAGAGGAATACTTTTATTCTTTGTTCCTTAGGTTACAGTGTTCAACATCTGGTCTTTCCTGCCTCAGTCTTTCTTTACCTCAAGCTTCTAAAGAACGTATTGACAGGGACTTCCTTGGTGGTTCAGTGGTTAAGACTCTGCCTTGCAATGCAAGGGGTGCAGGTTTGATCCGTGGTCAGGGGACTAAGATTCCACATGCTCTAGAGCCCAGGAGACACAACTAAAGAGCTGTGGGCTACAACTCCTGAACTTGCATGCTCTGGAGCCCCTGTGCCACAACCAGAGAGTGCATGGTAAAATCGATCCCACATGATAAGATCCCACATGTCACAGCTAAGGCCCAACAAAGCAAAAGAGAGAAGAAATAAAGAAAGGAAGGAAGGAAGAAATAAAAAATATGCTGACTACAATTCCTTCTATTTTAAAGGGAAACATTTGCTCCTATTCTCATTATGAAAGTGAAAGCCGCTCAGTCATGTCCGACTCTTTGTGACCCCATGGGCTATACAGTCCATGGAATTTTCCAGGCCGGAATACTAGAGTGGATAACCTTTCCCTTCTTCAGGGGATCTTCCCAACCCAGGGATTGAACCCAGGTCTCCCGCATTCCAGGTGGATTCTTTACCAGCTGAGCCACAAGGGAGGCCTGTGTATTCTCATTAGATATCACCAATTTACAATGATAAATAAATCTTATCCTTGAATGTATTTGACATTCAACATACAGGTTTGGCAAAAACAAGAATCTAATGAAGATGAGAAAAAAATTTTTCCATTTTTTTTTTCTAGTGATAGATCAGTCAAACTACATCTGAGATGCTCACTTAGGAAAGGAGGAAAGCCCGTTTATTATCAGAAACCGGGTTGTCACAGCTGAGTCTCTGTTTTTGAATTTCTTTGGAGTATATTTAAATGTAAATTTGATTTCAAAGGCAAAAAAAATATTCAATTTAATTCTCCTTAAATATATTTTAGTTGGAGAGATTAGGGAAGCATATCTGAATATCATTTTGAAAATTCTGCATATTGTCTCAGAAAATGGGGTATGACAAAGTTCTTATCAAAATAAAAATACCGATATTTCTATTCTGGCAATCTTAGGTATGGAAAATAGGTGGAGAAGGCAGTGTAAACTGAAAAAGATATGTCAAAACCTTTGTGTCCTGAAACTTGGGTGCTACAGATATTTCCTAAATGAATGATATTGATTCAGCTTTAATGTGAATGCATATGATACAGGTTTTCTAAAAGACATTCCTGATTATAATTTAAAATATATGGCAGAAGTAAAGTAGTAAATACTTTTATTAGTATTTCTCCATTTGTTGTCTAGTTTGTAAACACAACACTAAGAAACTAATATGTGTGTGTTACGAAAATGTATTATATATAGGCATTTAAAAAAATTACAGTGAAGTTTGACAACTGGCATGAAAGTCATAAGGTTCCCTTCTATTCAGGGTAATCATCAATACAAGGAATATCTTTTAATATTCATCTTATAAATATTATTGAGGCTTTCAGATGCTAATATGCATCTTTCAGGTATTACATTTTTTAAGGATATCTGACAAAAATTCTGTGGATACCATGGGAATAAACAATAAAATTAAGCATTATTTTGAAATTTAATAACAATGCTTTTAAAATAACTATAAGTAAGCCTGCCTTAAATGGTATATTTTTCTTAAATTTATTGTAAAATTTTAATGAACCAAAGTCAAACAGGCACTTACAGACTCTAAATTCACTGTCCCTAAAATGTGATCTTGAATTTTTGTCTGTAAATTGAGAGCACCTACTGGCTAATTCATTTAAAAGGTTTTATTTGCATATTTTTGGAAGACAATAATATTACACTAAGTAAACACTGACTAACCCAATGAGATACAGCCAAAAAATCTGTTACACTGAATTGAAATAGATGTCAAACACCACTTCCCAGTGATTTTTCCTCCAAAATTCCTTGGAGTCTCACCCCCTTATTTTATAATCTAACATTTCTCTAAAATGGTTCGCATCCTGAAAAGCTTTGGAAATAGGAACAAATCTTTTATTACTATTCTGTGTTTCATTTTACAAATGAATGCTTTACTCTAGTCAGAGTTAGTGCAAGGAAGAAAATGAAAGTAATAATACAGTATCTGAAGTGACCTCTCAATTATATCTGAAAAAAGATCAATTGCATCCATTACAAAGGCCAGATGATTGAGAGGACTCACAAGCCTCCACAGGATGTACCGACAAAAAGCTTTAAAAAAAACCAAAGAGCACAGCAGGAAAAAGAATGTACCACCATAGAAGGTCTAACATTTCCAGGTGCAGCCCATTGCAGAACATCTGCAATTCCTTTCTCAATTGCAGATGTCTTCTGTCTTTAGATTATAAGCCAACAAGACATATCTAAGGCATCTTGTTTTCAGAGTTGCTCACTCAAAACTTTACAATGGTATTTTTTTTTTTTTTTTTCACACCCTACTGGTCACATAGCTAAGACCAGGCTCTGCAGATTGAACCAAGCATAAACCATCAATTCATCTCCAAATAATGTAGAGAATTTGGCACTAGGCACCTGTATGAGAGATTCAAACTGTAAACTGCCCTTTATCAATAACTAACACATCTTCATTCTTATCAAATGTCCGTACCAGACTTCCAGGGATTCCTGGAGATAAGCACAGAGTTGATCAATTTCAGGTGAAAGATAACTGTATCTTACATATGACTGGTAGTTTCTTCATTTCTCCAAAAAGACAACAAAGAGGCAGAACCAGATATCAAGCTTATTGAGAGAGAATTAAGACCTATCAGTTGACATCTAGCCTTGAATGTACTAATGGAACACACAATCTCTTAGGGGGAAAAAATTTGCACATTTGGCTAAAAGTAAACAGACTTTAGATTCAGCATTCTTTTGACCAGAGAGATAAATATTTGCAAAAAGAGTGAGGGCCTTTGTGCTTTTCCCATTCTGAAAGCAGAAGGTAGGCTAAGAAAAGAAAACAGAAACAAGGAGAGGAGAAAAGGAGAGTGAATAACTGGGAGGGAGAGAGCAGAGGAGAGAAAGGGGAAGAGGAAGAAGAATCTAATTTATGCAAAATTGTAGATGTGCAATAAAATGTCTGTCTTTTGGCAATTCCAATGGATTAATGTCAAAATGGGAAACAATCTCACAAATTCCAGGAATGATTTATAAAGGTAGAATATTAATCATTAAAACACAAAAGGACGCTTTCACTGGGGCTGAAGCAGTGAAATCTCAGTTTTCCATTGCACTCAATTCCCCATCTGTGGAGCTTGTACTTTAAGAGGGTATAGTATCCATACAGGTACTTAAAATAGTTCTTAGGAGTGGAAGGGAATCTGCACAGGCTAGAACACATTGACCTAAAATTCAACTTTTAATTTTACAAAAAGAAAAAAAAACAAGACATAGGCCAAATCATGATACCGAGGAAACAAAATGCCTGCTAATGGCAAATGAATAATCTCTATAGCAATTATGTAGGCCAGGTAGAGAAGACGTCTTTCCAAACCTTGTTCACACCTTCTTACTTTTCCATTTTCCCTTGCCTTATCCAAATAACACAATATGCTTCTAATGTAAAGCTGTCTGTTCCTTGCTTTCAAAATTTGGAGACTTTATTTGTTCTTGATCTCAACTTTACAAACAAAGACATGCACTTACTGTGGTAGGCTACTGGGTCCTTGAGGGTCCACAGTATTTCTTGAGCAAAACTGAAAAGAAAACATATTTTTATTCTAAGATTGAGGAAAAAAGTAACTGACAATATACCAACTTGTCCCGTACTTTTCCTCTTGTTTTAATAGTTGAATTAAAATATCCTTTTTTCATTTTAAGACATAACACATCATCACACGATGGCACCAGAGTGGTATAGCCATTTACATTTGCTCTGGCCCAATGTGGATCTCTTCTAGAATTTTAACACAATTTGGGATAACTCATGTGAAGTATCACTCTTCACTGAGAGAAACTCATTATGGAGCAGAGGCAGCTTTCTCCACATGTATTCAGTAAAGACACCTTCCTTAAATCCTTGTTTAAAAGATGCATTCAAAGTATGGAAATGAATCAGAAACATGGCCTTCTGAAGCAGCTCCTATTACAATGCTCTTCATCTTTCTCTGCTATCTGAAGGCCAGCTTACTACTTCAGTGAGTGTTTTGAGTGCTTACCATTTCTTTTCCTTCCTTTCTGGTATTAGTTCTCACCAATGAGGTGTGTAAGGAACATCAAACTTTTTTGCTTTTCTTCTGGTTATTATAGATCTTGAGGAAATTCCAATTTCTTTCAGCTAACTCACAGTGGAATGGCTATGAGGAATTAAAAATCGTAACATCTTTTACATTGACCCAGGATCCACAATATTCAGGGTGTAGATGATCTTGGATCATTGTGGTAATTCACAATTTCTATTCCTGTTGGTAGTAAATCTTAATAGATGTTCCTATGTATTTTAGCTATCCATACGTTCATCAGTTTGAATCTATCTGTCAAGAATTTGTAGAGCATCCAATGTGAAAGATATCAAGAAAAGAGACCCTATAAGGGCCCGGCTCTCGCACACCAAGACACTCTAAGGGTATGAGAGCATATTCGTGCATGTGTGTGCTGTCACCCAGTCGTGTCCAACTCTTTGTGATCCCATGCGCTGTAGCCTGCCAGCTCCTCTGTCCATGGGATTTTCCAGGCAAGAATACTGGAGTGGATTGCCATTTCCTATTCCAAGGGATCTTCCCAACCCAGGCATCAAAAGTGCAGTCCTGCATCTCCTGCATCAGCAGGTAGATTCTTTACCACTAGCATCACCTGGGAAGCCCCAAAAGCATATTACCTGACATCAATTCTCTTGCTGATCTATCCATTCAGCAAGCATTTACTTAGTGCTCACTACGTTGTAGGCACCATTATATGTACTGGATGTATTGTGTGCCTTCATGGAAGTTATATTCTGGTGTTTCAGTTCAGTCGGTCAGTCATGTCTGACTCTTTGCGACCCCATGAATTGCAGCACACCAGGCCTCCCTGTCCATCACCAACCCCCGGAGTTCACTCAAACTCATGTCCATCAAGTCGGTGATGCCATCCAGCCATCTTATCCTCTGTCGTCCCCTTCTCCTCCTGCCCCCAATCCCTCCCAGCATCAGAATCTTTTCCATTGAGTCAACTCTTCTCATTCTGGTGGTAGGAAACATTAAAAATTCAAATAATATGAATTGTTTAGAGAAAAGAGAATTAGAATTGAGTTGGAGGATTAGTAATTATTGAGTAAGAAAAGCCATTTTGAGATCAAAATTAATAAAACACCTGGTTTTTAGGGACCAAGATTTGTGTTTTGGGGAACCACATGGCAATGTGGCTTACTCAAAGCTTAAACTTTCCTGGCATTGTTGCTTTGCCTGAGTCAATAATAGCATAGCCACACAAGAGCTTAACAAAGTTGTTCATAGGAATTCTGCATTTTTCTTCATTTTTAATATTTAAAACTATTTTGAAAAAATTATATTTTAAAACTATCATCACCTTGAAACAATTCAAATCTTAAAGTAAATAGAATAAGCCAAAAATCCATACATTCGTCACTTCAGTTTAAGTTTNTACATTCATCACTTCAGTTTAAGTTTAATTTTAAATTTTTGCCATGTTTTTCAAAATTATTTTAAGGAAGTAAAGAGTATGAAGACATGTGTGTACCTGAGTTATTTAAGGTTTATTGTTGTAAGTAACAGAAAATAATATGAGGACCAGATTGGTGGCTGATACTAGCACCAAGAATGAGGAGTAGAAACACCTCATCCAGAGTCACTATGAATAGAGTTCCCACAGTGAAAAGAACAAAGCTATCTGCGGGGGGACACTTTAAAGAAGAGTTACACAGGTAATCCACAAAGGCACAGTAATCCACAAAGGCACATGTCTAGCAAAATGAGACACAAACTCACAGAGGAGATCTTCAGTCAGAAAATGGTACTCTGGTGGTAAAAAGTATAGAAGGCCACAGAGAGTCCCTGTCTTGTGAGCTTCTATATGAATACCTGGAAAGTGGCTGAGCTGACCATGAATATATAAACTTCTTCCAATGAAGAGACCATGTAGAATAAAGAAAGACAGACTTGTCCAGGTACAAGGAACCAGTGTTTGCTGCCTTAATCAATGCTTAATAGGGGAGCAGAAGGCAAAGGCAGCAATCCCTTCATTATCTCAGAATACAGCCACAGATCAGGACATGTATTCAGGTCCTGTAACAATTATGAAGCAGCAAAGGCCTGCACCTTTCCTCAAGTTCTTTGAAAAGGTTAATAGTTGATGATGAAAGTGAAGGAAGAGAAAAGAGAGGCTGAGGCATATAGATATTCTGAATATTGATTATATATAATGTGGATAAGATGAAGTACATGACAAATTGCAGCAGAGATAATTTTTGAAGCCTGGGTAAACTATCCTCCAATGGCTTGCTCCAAGTAGCACCAGTCCTGGCTATTGAACCAGTTACTGCTGCTGCTGCTAAGTCGCTTCAGTCGTGTCTGACTCTGTGCGACCTCATAGATGCAGCCCACCAAGCTCCCCAGTCCCTGGGATTTTCCAGGGAACACTAGAGTGGGTTGCCATTTCCTTCGCCAATGCAGGAAAGTGAAAAGTGAAAGTGAAGTTGCTCAGTCATGTCCAACTCTTCGTGACCCCATGGACTGCAGCCCACCAGGCTCCCCGGTCCTTGGGATTTTCCAGGCAAGAGTATTGGAGTGGCTTGCCATTGCCTTCTCCAGGCTATCAAACCAGTTAAAGAAATGATAAAATTCCACCTCAACCAGGAACTGGGTAGTCCAGTAACTGAAGTACAGATAAAACTAGTGGATAACATTCTCAAATCTCAGGACACCAAAGCAACAAATGAAGAAAAGATAATAGTGATCACTAACAGAATGAAAAGCTTAACAAGGGTGTCCTGCTTCTCACAGGACAACTGCAAAATTCTTAGTTAAGTCACCTTGACACCAATGGCTGGCAACAGGTTACCCTCTAATAAATAGCAACACAGCATTCCTTAGGAATCTGCTCTTCTAAAACAGGAATTTTGAAAACACACTTATATTTTGACTGAGAGGCATGGCATGTGGGATCTTCGTTCTCTAACTAGGGATCAAACTTGCAACCCCTGAAGTGGAAGCGCAGAGTCTAAACCGCTGGACTACCAGGGATGCCCTGAAAACATAGTACTAAAGTTTTAAATGACAAAGTGCATTTAATTGGGTAAAGAGAAGTAATTAGAGGTCCATGATTACTAAAATGAATAAGAAAACATAGTGGGGAGATTTATGAATGGAACGAAACACTTTCCACTGGTTGTGGAGCCTTATTATGAGTCTTCAAGTTTCAGCAGCCCTGACCCACAGGGAAAAACATTAGACTGTCTAGACTCCATAGAGAACAAACAGAAGAACCAACCATTTCCAACTCAACTCTGCCCCTATACTTTTCTCACATAATGCTTTTAAAATCTTTTAACTTACTCTTTAAAATCTAGTAGTGATGTTATGACTCGTGGTGGATTCATGTCAATGTATGGCAAAACCAATACAGTATTGTAAAGTAAACTAAAGTTAAAATAAAAATTAAAAAAAAGAAAAGTTAAACCTAATTGTCACTAGACTAACAGTTGAGATTTCATAGTTTCTTATATATGATCAGAATGCATGATGAGATAATTTTTTAAATTTGAAATTGCCTTTAATTTGTTGCTATAATCAGGCTCTAACAGAATTTCTCAAACTTTAATATGCATATCAATTACTTAGGGATCTTGTTAAAATGCAGATTCTGTTTCAATAGGATTAAAATCAACCAAGTCTGAGATGCTGAATTTCCAACAAGCTCCCTGGTGATACTGATGCTCTTGATCCAAGGATCATACTCTGAATAGCAAGGGCTTAGATTTGGCTTTTACCATTCCAATCTAAAGCTTGTCCATCTGATAGCTTTCCTTTTAGTAAGCGAAGTCAGACCTGGGGACGATGTCAGAAACAAAAATAATAGTTTTAAAATAAATATCTCATGCCCTAGTCTAAACAAAAAAAATTCCCGAGTAGTGTTTTTCTTACAGTCAAATTGCTAGTTCTATACAGATGTAAATAGGTTATTCTTTGCATGCCATAAGCTTGTCTTAAATATTTTGTAATCTTTTTTAATTAACATGTAGCAAGAAATAGGCCTCTGAAAGTTGAGAACCACAAAACAATAAAAGAAGTAAACCCTCTTGTTGAAGCTCCAATTCCCATGTTAATGTCTCAATCACAGCCTAATTGTAACCCAATTAGGAAAATTGAGATAAGTAGAAACAGCTGGAACAGAGGCACTCTGAGTGAAGTGAACCCTCTGCACTCATTATTTGATGGAGATCATTACCCAGCTCTATATACAGTGCGTGATATTTAATATGATTGGGCTAATTTATATCTGAGAAGAATAAGAACACCTTATGTAAAGAAATGAACTGGCCTATTAGCTCTGATTCTTTAAACAGTTTATTATCTGAGATTTCAGGTGCAGTCATGTGATAAGCCTAGGAAATACTGCTAGTCCTTTTTCAATCTTTCTCCAAAGCATTCTCCTTCTACTTTTTGACCATGGTATTATATTAATCCTATGAATCTTGCAACCAAAAATGCATGGTTGACAACACTGAGACATCCATTTTTCACTTTTACATGTGGCTAGTGTTAAAGAAAATAAAGGCTTGCTTTGATTTTTATATCGGTAATTACATAACTATATAGTCTTCCTGTTCAAGGAACTCATACACATTTAAACAAAAATCCCACATTGTTATAGAGTATTATATGTGTTGCTTAAAAACACACATTAAGCATCA
>SJYQ01005341.1:161699-198793 GCA_006410935.1 Redunca redunca
ACCTGATCAGCATAAATATATAATAACTATGTTTTATGTGCTGCCACATATATTAAATATACAGTTTTAACATTTGCATGCATTTCTTTTGGAAAAAAAGGCAGAAAAGATTAGAGCATAAAGTGTTTAACCACCTCATTGAAAATTACAGTAATTAGTTGTATGTTATGAAATAAAAATGAGATCTACACTAAAAATAGAAGCTAGAAAATCATTGGTATTTATAGAAAGCCTACATGTCCACAAAAGAGGAATGGATAAAAAGATGTTGTACATATTAAATATATACAATGAATACTACTCAGCCATGAAAAGAACAAATAATGTCATTTGCAGCAACATGGATGGACCTGGAGATTATCAGAGAAAGCCAAATATCATATGATATTTGATCATATGATATCATATGATATGGCCTATATGTGGAATACAAAAACAGTACAAATGAACTTATTTGGAAAACGTAAATACAGTCACAGATGTAGAAAACAAACTTGTGGTTACCAGGGGGTAAATGGAGAGGGATAAATTGGGAGATTGGGATTGACATATACACAATACTGTGTATAAAATAGATAACTAATAAGGAACCACTTTATAGTACAGGGAACTCTACTGAATACTCTGTGATGACCTGCTGCCAAGTCACTTCAGTTGTGTCTGACTCTGTGCGACCCCATAGATGGCAGCCCACCAGGCTCCCCCGTCCCTGGGGTTCTCCAGGCAAGAACACTGGAGTGGGTCTGTAATGACCTAAGTGGGGTCATTTCCCAAATAGGGGTCATTTCCCATATAGGGGTCACTTTCCTATATGGGGAAATCATCTAAATAACCAGTGGATACATGTATATGTATAACTTATTCACTTTGCTATACACCTGAAACTAATACAACATTATAAATCAACTATATGATTGCAACCATGAAATTAAAAGACGCTTACTCCTTGGAAGGAAAGTTATGACCAACCTAGATAGCATATTCAAAAGCAGAGACATTACTTTGCCAACAAAGATCCATATAGTCAAGGCTATGGTTTTTCCAGTGGTCATGTATGGATGTGAGAGTTGGACTGTAAAGAAAGCTGGGGGCTGAAGAATTGATGCTTTTGAACTGTGGTGTTGGAGAAGACTCTTGAGAGTCCCTTGGACTGAAAGGACATCCAATTGGTCCATTCTAAAGGAGATCAGTCCTAGGTGTTCATTCGAAGGACTGATGCTAAAGCTGAAACTCCAATACTTTGGCCACCTCATGAGAAGGGTTGACTCATTGGAAAAGACTCTGATGCTGGGAGGGATTGGGGGCAGGAGAAGGGGATGACAGAGAATGAGATGGCTGGATGGCATCACAGACCCGATGCAAATGAGTTTGAGTGAACTTCAGGAGTTGGTGATGGACAAGGAGGCCTGATGTGCTGCAATTCATGGGGTTGCAAACAGTCAGACATGACTGAGCGACTGAATTGATACTCCAATAAAAATTTAAAAACAAAGAATTTGAAATGATAGAGTTTTTGAGGTAAGTTAGAGAGACTGTGTACAGTAAGTAGAGAATAAAGCTAAGAACAAAATCCAGAGAAAAATAATCTTGTAAATATTAAGCAGAAAATGATGTTGAAAGTAAATTTAAAAAGAATAAGTCATAGATGGAAAACCAGAAAATTATGTGTCATAGAAGCCTACAGAAATATTTTCAAGAATCAGTATGTTGTCAGTGATATATAAGTTGCTGAAAAGTCAAGTAAGGTAAGAACTGAAAAGTATTTTGCGATTAAAAATTCATAAATGGAATTAGTATAACTGGTTTCCATGGAATGTGTGTGTGTGTGTGTGTATATATAGGGAGAGATGAGGAAAAAAAATTATGCAGGCAATTCAAGATGGGCTCTGAAGTAGTCAGAAATGTGATGACCACAAAGTAGGGTTAAGGCATAAGAATAGGAAAGGAATGAACATTAAGTAGTAGTGATAGGAAAGAGTGGTAGATAAAATAATGGCTCCCCAAAGATGTTTATGCCCTCATCCTGTAAACTGTGAATGTGTTAACTTACATAGCAAAAGTGACTTTGCAGGTGTGATTAAGTTTAATATCTTGAGTTGGAAAGTTATTCCTGGATTTTCTAGGTGGGCTCAACCCTAAGAGGGTTCTTCCAAGAAGAAGGCTCCTGTCAAAGAAAAAGTAAGAGGTTGGAAGCAGAGATTGGGAGCATGATTGGTTTATGGGGTCCACAAGGGGAGAGCTTAAGGTATCATCTAGAATTTGGAAAAGGCAAGGAAACAGATTCCCTTTTAAAGCCTCCACAAGGAACAGAGCTCTACTGACACCTTAATTTTAGCCCTTAAAGATCAATTGCTGATATAGTAAGTTTGTCTTGTTCTAAACCACTAAAGCTGTAATTTGTTACAGCAGCAATAAAAGAAAAATATAGTAGGTATTGGTACAAAAAAAGTAAAATATAATAAAAGAGAGGAAGTCAATAGTATGATAGTTCTGAGAAGCAGGAGAAGATGGAATCCACAGCCATTGAGGAGAGTTGAGCCTGGGCGAAAGGAATGGAACGAGAAGATGTGGGTGCAGAAAATCCTGCTTCTAGGTTTAGGTTTAGGAGGCTAGAAGAGGTTGTCAGGATGTGAAAAGAAGAAGGAAAGGAAGGTTCGAGAAGAGAAATAGAGGTTTGAAGTAGTTGGATAACATGTTAGAAAGAAGCCTTGGAAAATGTAAAGAATTTCCAGGAAGTATTAAAAGACTTCTAGAGATGCTAGTCTATACATACAGAGGAGCACATGTCTGCGTGATTATGTGAATTTATTTGCAATTGCTTATTAGTTCAGATTCAAACAAGCCATATGTATGGATTGATTTTTAGGATGGGACAGTAAGGCAAAGGAAAACAAAAAAAAAAAGGCAAGAATATAGTTAAAGGATTACAAATGGGGTTCTAAATCTACCTGCTCTAAACTGTTACTGAGAAAAGTTGAAATATTTACCCAAGAAAACACAGCTAGGAGGAAAAGCTAGTCTTTGTGGTATTATTGCATTTTATATGTTTCCTAGTCAGTTTGCTATGTAACGGAGAGTGACTTTTTTTCAGTAAATTAACTCATTCTGAGGTTCTTCCAGGCTAAATGCACAGAAGCTCTCAAATCACAGTATTTTGTACAGAAAATGTTCAAATTTCCCCAATGTATTTTTTATCAGAGCAAACACTTCAGTATTCTTGTTGGAACATATCTCCAAAACAATAACTGCTAAACTTAATTCAAAATACAGATGTTTATTTTTACATCTTTCCAAGAATAGAACAAGTTAAAAAAAAGGTCAAGGTTAATTTTTAAAAGACAGAAGGAAAATAGAAACTGGAAGATATTTGCACAGTACAGTAGAATTTCATTTTAATGGAATTTAGTTTATATAATACAAATAGCAATATATGTATGTAAACAGATGTATGCAAATAGTTAATATGTAAACAGATATATGCAAATAGTTAATAACAAGAGATAAACACATAATGTCACACAGGAAACAAAAGTCATTGATGAAGCTATAGACTACTATATAAAAAATGATAACTATCAAGAACTATGAAGGATCTGAAATTTTAACCTATTCACAAGCAAACATATTTAGTCTACCATCACTATATAGATGCTGGTAGAAGGCACATAACTCCCAGGCTAAAGAGCAAAGAGGGTTGATAATTCATGGCAGTAGCTGCTGCTGCTACTGCTGCTAAGTCACTTCAGTCATGCCCAACTCTGTGCAACCCCATAGATGGCAGCCCAGCAGGCTCCTCTGTCCCTGGGATTCTCCAGGCAAGAACACTGGAGTGGGTTGCATTTCCTTCTCCAATGCATGAAAGTGAAAAGTGAAAGTGAAGTCACTCAGTTGTGATGGACTCTTTGTGACCCCATGGACTGTGGCCTACCAGGCTCCCCCATCCATGGGATTTTCCAGGCAAGAGTACTGGGGTGGGTTGCCATTCCCTTCTCCACAGAGCAGTAGCAGTAACCACAATTTCATCACTTTGTATCAGTTGCCAAACTGCATCCTCACATGGTAATGAAAAGAGGGCCTGATGATAACTGCAAAGGAATATGTTTTGTTACAAAAAAGGAACTCGAAGCATAGGCAATTTCAATTTTTTTCTTAGTGCTTCAGAGGGAGGTGCTATGTCTATTTTCCAAGGTTATTTACTATACAGATATCCTTGAAAAAAGTCTGGAAAAAAGGGCAGATACTGCCTTGTTAGCAAGACAGGCAAAAACATGAGAGATCCATGAAGACCTGTCTTCTAAAAACTCTTTAGTTGAAGAAGGATCATCATTGGGCACCTGGAGATTCTAGATTAATCAATATACCTGCACTTATACTTTTAGGAAATGAAGGGTAATCATTGTGAAGGATACCCACGTATTTCTAAATATCTTTTCACTGAACACTGTCTTAACAAACCTTCCATCCATTCTCTATAATTATTTATTATTTTCAAAGTGGAAACAGAATTTAAAGGTTTTGGACACCAAGAAAGGAGTAAATCTATAAAATAATAAAGGGAGAGTAATTAATTTAGAGCTAAATGCTACTAGCATCTCTAAAACGGNCGGACTCATTAAAAAAAAAAAAAACCCTATAATAAAATAGAAAGTCCACTGATGTAACTATTCCCACTTCTGTCATATGTACTATGTGATTAAGTCAAGACATAGATTTAGTGTACAGAATGTGGCTCCAGCTACTTTTTTAAGAAACATGAGGTGTTTCCAAAAATGGTATGAAGATGAAATTTTAAAAATAATAATTCCTGAAGTAAAAAACATAGTTCTTTTGGACCTTTCAGGTCTTCTGAGGCTCATCTTGCCCACATTCTGAACGATTAGCTGTCTCTGTTAATATGCTAGAAATAGCAACATCTTTATTATCGGACTTGTAAAAGTTAATTTGTATGAAAATTGTAATAAGCTTTTGAATTTTGGGTACCACAGTCTCTTTTTTCCTAGCATTTATAGTTCTCTTACTGATAACCCTGGAAAATGATACATCCATGGACTCATTCTCTAATTTAACAAATCATTCTTAAGCACCTACTACGTGCAAGTGACTGTTCTGGGCAAGAAAGCTTTAGGTCTCATCTTGTCAGAATAGACAAGACCCTTATTCTGACTGAATTTAAATTTAAATGGAAAATTAAAATAATATTACAGCATACTTTGCAATGCAATGAATAAACAAGATAATGTGATGGAATCCTGGGTAAGGATTTTACAGCATATGAAAATGAAGAGGTTCTCTAGAGATGAGACATGAGTTAAGAGACAAGAAACACACAAGAATCAGTACTGCCAGGTCCCTAAGAAAACAGTGCAAGGAAAGAATGCAAAGGGCAAGAAGTAGGGTCCCGAAACAAGGAAGAGGAACAAGAGTCTGTATGACTGTAGGATGGTGAATAAGAAGGATTCAGAATCAGGTGAGACAGCTGGTAGGCCTAACGGCTGGAGCAAGAAGTTTGGATCTTATGCTCTAAAAAACTGTAGTAACTGAGGAATTTTTATAGCTGGAAAGAGGCTTTATTTGACTGGCTTTGGTGGCTCAGTAGTAAAGAATCTGTCTGCCAATGCAGGAGACACGGGTTCAAACCCTGGGTTGGTCAGGAAGATCCCTTGGAGAAGGAAATGGCAACCCACTCCAGGATTCTTACCTGGAAAACCCATGGACAGAGGAGCCTGGGAAGCAAAAGAATTGGACACAACTTAGTGACTAACAACAACAAAAAATACCATCATTCTAAATACTGTATGAAAAACTGATTTAATGGGGCACAGAAATCATGGCAAGAAAACTGACATATTGAGAAATATTTGAGTTATTCCTTTTTTTTTTTTTGCCTTGGCAGCACCTCAGGGCATATGGAACTTCCCCAACCAGGGATCAAACCATATCTCCTGCAGTGGAAGTGCAGAGACTTAATCACTGGACCATGGGAAGCCCTGAATTATTCCTAAAATCATTTGATGATGTGTTGGAGGAGGAATACATGAGTGAGAAAAATAAACATTTCCCAAGTTGTGAGCTCTACAATGTTATTTACTTAGAAGGGATATAAGATGTAATGCATACTAGACATGATAATGGAGAAGGCAATGGCAATCCACTCCAGTACTCTTGCCTGGAGAATCCCAGGGATGGCAGGGCCTGGTGGGCTGCTGTCTATGGGGTCACACAGAGTCAGATATGACTGAAGCCACTTAGCAGCAGCAGACATGATAAACCTGAGACACTGATTTTATGCCCAGCTGAAGATGAAAAATAAAATATTGGATTAATCATCTGATCATATAAAATGAGCACTCATCATATACAAATATTGTTTATAGTCATGGTATTAGATGCAATCACCTGGGTTGAAAGTAGGTAGAAAAGAACAAAAAGTCCTCCAGCTTAACCTCAGGAGCACGTCTAAGTAGGTGAAAAGGGGGCCTAGGAAGGAGGGAAAGAGAGAGGAGAGGAAAGTCAGGAATGTGTGATTTCAAAGAATTCAAGAGAGGAACCATTCGATAAGAAGGGAGGTTGATGAGATTTCAAGTAAGAAGAGGCTAAAGAAATATTGGTGAGTCTGGCAATGTATTGTTTTTTATCAACTAGGTTAGTATAGTCACATTAGTTGTGAGGAGAGAACTGCAGCTAAAATTGGTTAACAAGTAAATAGAAGATAAGACAATCAGACAGGAATTGTAGAAGACAATTTGAATATTTTTCAATGAAGATAAATAGAAAATGACCTGTCACTGAAGGTTTTTTTTTTTTTTTGGTATAGTAGAGTTATAATGCATTTCGTAGGAGACAGTAGACCAGCTAATGTCAATAATCCAGTGGAGCTGCAGAATAATCTGAAGATTTAAAAGAGAATGGTGAATAGTGAACAAGCTAAAATTTTGACTAAAATCAAATTAGTCAAATAATTTACATATTATCCAGAACCAAGGAAAAAGAAGGGATTTTGATAAAAATAAGAGTTGAGAGAAAAGACAGAAGATAGAAATTTATGTTGGATTACAGGAAAAAGCAGGGGGGTTCCCTGGTGGCTCGGTGGTAAAGAATCTGTCTGCCAATGTAAGAGACACAGGTTCAATCCCCAGATCAAGATCTCCTGGAGTAAAAAATGGTCACCCCCTCCAGTATTCTTACCTAGGGAATCCCATGGACAGAGGAGCTTTGTGGGCTACAGTCCATGGGGTCATGAAGAGTTGGACATGACTTAGCTACTAAAGAGCAACAAGTAGAGAAAATAGTTTGTTTTCAGAGTTAGATTTGATTTTTCAGGAAGTGTAAAATGGAGTCATTACATGAGAGGGAAGGGTGGTGGGAAAGGAAGATGGTGAGAACTTGGAAGATAAAGAACATATACCAACAAAAAAATAGTAGGTTTACTTGGTAGCACTACTATTTGTTTGCAGTTAGGAATTACTAGTGAAACAGGTCACCATGCTTGTGATATTTCTCCCCAGCTACAGCTGGCAGTTTTGTGGCAGGTGTAGAGACAGAAGATCCTGCATTCAAGCATGATAGAGTTCAGCTCAGTTCAGTCACTCAGTGGTGTCTGACTTTTTGTGACCCCATGAACTGCAGTATTCTAGGCTTTCCTGTCCATCACCATCTCCCAGAGCTTGCTCAAACTCATAGAAGTTGAGTGGAAAGGAAGTTGTGAATATTTTCAATGCAGATTTTTTTTAATGATGGCTCAGTATATACTAACTGAGTGAAAATGGAAGTGCAGGAAAGATGGTGCTGATGAAGGATGAAAATAACTATGGTAGGCTAAAATGAATCAGTTAGGTGTGGTAGTAGAAAAGTGATGTGCTTAAAACAAAAGTTTTAAGAATTGAGGACTTCCTATCTGCTTCCTAGATCTGAGGGATACAGGCAAAGCATTATCCTCAGCAGAGAGTTAAATTTTAGATAAGGTCAGGAGGTGAGCATAGATAAAGGACTAAAGATTTATGGCTTGTTAATTACCGGTTCAGAGCTTCCAAGGGCACAGTGCCTTAATCTTGGCCTTCACAAAAGGGATGAAAGATGAGAACAGATTAAGAGATGTCCAAGATGGCAAGGAAATTAGAGTTCAGGTGATAATGCATTAACTGGGATGCCCAGTTTCTGGACATGATGACTATTCCCCACAATCAGCAAATGGTAAACAGTGGGATTTGAAGTGACTGTGTCATTGAGCAAAGTGGGCCATTAGTTCAACCTTGTTGCTATGCGTTCCTGGAACCATTAGTCTGTTTTATAGCTAGGAATGATATGACGCTGTTGAGTAGGGATGTGATAGCACAAGTGTTCCCTCTAGACCCTAAGGCAATAGGGTTAAACTTACAACCACTATAGTTATACTGGTATACTGTATCAGAAGTAAAACAGATACAGCTTCAAATTCTGGCTACATAGTTTACTTTCTAGGAGAATCACATAGCTTTAAGCCAAGAATTTTTTCATGTGTTAAGAAAGAAACATTAAGAAAAATACAGAGAAGATAGGTAATCACTCTTATCTCAGTGGAGTGAGGTGAATGTTAAAGATGGAGTGAAATGAGGTGTCATAAAGTACCTTCTGGATGTCTGGATGTTATTTTTCTCTCCCACCTTTCTTAAGGGACCTGGGTCTTCCCACCTCTCTCCCTCATCCCACTACCTTATTAGTATGCAATGTACCAGCTAAGTAATAATGATAAGTTTAATAATTGAAAGAAGTGGTATTCATTTTTGTGATAGCCTGGCTCATAGCAAGTTCCCTAAGTATTTATCTGTCAAATTATCAAAATGTGTAACTGTGAACATATTAAATCTTCAGATCCAATTATTGAAACTTGAGTATTGAAGAGTTAAGCAACATCATTTTTATAATTTAGGAAGACGTTAAATCTCTCTGAAATGTTGGATAAAGGTAACTGTTGGTACTTGAGTATCTCCTTTTACTTTAAAGGGAACTTTGCAAGGTAATGTGATTAGAAATTGAAGATAGAGTTATTCATCTGCCAAAGGGGTCATCTTCCATTTGAAACAGGGTTGCCAAAGTAAGAAAGACAGCTACATGTAGCCCATATTTTAAATGCCAGGGGTAATGCAATCTTTATTGTATGTCACAAATAGGTGGACAATACAGCTTTTCCGCTTCGTAAATTCTCATCAGCTCCCTTGATTAATGTGTACTGAGTTCCCACAAAGAACGTGACTCTGTATCTGGCGTTGAATTTATTCGTTTCCTCAAACTGATGAATCAGCACTATTGGATGAAAGGATGACCTAAACCATGAGTACTCTACAAAAAAATCTTTCAACCAAGATAATGCATTATTCTCCTTTTCAAAGCTTTTGTTTTTAAAGGTGCAGACAATTGGACATTTTCTTTGCCTCACTTCATAAAATGCTTCCTTTGCACTGCTGGTAACATTGCTGCTATTTAATTCTTCTCTTTCTGTTGCTGCCTTTACTTAGAAATCATAAAGTCAAAATGAAAGTCGCTCAGTCATGTCTGATTCTTTGTGACCCCATGGACTATATAGTCCACGGAATTCTCCAGGCCAGAATGCTGGAGAGGGTAGTCTTTCCCTTCTCCATGGGTCTTCTCAACCCAGGGACCATAAGTAGATTATTTTTCTACAAAAAAAGGCCGGTTGATTCTATCAAAGGAAAGGAAAAACTGGTAATCTTATAATGCTTATATAAAAATATTATTGGCATTGTCCTCTCTAAATCCTTTACCAAAATTTGAGTGGGAAATTGCTTTAAACATTTGATCACAATATATTAGCTCATGCCTTCATTTTAATGGTTTACACAAATTTAATCATTACTCTTCCTGCTAGTTATTTTCCATATACCTGAATTCATATTGTGTTTTTAAAAATATAGTTTTGATATCATTGAGAAAGTTTTTTTGTGAATGTAACCCAAATCCTGTCTGAGAAGACTTTGGATTCATCACAGTGTGCTTCCCTGAAAAGTACTGGAGCCAGGAAAAATAAACTTTGCTAAGACTGCATGACTGGCATTTTCTTCTTCTTCTTTTTTTTGTTTCATCTGATTTTGTATATTTCAAATGATGTATATACTATTACACCTTTGTACATCTAAGTTTCATCTTCAAGTAACATATTCAGTTCAGTCAGTTCAGTCATTCAGTTGTTTCTGACTCTTTGCCACCCCATGGACCGCAGCATGCCAGGCCTCCCTGTCCATCACCAGCTCCCGGCGTTTACCCAAACTCATGTCCATTGAGTTGGTGATGCCATCCAACCATGTCATCCTCTGTTGTTGCCTTCTCCTCCCGCCCTCAATCTTTCCCAGCATCACAGTCTTTTCCAGTGAGTCACTTTTCCCTTTCCCCCTCAACTGTCAAAAGTCTTGGTAACATAGACATGTTTCCTTCTGTTTAAGGAACTCAGGAATTAGATTCAGACAGCCAGAAGTGGAATATCCAATCATGATGTGATTTTAAAGGCCTTTTGTAAAATTTTGCGTTTTTCCTTTCTTTGTAGGAGGAAGGCTCATTTAAGTGCTTTGTTATTTGAAACCAAATTCTGACAACTCCAATTTCTATTACTCTGCTTCTGCTAGAATCACTTGTGTCTTTGAACAATTTCTGGTTTGCATTTTTCTCTTGCTGCATTCAGTTTGGAGCTTTTTAACTAGAGGCCTTTTTGTTCCTGTTCTCAGATAAAGCTTTCTCATTTATGAGCTGCCCCTCAGAGCTTTAAAAGGAAACTCTTGACTTGTCTTCAGATCAAAGGCACCCCAAATCAAGTGTCATGTCCTTAAGATGCATTGCTTTATCTACAGTGAAGAGCTGCCACAAAAGCAAATTTTGTTTCAAGTCCAGTAGTTTCTATACTCTGACCATATTTATGGTCCACTCTGATACTTCCAATGGTTTGTGAACCTTGGACCCAATGATTTTTTTTTTTTTTTGCTTACTCTGATTTACTTGGTGGGAAAATTTCTGAATTTGAAATTTTGGATGGGATACACATGTGAGCAGAGTAACTGAAAAAATACAATTCCAATGGGAACCTATAGGAATGAGTCCTTGAAAAGTGAAAGTGTCACTCACTCAGTCATGGCCTACTCTTTGTGACCCCATGGACTGTAGCCTCTGTCCATGGGATTCTTCAGGTGAGAATATTAGAGTGGGTAGCCACTAGCTTCTCTAGGGGATTTTCCTGATGCAGGGATCGGACCTGGGTCTCCTGCACTGCAGGCAGATTCTTTACCAACTGACTCACCAGTTCTTTATTATTTTACAGTGAAAGACAACTCCCACCCCTTTTCTTATTATTGTCTAGCAAAGTACAAATATAAGTATTTAATATGCAAAAGCTGCTACTCATACTCAAACTGTCGATGGCCCAGAAGAAACATATTCTTCTACATTTAAAGTTCATTAATGCTTATTGTCTCACTGTATGTGTGGTTTATCATAGGTGCTACAGAATTCTAAATTAATTAATTTCCATAAATAAGTCATTTTCTTTGTTTTATCTTTTCATGACCTTTCTCCTAGTATTTAATCATAGCTTATGGCAAAGATCTGTAAAAGCAATTATGAGGCAGCACATGTTTGGCAGTCTTGTCATTATCTCATGAGTGAAGAAAGGTCAGATTCTCTCAGTACTTGGGTAGAAATCTCCAAAAAAAGACAGGTGTCTCATGGATAAGTACTGGGGGTTCACAAGGGGGAAGTCTGTCCTTTGAGACAGAACAGCATATTCTTCATAAGACAATCAGCAAACTGCCCGCTCCCCACCATGCCCTCTATTATAGTGAAATAGCTCTGTAGTTTGGGGGCTAGAAGAATTAAAAGCACATGAGTGTACAGACTAAAAGGAATGAAAAAAAATGAACATTAGCAACTTTTTAAAACAAGGTTCTTCTAGGAAAGTAAAATAACTGAATGACTAAGATGTGGAATTGTTTACACAGTATGGTAATTCTACTCATCTCTCTCCCTTCTAAGCTTCACAAGGGAAAAGAAGAAATGGCAGGTATGTGTGGTGATTAATTACACACACATGCCTCCCCAGAGTCATATCATGGTGATAGATGCCGCATAGTGCTGAAGTCTTCTAATTAGGGGTGACTGAATTTGGTAGATTAAAATTCTAAACACTAGGCTTTAGGGAAAATCGCCAGCTCCCATTCAATTTTCATTAGTTTAGAGTCACTTCGTATATTTAATATCATCTGAGAAATATTTATAGGCTTTCTGAGAAATGTAGCTACATCCCAGGAATGCTGAATTTCCCAATTCTTTTAAATCCATAAGCAAACAGGATTGTTTCAGGGGCACCTTCTGTGTCGGGCCAATGTCTAAAACATTGAGATAATCAGGAGAAAATGGGTAGAATATTTTCTAAATTACTGTGTTTGTTTGCTCCATAGTTCTTAAAGTCCTAACCCAGTTTTCCAAAGTTTGAATTTCACATCTTGCTTGGATTTTTGTCTACTCTGTACTTCTGAAGCAATATTCCTATCTCTTAAATATGTTAGCCCTAAATACTTCATTGAGTACAGAAAGGTATCCCAAATACGTTTTCATTTTATCTGCTTTTAATATGCACTTTTTTAAGGAGAAAATTTTATTTGGTATATAACATATAAAGAAAATAATGCTATTAGAATAGTTTAAAAATTAAATAGAAAACAATTTCAGCAGGCCACTGAGACTTAGTGTCTTATAAATTTAATTCAATTAATAGATTTAGTAAACTTCCTTAAAATTGAGTGATTTGATCTCAACATTGCTTTGTATTTCAAGAAAATCATGATAGGCAATACCATCTCTGGTAGTCAGTTTCTATTTTTATTTGGTTTTCTTCCTTAGCTTGAATTCCAGAAGAGCAAGACTGTTTAAATAAATACAAAAAGACTGAAGGGAAGAGTTTGGATGGAGGGAAAAGACTGGAAAAGAATCCTTACTCTAGAATCTGCACCAACTTCCAAAAATTCTCCCTGGCAGAAATCCTGAACAATGTTCTGACTCAGAAATGCAGACAGAGCCTCAAGCAAGGATTCCTATTATGGAATTAATTCATAATGTTTAAAGACTATCACCTGCCTGCAAGATGAAAATTTAATGAAAAACTTTATGGGCAACATTATGACCTAAAAGTGGGAAAAATGAAAATCAAGTCTTGAACAAGTAGCAGAACAAAATGAATAACTTCCTCATTTGATTTTAGCTGTTCACTGTCCATTTGCAGATACTGGTTATTGTTGGCATTCTTGTATTGGTTTCCATCTCTGTGCTTTTGGATAGCTGTGGTAGACAAGAGTTTTCTCTCATGTGTTGCATTCATTTTCCTTGATTTTTATGGTTGACACAGATCAAGAATGGACATTTTCCTTTGTTATCTTTCTGGTGACTTAGGTTAGTAGAGAAAGTACTGAGCTTGTTTCTTGCCTGTATCATATATTTACCACTTAAAGATGTATTTATGCCATCTCTGAGTTTGAGACGTGCACACCAAAGGCACTAGTTAAGAATGAAGGGTGATCTTGAGACACTAAAAGGTGTTATGCACAATTGTAGAGTAACTATGTCAGGTTGTATCTTTTGCTTGTCATTTATATTTTGTTAAGTTCCCTGATAGCTCAATCGATAAAGAATGTGCCTGTAATGCGGGAGACCTGGGTTTGATCCCTAGCTTGGGAAGATAGCCCTGGAGAAAGGGAAGGGCTACCCACTCCAGTATTCTGGCCTGGAAAATTCCATGGACTGTATAGTCCATGGGGTCACACAGAATCGGTTACAATTGAGCGACTTTCAATTTTCAGGTTATTTTATCCCCCTTTCTACCTATTCTGCTTCTAATCATTGTCAGAAAGCTCTAAAATCTATTGTTTAAAAAAGTTCTTTTATCCCCCTTTCTACCCATTCTGCTACTAAACATTGCCATAAAGATCTATAAGTCCATTGGTTAAAATGATCCTTTTGTTTTTTTTCTGCAAGATTTTCCTTATTCTTCAGGCTTTTCAGTTGCTTCTCATACAACAATTGAAACCTACTGAAAAAACAAAACCTTTTTTGATTCCATTGCAAGGGTTATCTAGTTATTATTGGTATCAAGTAGGACTGTTGCTGTTCAGTCACTCAGCCATGTTCCACTCTTTGCAACCTCATGGGTTGCAGCATGGCAGGCTTTCCTGTCCTTCACAAACTCCCAGAGCTTTTTCAAACTCACTTCCATTGAGTCAATGATGTCATCCATACATCTCATCCTCTGTTGCCACCTTCTCCTCCTGCCCTCATCTTTTTTTTTCAGCATCAGGGTCTTTTCCAATGAGTTGGCTCTTTGCATTACACAGCCAAAGTATTGGAGCTTCAGCTTCAGCATCAGCATCAGTCTGTCCAATGAAGTTTCAGGGTTGATTTCCTTTAGGATTGACTGGTTTCATCTCCTTGCTGTTCAAGTGACTCTCAAGAGTTTTCTCTACCACCACAGGTTGAAAACATCAGTCCTTCAGCACTCAGCTTTCTTTATGGTCCAAATCTCACACCCATACATGACTTCTGGAAAAAATTATAGCTTTGACTATATGGACCTTATAGGCAAAGTGATGTCTCAGCTTTTTAATACGCTATCTAGTTTTTTTGGTCATAGCTTTTTTTTCCAAGGAGCAAGAGTCTTTTAATTTCATGGCTACAGTCTCCATCTGCAGTGATTGTGGAGCCCAAGAAATTAAAATCTTTCATTATTTCCATTTTTTCCCATCTATTTTCTATGAGGCATGGCAGAGGCATGGGTCAGAGGTGGCCTGCTGCAGGGTTGGGGGCACTGAGTGCAGCACTATATGCATGGGGCCTTTTGAAGAAGGTTGTCATGGACTTCATTACCTCCACCGTAGTTTGGCCTCAGGTCAAATAGTAGGAAGGGAACACAATGCTGCCCAGCAACATAAAATTGGATTAAAGATTTACAGAGCATGGCCCCGCCCATCAGACAAGACCTAGTTTCCCCCTCAGTTCTCTTCCATCAGGAAGCTTCCATAAGTCTTTTATTCTTCTCCATCGGTGGGCAGAAAGAATGAAAACCACAGTCACAGAAAACTAACCAATCTGATTACATGGAACACAGCCTTGTCTAACTCAATGAAACTATGAGCCATGCCATGTAGTGCCACCCAAGATGGACGGGTCATGGTGAAGAGTTCTGACAAAACGTGATCCATTGGAGAAGGGAAGGGCAAACCACAGCAGTATTCTTGCCTTGAGAACTCCATGAACAGTATGAAAAGGCAAAAAGATAGGACATTGAAAGTTGAACTCCCTAGGTTAGTAGGTACCCAATACGCTACTGGAGATTAGTGGAGAAATAACTCCAGATAGAATGAAGAGACAGAGCCAAAGCAAAAACAACACCCACTTGTGGATGTGACTGGTGATGGAAATAAAGTCTGATGATGTAAAGAACAATATTGCATAGGAACCTAGAATGTTAGATCCATGAATCGAGGCAAATTGGGAGTGGTCAAACAGGAAATGGCAAGAGTGAACGTCAACATTCTAGGAGTCAGTGAACTAAAATGGACAGGAATGCGTGAATTTAACACAGGTGACCATTATATCTACTACTGTGGGCAAAAATCCCTTAGAAGAAATGGAGTAGCCATCAGTGTCAACAAGAGTCTGAAATGCAATACTTGGATGCAATCTCGAAAATGACTGAATGATTTCTGTTCATTTCCAAGGCAAACCATTCAATATCATAGTAATCCAAGTCTCTGCTATGACTAGTAATGCTGAAGTTGAATTGTTCTATGAAGATCTACAAGACCTTCTACAACTAACACCCAAAAAAGATGTCCTTTTCATTATAGGGGACTGGAACGCAAATATAGTAAGTCAAGAAATACCTGGAGTAACAGGAACATTTGGCCTTGGAGTACGGAATGAAGCGGGGCAAAGGCTAATTGAGTTTTGCCAAAAGAGCGCACTGGTCATAGCAAACAACCTTTTCTGACAACACAAGAGAAGACTCTACACATGGATATCACCAGACAGTCAACACTGAAATCAGATTGATTATATTCCTTGCAGCCAAAGATGAAGAAGCTCTACACAGTCAGCAAAAACAGTACTGGGAGCTGACTGTGGCTCAGATCATGAACTCTTTATTGCCAAATTCAAACTTAAATTGAAGAAAGTAGGGAAAACCACTAAACAATTCAGGTATGACCTAAGTCAAATCCCTTATGATTATACAGTAGAAGTGACAAATAGGCTCAACGAATTAGATCCGATAGTGTCTGAAGAACTATGGATGGAGGTTCATGACACTGTACAGGAGGCAGTGATCAAGATCATCTCCAAGAAAAAGAAATGCAAAAATAAAAAATGGTTTTCTGAGGAAGCTTTACAAATAGCTGTGAAAAGAAGAGAAGTAAAAGGCAAAGGAGAAAAGGAAAGATATACCCATTTGAATGCAGAGTTACAAAGAATAGCAATAAGAGATAGAAAGCCTTCATCAGTGATGAATGAAAAGAAATAGAGGAAAACAATAGAATGGGAAAGACTAGAGATCTCTTCAAGAAAATTAGAGATACCAAGGGAACATTTCATGCAGAGATGGGCAAAATAAAAGACAGAAATGGTATGGACCTAACAGAAGCAGAAGATATTAAGAAGAGGTGGCAAGAATATACAGAATTATACAAAATGATCTTCATGACCCAGATAATCACGAAGGTGTGATCACTCACTGAGAGCCAGACATCCTGGAATGTGAAGTCAAGTGGGCCTTAGCAAGCATCACTACGAAGAAGCTAGGGGAGGTGATGGAATTCCAGCTGAGCGATTTCAAATCCTAAAATATGATGCTGTGAAAGTGTTGCACTCAATATGCCAGCAAATTTGGAAAACTCAGCAGTGGCCACAGAACTGGAAAAGCTCAGTTTTCATTCTAGTCCTAAAGAAAGGCAATGCCAAGGAATGCTCAAACTACTGCACAATTGCACTCATCTCACACACTAGCAAAGTAATGCTCAAAATTCTCCAAGCCAGACTTCAACAGTCTATGAACCATGAAATCCCTGATGTTCAAGCTGGATTTAGAAAAGGCAGAGGAACCAGAGATCAAATTTCCAACATTCGTTGGATCATCAAAAAAGCAAGAGGGTTAGAGAGACACATTTACTTCTGCTTTATTAACTATGCCAAAACCTTTAACTTGTGGATTACAACAAACTGTGGAAAATTCTTCAGAGATGGGAATACCAGACCATCTGACCTGCTCTTGAGAAATCTGTGTGCAGGTCAAAAAGCAACAGTTAGAACCGACATAGATCAGCAGACTGATTCCAAATTGGGAAGTAGTATGTCAAGGCTGTATATTTTCACCCTACTTATTTAACTTACTTGAAGAGTAAATCATGAGAAATGCTAGACTAGATGAAGCACAAGCTGGAGTCAAGATTGCTGGACTAAATATCAATAACCTCAGATACGGAGATGATATCACCCTTATGGCAGAAAGTAAAGAAAAAACTAAAGAACCTCTTGATGAAAGTGAAAAAGGAGAGTGAAAAAGTTGGCTTAAAACTCAACATTCAGAAAATGAAGGTCATGGCATCAGGTCCTATCACTTCATGGCGAACAGATGGGGAAACAATGGAAACAGTGACAGACTTTATTTTTGGGGACTCCAAATTCACTGCAGATGGTTACAGCAGCCATGAAATTAAAAGACACTTGGTCCTTGGAAGAAAAGTTGTGACCAACCTAGATAGCATATTAAAAAGCAGAGACATTACTTTGCCAACAAAGGTCTATCTAGTCGAAGCTATGGTTTTTCCAGTGGTCATGTATAGATGTAAGAGTTGAACTATAAAGAATGCTGAAAGCCAAAGAACTGATGCTTTTCAACTGTGGTGTTGGACAAGACTCTTGAGAGTCCCTTGGACTGCAAGGAGATCCAGCCAGTCCATCCTAAAGGAAATTAGTCTTGAATATTCATTGGAAGGACTGATGCTGAAGTTGAAACTCCAATATTTTGGCCACCTGATGCAAAGAACTGACTCATTGGACAAGACTTTGATGCTGTGAAAGATTGAAGGTGAGAGGAGAATGGGAGGACAGAAGATGAGATGGTTGAATGGCATCATTGACTCAATGGACTTGAGTTTGAGTAAACTCTGGGAGTTGGTGATGGACAGGGAAGCCTGGTGTGCTCTAGTCCATGGGGTTGCAAAGAGTTGGACACGACTGAGTGATTGAACTGAAACTATTAGCCCTGAAGTGATGGCACTGGATGCCGTGATCTTCATTTTTTGAAAGTTGAGATTTAAACCAGATTTTTCACTCTCCTCTTTTGCCTCCTCAAAAGACTCTTTAGTTCCTTTTTGCTTTCTACCATAAGGGTGGTGTCATCTGTGTATGTGAGGAAATCGATATTTCTCTTGACAGTCTTGATTCCAGCTTATGTTTCATCAAGCCTAGCATTTCACATGATGTACTCTTCATTTAAGTTAAATTAGTAGGGTGACAATATACAGTCTTGACATACTCCATTCCAATTTGGAACCAGTCTGTTGTTCCATGTCTAGTTATAACTATTGCTTTTTTGCAGGAGGCAGGTAAGGTGGTCTAGTATCCCAATTTCTTTTTCTGAAATTCTCAGAAAAAGACCAAGCATTTCAGTGCCTTCAACAAGATCTGCCTTTATTGTTCTCATGTGTGGAAGTTTTGAAGCAAACCTTCCAACTATTTTTATGCCAGTTCTTCTATGTGTTTCCAGAAATTCGGTTATCTTATTTTCCTAGGAACGTTTTTTATCCCTGAAGCCTTAATTCCAAAATGATAGCTGTTATGTGAGACATTATGCATTCAAGGGGAAAGAGGTTAGGAAGAAGGGCAAAGGATACACATCATCTTTCAGAAGTATATTCCCTGAGGAAGATTCCCATCTGCTTGTTTCCCACTGGCCACACCTTAGTTGTACGGTATATGGAAATACAAGGGGGTGAAACGTTGGCTTAAAGCTCAACATTCAGAAAACTAAGATCATGGCATCTGGTCCTGTCACTTCATGGCAGATAGATGGGGAAACAGTGGTTGACTTTGTTATTTTGGGCTCCAAAATAACTGCAGATGGTGATTGCAGCCTTGAAATTAAAAGACGCTTACTCCTTGGAAGGAAAGTTATGACCAACTTAGAATATTCAAAAGCAGAGACACTACTTTGCCAACAAATGTCCATCTAGTTAAGGCTATGCTTTTTCCAGTAGTCATGTATGGATGTGAGAGTTAGACTATAAAGAAAGCTGAGTGCTGAAAAATTGATGCTTTTGAACTGTGGTGTTGGAGAACACTCTTGAGAGTCCCTTGGACTGCAAGAAGATCCAACTAGTCCATCCTAAAGGAGATCAGTCCTGGGTGTCCATTGGAGGGACTGATGTTGAAGCTAAAACTCTAATACTTTGGCCACCTGATGCAAAGAGCTGACTCATTTGAAAAGACCCTGATGGTGGGAAAGATTGAGGGCAGGAGGAGAAGGGGACAACAGAAGATGAGTTGGCTGGATAGCATCACCAACTCAATGGCCATGAATTTGGGTAAACTCTGGGAGTTGGTGATGGACAGAGAGGCCTGGCTGTGTGGTTCATGAGGTCACAAATAGTCACACATGACTGAGCGACTGAACTGAACTGAGAAATCAGGGCTCAACAAAAACTGTGAATTCTATTACTAAGATAAAGGGGAAAACAGGTATTGAAGACCACAACAAACTCTGATATCTTCTAAATTTAATAAATTTGGAAACTAATATATTCAATAAAGAAACAAAGTGCTATTTTATGAGTTAAAACAGGAAAAAAAGAAACAGTGGGTATGCATCTGAAGATGAAAAAATTTTGCACAGAAAATGGACAGCCTATTTTTAAAATATTGAATGTGTTGATGTTTATTTGTGTATGTCCCATTCTTTGAATCACTGATTGAAGTATCCTTAATTTATTTATCATATGTCAGCATTTATATTCAAATATAGATGCAAACTGGTTTTAGTCATTAAGAAGGAAAAAAAAAAAAGGATTTTAATGGTCCTAAATAAAACTTTAATTGTTAGAGGCAAATTTCTTATCTCAACATTAAGTGTACATAGTGATGATTAGTTGCTAATATTTTAAGTGAATAAGTAAACTAGGTAACAGAATCAATGGTATTGAACATAGTTCAATTGTACCACTGAATAAGGAAGAGTTGAATCAACACTTGATTTTGCCAGTGCTAACAAAATCCATGTGTTTGAATCACTGTACTATGTCACAAATGAAAGGAGATAAATAGATTAAATGTAGGCAGTTAAAATGCAGATAACTAAACTAATGAAGATCTGTGGCAATAATTAAACAAGATTGACCAATTGTATATATGTACTTTTATTAATCAATTTAATAATCTTATGGCAAATTTCCTTGATTTATCTTTTAAGTATATCTGGGAATTACAATGAGATTATTTTATAACAAAAAGACTTTTTGTTTTTCCTGTTTGAAATCCCTCATTCTGTGTATGAAAAAAACCAAGGCTTAAGGAAGGTGAGTTAATTTAACTCTAGGTATCTAATTTGTGTCAGAAAGTTATGACCAACCTAGATAGCATATTGAAAAGCAGAGACATTACTTTGCCAACAAAGGTCTGTCTAGTCAAGGCTATGGTTTTTCCTGTGGTCATGTGTGAATGTGAGAGTTGGACTGTGAGGAAAGCTGAGCACTGAAGAATTGATGCTTTTGAACTGTGGTGTTGGAGAAGACTCTTGAGAGTCCCTTGGACTGCAAGGGGATCCAACCAGTCCATTCTGAAGGATATCAGCCCTGGGATTTCTTTGGAGGGAATGATGCTAAAGCTGAAACTCCAGTACTTTGGCCACCTCGTGTGAAGTGTTGACTCACTGGAAAAGACTCTGATGCTGGGAGGGATTGGGGGCAGGAGGAGAAGGAGACGACCGAGGATGAGATGGCTGGATGGCATCACTGACTTGATGGACGAGAGTCTGAGTGAACTCCAGGAGTTGGTGATGGACAAGGAAGCCTGGTGTGCTGCCATTCATGGGGTCGCAAAGAGCCAGACGCGACTGAGTGACTGAACTGAACTGACTGAACTAGTTTGTGTCAGAGGTACTATAATTGAGGTAAAAAACTACATTAAAAATGTATATGAATGTTGAGGATTCTAACTTTCAAGAAAAGTGTAGAAGACAAAGGTTCCTCCTAAATTACAATTGTGCCCTAGGATATGTGCTATTATCCTGCTTTAATCAAGAACACTCCTGCTCAAGCCCTTCAAACTTATCCTTGCACTGACAATTTTGTTTCCTTAGGGTATTCACAAGAACCAGCTGCAATTAATGAAGTCAGAGGGAGCATTTTTATTTTAGAAATTTAAAGTTGGTCTATTTGCTTAAAATAATGGAAATTTATTCTCTCACATAACTGGAGTCCAGAAACCCCAAATTAAGGTGTTAGCAGAGCTGTTCTCCACTGAAGACTCTAGCAAAGAATCTTTTCTGACCTCCTCCAGCTACTCATGGTTTCTTAGCTCCTGGCAACATAACTCCACTCCCTGCCTTTGCCTTCATATGGCTTTTTCCTGTGTTTCTGTGTGTCCTTTTCTGTTACTTACAAGGATAGTCTCTTTAGGGTCTACTCTAATCCCATATGACTACTTGCACAGATACCAGGGATTAAGATTTAGTTATATCTCTTTTTTCTTGATGGGGAGCATTATCCAGTGTAATAAAGTACTCAAAAATTTATGTTTGTCTAACTTATTTTTCCAAAACAAACAATGCAGTATCTACCACAGTGATGTGACTGTGGCTGCTGTTTGAACAAGGTTGTCATATTCCAGTGTCATCTCTCATAATCAATATGGGTTTTGACAACTTTCAGGACTTTGAATATGACATTAATCCAGCTAGTATGTGTTATTTCTTCTGATTTATGGCCTTGAGTGGGATGTTTGTAGGAGGAACTACTTCAGGGATTTCAATATGACTTTCTTGGTAGTTCTAGTTTTACAATAAGCTCCTAAACCAGATTTTCTACAAATCTGCTCTTCATTTGCCAAAAATAAGAATCTCCCTAAGTGTTGTAACAGAGACCATTTGGCCTTCACACTATGCCCTGAATTAATCATTATTAATTATTTAATTAATAATTTGAGCATGTCCTCCTCTCCTTCAGTGTGGTACCTTCATTTCCAACAACCAACCAAATCCAAGTCCTTAAGCTCTCTCAAGTGGTGGAGATGTCATATAAACTGCTGCTTCTTTCCCCACCTACAGCTCAACCCAAGTCACCACATATGAGACTCTTGCCAATGTGATACTCCAGCATGTCAGGGGGTACCATTCTCCTAAGTACTATTTCAAAGGGAGTTGCCACTTGCATAGTCAAATAGCCACCAGAAGCAGGCATGTGACGGAATTTCAGTGCACTAAGTTTATTTGAGAAGTAGAGGAAAACCTTGGAGGAAAACAGGGGAGTCATTCAAGGGAGGAAAGGCAGCCAATAAAAGGTCCACTTTCAAGGGGTGATTAGAATTGAACGTATTGGGAAACTTTGGAAACAGTAAAATACACTTCTCAGGATTAACCCACCCAGGAGGGAAGAAGCCTTGATCTCCACACACTCCTCCCAGCCACTGACTGAGGATTATTTCCTGGGCTCGCTAACCATGAAGGCTGTGTGTCCTTTTTGATGTCTTCAGAGAAAAAACAAATCTGGCCAAGAGATGCAGATGCTGGAATTAGAAGTAAGATGCAGCTCATGGAAGGGATGTGAGCAGGGACATTAAGCATCTGCTACATTCACACTGTAAGATTTCCTCCATGTCCCCAAAGCTGCTGTCAGTTTATGTTCACACTGTCCTCAAAGATATGAAAAGCTTTATTTTGCCATTTTTTTAAATTGTCAATTTTCTCCACAAAGTATAAGTCAGGTCAGAACTATTTTTGTTAACTTATTCACATCAGTTCTCAGTAACTGACAGAGTACTTGGCATAGAGTAGGCTCTCAAAAATATTACTTAAAACTCAATATTAAATCAAACAATGCATTCTCTTGTGAGCATCTGAACTGGTGATACTCTCTACCCACACAATTATTGTTACCTAGATTTTCACACAAAAATGAAAATCAGATTTCCTATTGACTTAAAAAATGATGAGAATTTACATGAGAAGGTTTTACAATTTTGCTTAATATCTAGCTTATTAAGGGATGAGTAAATACTTTACCATTGATCTAGCTATTAAGAAATTACAGAAAATAAACAAGTAGGATTTTTGATATGGAAGTAATTTGAGTAATATAATTTGAGCACGTATGGATTGTGAGGTCAAAACAATAAAAGTTATCTATACAACAAAAATACACTTTTTTTCTCATATTTCACACACACAAATATGCACCCAATACCAATTATATCTAAAACTAAAAATTCTTAGAGAAAAAAAATTATTTCTGTGCCTTATCATTTTTATGACTTTTATTTTTATGACTATACCATGTCTTACACCTTCATATCTCCCATGTTCTGGTAACTTTACTATGTATGCCAGNTATGCCAGGAAATAAATAAAATTATTGTTACTTATTTAGATTCAGATTTAGTTGTAATATTTCAATATACTAAAATATTATAATATGTAATGTCTAGGCATAATTAACACTCCTTAACATTTAAAGCTCATTACAGTCCTCTCTCCTGACTCTTCTTAGAAAAGAGACTTAGGTCTATAAACTTTAAAACTGATTTATGTTAATTTGGTGTGTGTGTTTTAATATTACCATTTGGAAAGTGAGTCAGTAAGAAAGTTCAAAGAAAATAAAAACTACTGTTAAAATAGATGCCCTGTATTGAGCCCGAGGACCAGCTCCTAGAAGAGACCTATTAACTATTTGTTGAATAAATTTCTCTAAGGTTTCTACTCAAATTTTTCTTGTAGCACAATTACAGAAAATATATATGAAACAACAAACTTCCTGACACTACAGAACAAAGCAGAAAAGATCTTCTGGGATACATTTTTAAACCTGAACAATGCTAATTTTCATTTTATTTTTATGCCTTTACAGCTGCATTGAAGAAAGGTAAAACATACAACTATACTAGATATTGTTTACTGGTAAACTATACATGATAACAGTTTATTTTCCTGGTATAAATGTGAAAGACATTTCTTTAGTTAGCTGATTGTCAGAAATATATCCAAAGAAGAATATTATAAATAGAATCCATCAGGATGTTACCTTTGATAGATCAATAATTTCCAAAGAATTCATGATGGTCTATTGAACAGACTAATGTACAATGTATTCAGTGTTGCTTGAAACTATAATAGCTCCCTCACAGATACAAAGAACAGCTAGTTATTACCAGTAGAAAAAATAAAGGAGGTAGGGACAAGATAGCAGTAGGGGATTAAGAGATATGAACTACTATGTATAAAACAGATAAGCAACAAGGATATGTTGTGCATAGAAATATATATCCATTATTTTGAAGTAACTTTAAATGTAATATAATCTATAAAATATTAATCACTCTGCTATATACCTGAAGCTGCTATAGTATTGTAAATAAACTATAGTTCAATAAATTTAAAAAACATTTTAATATTTCCATTCTAAAACACTAAGCAACTTGAATTAATACATGATTTTTTAAAATGACTCACAGATTGATCATACAACTGATATTTGATAGATACAAATTATTTAAACACAAACAAGGTTTTACATGGGGTAGTGATAATAGTATGGTTTAATATTATGGTCTCATGATGATTCTAGACTTCTATTATCCTTAGCCAATAAAACCAGTTTGCTGATTCTCCTAAGGAAATAGAAATAAAAGCAAAAAAAGGCGGGGGGGATCTAAACTTAACAAGCTTTTGCACAGCAAAGAACCATAAACAAAATGAAATGATAACTTAGAGATTAGGAGCAAATATTTGCAAGTAATGCTACTTGGGATTAATGTTCAAAATATACATACAGCTAAAAAGACAAACAACCCAACCAAAATGGGCAGAAGATCTAAACAAACATTTCTCCAAGGAAGACCTACAAGTGCCCAATGTGCATATGAAAAGATGTTCAACATCACGAATTATTAGAGACATGTAAGTCAAAAATACAATGAGTATCACCACACATTGGTCAGAATGGCCATCATCAAAAAGTCTACAAATACCAAATGCTTGAGAGGGTATGGAAAAAAAAGAACCTTTCTCCAGCACTGGTGGGAATAAGAACTGTAATATAATCCAGCAGTTCCACTCCTGTGCATATATCCAGAGAAAACTGTAATTTAAACAGGTGCATGCAACTCTGATGATCATTGCAGCACTGTTTACAATAGCCAAGACATAGAAATAATCTAAATGCCCATCAACAGATGAATAGATAAAGAAGATGTGGTACGTATATACAATGGAATATTACTCAGCCACAAAAAAATACTGAAATAATGCCATTTCAGCAACATAGATGTAACTAGGCAGTTTGAAAATGAATATCTGTGTGTGAGTAATGTGTCAGTATGTTTTTGCATATGAATATGTGTATGTGTGTGTTTGTGCACACAGACCTGTGTGTGTTTTAAGAGATGGCTGAAAGAGAAATAATCTTAATAAAGAGCAGACAATGGCAAAGAGTATGATCCTGTAACAATGAATAAATATGTTCAACTATGGTCTAAAGGAGTTAATTTTTAATTTTATAGATTGAGGGTTAAATTTGGTAGATTGTGTCCTTAGTGTTGACTACTATTCAAGGAAGATGCCTGAGTTTTTTTGTTTTGTTTTTTTTTAAGGAACCAATATGTGAAGTCCAATGATAAATTTTTTAAAAACTTAGTCCCCCTTTCAAAAGCATATTATTATCATAATAATGGAGTATTTGCTACATTAAGGTCATTATTTAAGGAAGAATGCTTTTATTTCTATTTCATTTTGCTTTATCTAATAAAAACATGAACATGATTTAAAAAGACTAATGGATGAAAATTAAAAATACTCATTGGTAATGTACTTTTAGCTCATCCCCAGAGAACACACTAAAATTAAGATAAACACAAAATGCTAAATATACTAGAACATGAAGGAGAGAGAAGAGCTAACAGCAGATAGAGAATATTAGACATGACAACAAAATTTTGGAAAATTGAAAGTAGATGGAAATCTAATATCTGACTTAGAATGTTGGGATCTATTAAACTCTAAATCTACAGAGAAAGGAGTCAATTAGAGTTGAAGTGATCTAAACTAAAGCTCTCCTAAATTTCTCAGGATTTGATATAAAGAGCTAAAATAACAGGTGGCTAAGTTCTTATGAAGAGGAGTTGGACTAACGGATACATTTCCACACTACTGTGGGGATGTTACTGGACTCTCTGAACCAAATCCTGCTCCAAAGGACATCAGGAAGAAGGGAGGGAATTATGTACTGCAAGCAGAAGGTTTAAGTGAAAATCTACCTGATATATATGTATATTTTCTCTACACTCCCTCAGGAGGGTGCATTTGTGCTAGACTTGTCCTCCCAAGGAAGAGATTGAGAAATTCATCTCAGGAAACCTGACAGAACAAGCAGAAAAAAAAAAAAAAAATGTACAGAAATCTTTATCTGGGGGTCTTACAATAAAGTCTTTTCTTTTCAAGCCACTCCCACCTACAGAGGTTACAATATCCTTGTGAGTGCCAAAGAATGACAGATATTTGAGAAAAGTACCTAAACTGGCAGAAAGAAATCAAAACATATAATCATAAAAGTAGACTCTGAGAAAACAGAGGCATAGACATTATAAAGACCAGAAGTAAATTTAGACAAGGAATTTAATATTTTCAGAGGAATGAAAGATGATATTGCATTCACTAAATAAAAACAGGCCATAAAACAAATGATCATAAAATAGAAAAGAAGTCTTGGAAATTAAAAAAAAAAAATGGTGCTAGTGGGTATTTATTCAAAAAAATAGAAATGTTGAAAGCAAAGTTGAGAAAAATCTTACAACAATGGAAACATTTTCATCTTTTGATAAAGATGAAAAATAGGAAAAATGTAACTCCATTAAAAGGATTATCTTAAACTATCCCATATCTAATTCAGAGTAGCTTCTGAAAAGAGATATAATGTAGTCAATAAGTACCCACAGGTATTTACTTTATAGAACTAATGAAATAGTCCAAACTTTGAAATGGTTCGAACTTTCTTCATTGGGTTTTCAAGTATTTGCCCAGTCTTATGTATATCATACCTGAGTGATATTTCCTCCTTACTGACCTAACCCTGGGGACTCCCACCTCCACAGTCATGGTCTCTACAGCAGATTTGGGCCTAAGAAGTCATTTTTGCAAACTTTGGCGCTTTTCCTATGTGATTGACCTGAGCATGGATCCATATCTAATCTCTGCAGAGGAAATAATATTGTTTCAAAAGGTCTCATTTTAAGAGTTGCAGGTAACAACAAATTGGACAAAATCCCGTTTTACATTTTTATAAAGTTGAGGCAAAATTCCTATTGTGTTCTATAAAGTTCTGTTCAAGTATTAAAATAAGCCTCTTTTTCCCTTTGAGTAAATTTCTGTTCCACAAAACAAAGTAAAAAACCCATTTAGTGAAATATTTTGGTAACTTAACTATTCATACCATTTGTTAAATTATAGCTTCTATGAAGTGAAAGTTGCTCAGTTGTGTCTGATTTGCGACCCCATGGACTGTAACGTACATGCAATTCTCCAGACCAGAATACTGGAGTGGGTAGCCTTTCCATTCTCCAGGGGATCTTCCCAACCCAGGGATGGAACCCAGGTCTCCCACATTACAGGCGGATGGATTCTTTATCAGCTGAGCCAAGGGGAAGCCCTATGAGGACAATCATATTTCATTCATATTATTATGAAAATAGAGTATTTTTGCATATATTAACTTGACAATTCTTAAGATTATCTGTATAAAGAATGTTGTCTCAGTATTTACATTGACATGAACTTTATCCTGTATGAAATATGGTCATGGATAATGAGTTGGGAGAATAAGCAATTTACATCTTTATTCTTCTCAAATATAACAAAGATGAATATAGCATTCTAATAAAAATCTCTCATAGAAAATCTCTCAAATCATATGACTATTTCTAATCCTGATTCTGAATAAAATAAGAATTTTTTAAAATCTCANTCACATCCATACATGACCACTGGAAAAACCATAGCCTTGACTAGCCAGACCTTAGTCAGCAAAGTAATGTCTCTGCTTTTGAATATGCTATCTAGGTTGGTTATAACTTCTCTTCCAAGGAGTAAGTGTCTTTTAATTTCATGGCTGCAATCACCATCTGCAGTGATTTTGGAGCCCAAAAAAATAAAGTCTGACACCGTTTCCACTGTTTCCCCATCTATTTCCCATGAAGTGATGGGACCAGATGTCATGATCTTCGGTTTCTGAATGTTGAGCCTTAAGCCAACTTTTTCACTCTCCTCTTTCACTTTCATCAAGAGGCTTTTTAGTTCCTCTTCACTTTCTGCCATAAGGGTGTTGTCATCTGCATATCTGAGGTTATTGATATTTCTCCCAGCAATCTTGATTCCAGCTTGTGTTTCTTCCAGGCCAGCGTTTCTCATGATGTACTCTGCATAGAAGTTAAATAAGCAGGGTGACAATATACAGCCTTGACGTACTCCTTTTCCTATTTGGAACCAGTCTGTTGTTCCATGTCCAGTTCTAACTGTTGCTTCCTGACCTGCCTACAGATTTCTCTAAGAGGCAGGTCAGATGGTCTGGTATTCCCATCTCTTTCAGAATTTTCCACAGTTTATTGTGATCCACACAGTCAAAGGATTTGGCATAGTCAATAAAACAGAAATAGATGTTTTTCTGGAACTCTCTTGCTTTTTCGATGATCTAGCAGATGTTGGCAATTTGATCTCTGGTTCCTCTGCCTTTTCTAAAACCAGCTTGAACATCAGGAAGTTCACGGTTCACGTGATCAATGTGTACAGGTTTGTAATTCCAAGTGATTTCTGATAAATGCAATCACCATGATCTGGAAGGTAAGTTAAAATAATACTCATTTTGGGTCTTAAGAGTTTTGCTTTTGCTTTTTCATGGCAGTGTTCACTTTTATTTTGTCATCTGTGATCTTGCCAAGTGGAAGAGATCTGTAGAAATAGCAAAGATAACCGAGGGCAATAGGCATGGGTAAATTTTAATTAAGTATATGTACCACTGGCGGTCTTCTCACTATCATGTCTGTCACAGACCATAGCCTGCCCCTAAGACTTTCCCTAAACTATGATCATGGCATCCAGTTCCATCACTTCATGGCAAATAGGAGGGGAAAAAGTCTAAGCAGTGACATATTTTATTTTATTGGGCTCCAAAATCACTGCAGACAGTGACTGCAGCCACAAAATTAAAAGATGTTCTTTGGAAGGAAAGCTATGACAAACCTAGATAGCATATTAGAATGCAGAGACATCATTTTGCTTGCGAACCTCTGTATGGTTAAAGTTATATTGTTTGTTTGTTTTTTTCCCATTAGTCATGTATGGATGTGAGACCTGGACCATAAACAAGGCTGAGTACCGAAGAATTGATGCTTTCAAACTGTGGTGCTGGAGAAGACTCTTGATAGTCCCTTGGACAGCAAGGAGTCAGACAAGCCAATCCTAAATGAAATCAACCCTGAATATTCATTGGAAGTACTGTTGCTGAAGCTGAAGCTCCAATACTTTGGCTACGTGATGTGAAGAGTCAATTCATTGGAAAAGAACCTGATACTGGGAAAGATTGAAGTTAAAAAGAGAAGGGGTGGCAGAGGATGAGGTGGTTAGATAGTTTCACTGACTCAATTTTGCTCATGAATTCGAGCAAACTCTGGGAGATAGTGGAGGACAGAGGAGCCTGGTGTGCTGCAGTCCATGGGGTAGAAAAGAGTTGGATACAATTTAGTAACTGAACAATAACAGAAACAACAACAATGGTTTGTGCTGGCAATTTCTCCTGTTACAGTTAATTTCATATGTAGTTAACCTGATCTCAAAGGAGTGCTGAGATGATTTTTCCACCTTAACTCAAACGCTTTTGGTTAAACAAATATTTGTTATTTTTGAAGCACTTGCCTTATAGTATTGAAAAGGCATGTACTTTATCTCCAAGTCTAACTAAGGAAGATGTGAAAAAGGTAAATTATAATACAGGAATGACTCATATGTACATGATTCTGAGAGCCCTAGTCCCCAAGTGATTTATTGGAGAGTCTTTAAGGAAATGATTAAGGTTAAATAAGATAATAGGGGTGGAGCACTGATCTGGTAGAACTAGCACACCTATAAGAGAGGAACTGACACTGGAGGTCACGCTTCACCACGTGTTACCCAACAAGAAGGTGAACGCCTGGAAGAGAGCTCTCAGTAGAATCTGACAATGCTAGCACCCTTATTTTGGACTTCTAGCATCCAGAACTGTGGAAAATAAGTTTCTAATTTTTAAGCCACCCAGTATTTTGTTATGGCAGCCTGAACTGACTAATACATATGTTATGGGAAAAATACACCCTGGGTGAGGGGATGGGGACTGTGGTAGGTAAAGTAATAACCTAAGATATCTATATTTTAGTCCTGCAAACTTGTGAATATGTTACCTTACTTGGCAAAAGGGACTATGCAAATGTGGTTAAGTTAAAGATATAGTGATGGGAAGACTATTCTGGGTTATCCCAGCGGGCCCAATTTGAAGATGCTATACTTCTTGCTTTGAAGGTGGAGGAAGGCTCATGTATGAAGGAATACAAGTGGCCCTGGGAAAATGGACAAGGCAAGGGGCCACATTGTCACCTAGAGACTCCAGATGGAATACAGTCCTCCTGAAACCTTACTTTTAGCCCTACAAAATCTATTTCAGATTCCTGACCTCCAGAACTGGAAGATAATAAATTTGCCCCTGGGTTTGTGGCAATTTGTTACATCAGCAATGAAAACTAGTACAGTAGCCTTTGATTTTAGAAGGCAGAGTGAACTTTTACAAGGAAAACAAAGACTAAGCTAGAGAAAGCAGCTTTTATTACATAGGCATCTGCATGAAAAAGAAGGGGAGGGTCAGGTAATTGCAAGGGATTCTGTTTGATGTAATGCAACAGGCAATTTGGAACCAGAGGGTAATGAAGCCTGAAAGTACTGGCAGGGTATGGAATTTGAAGATCTGGTGGGCCTTGCAAGTTACTGAGGTTTGCTGTGAGGAGTGAGAAGGAGGATTTAGACAGAGGCATCACACTTGGATATTTATTTATCAGAAGACTAATTGCAAGAGGCAAGAGACAAGAGGTGAGGATTTGAATGGGGCTTATTCTAACAGCATGAAGGTGAGTTTGAAGGCTGAGACAGTGACCTCAGTCTGATCAGCAGATCCATTGTCTAGTGTTCCTAAGCAGGCCCAGGGAGACCCTCTGTTGTTTTCAGTCTGCCCAGCTTCTTTTGTCTATACAAAAAATTAATATTAAAATTGCATGATACAGTTAAAAGAAAAATATCAACTTATGGGTTTTTACCTGATTAAATCCCAAACTTGGACATTGCAGTCCTTATTGATCCTAGAGTACCAGCTAATTAGAATACAAGGATACAGAGGATTCCTTTTTCAGCTTTCCTACCCTCTCTAGATCATCTACATCATCTACCCCAAAAGTTCAATGAGTTCCTCCTCTCTGCGCTTCCATAATTGATTATGTATAATCACCACTATATATTTGCATTTCTATTTTGCACATTTATGTTTATTGGTAGACCATGATTCCTTTAGGGAAGAAATAAATTTCCTTATATCTCCAGCATTTACTAGTAAATGGTAAATGTTTAATAAATGTTTATTGAAATTCTAATAAATAAATGAAAAGATGTGAAAAAGTGAAGTTGCTCTGTCATATCTGAGTCTCTGCAACTCTATGGACTGGAGCCCACCAGGCTCCTATGTCCATGAAGTTCTCCAGGCGAGAATACTGGAGTGAGTTGCCTTACCCTTCTCCAGGGTGCTTCCTGACTTAGGGATCAAACCTGGGTCTCCTGCATTGCAGGCATAGTCTTGCTTCCTGAGCCACAGGGGAAGCCCAAATAAATGAAAATGAGTGACAACTGATGTGGCCATTTCCACATCGATTGCTTTTCTGAGAAAATCATTAGAGTTGTGCAAGGGGGGAACAGTGAAGTAACTAAGTGAAGTCGCTTAGTTGTGTCTGACTCTTTGCGACCCCATGGACTGCAGCCTACCAGGCTCCTCCATCCATGGGATTCTCTAGGCAAGAATGCTAGAGTGGGAGTGGGTTGCCATTGCCTTCTCCAGGGAATCTTCCCAACCCAGGGATCAAATCCAGGTCTCCCATATTGCAGGCAGACGCTTTAACCTCTGAGCCACCGGGGAAGCCCAAGTCAGTATCAAATAATTTATCTAAGTTCAGAATTGAGGGTGCTGAGTAGCCGAAGAAGATTTCATATGAATATGAAACAGCTGGCATGAAGTGATACAGTAGTATGTGCATTCCATTCAGACCACTAACATGCAAATAAAGATGTTTTAGCAATAACCAGGAGAAGGCAATGGCACCCCACTCTAGTTCTCTTGCCTGGAGAATCCCATGGATGGAGGAGCCTGGTGGGCTGCAGTCCATGGGGTTTCGAAGAGTTGGACACGACTGAGCAACTTCACTTTCACTTTTCACTTTCATGCATTGGAGAAGGAAATGGCACCCTACTCCAGTGTTCTTGCCTGGAGAATCCCAGAGATGGGGGAGCCTGGTGGGCTGCCGTCTAAGGGGTCACACAGAGTCGGACACAACTGAAGTGACTTAGCAGCAGCAATAACCAGTCTTCCAAACAACATCCAGACAAGCCATCTTGTTGGGTATTGTTCATACATATTGCTTACAGCAGTTGGCTTAAAAGAAAGTCATCAGAATGAAATGGTAACTGTTTAAAATTCTTTATTATCATAATTATTAGAATTTTCATAACTTTGACTAATTGCTCACATATTAATTATGTAACTTTTAATGTTTTTATATACTTGATAAAGTAACCCTATTTGTTCTTTAATTAATGCACAGAATTTTACTGTTACTAGAATCTACTCTATCAGCAATAACATAAGATTTATGAAAGTTAATCGCATTAATATTAATGGAATTTTTGCACATAAATCTTATCATGTATCACTAATGGATGAGAATTTGGTGAAAACTCCAAAAGTTTCACATGCCATGGACATTAGNTTAAAAGAGCTACTTTTGTAGAATTAGAGATAAACTTTTCACTAATGTTAGGGACATATTTAAATACTTATTTAAACTTATCTAAAGCAAAATCAACACACTTCTAGCTAGACTAAGGAAAAAACAAAGAAGGCTTTTCTAAATAAAATCACAAATGAAAAAGGAGAAATAACAGATATCATAGTCATACTAAGGATTGTAAGAGAATGTTATAAACAGGCATATGCAACAAATTGGAAAGCCTAGACATATGGACAAATCCTTAGAATCATACAACTTTCCAAGATTGAAGAAACAGAAAATCATAATAGACCAATCACTAGTAGAGAGATTAAAACAGTAATCAAAGAGCTCTCAAAAAACAAAAGCCCAGGAACATATGACTTCACAGGTAAGGTCTACCAAACATTCAAAAAAGATTTAATACCTATCCTTCTCAAACTTTTTCAAAAAACTGAAGAGGAGGGAATATTTTTAAACTTTTATTATGAGGGTAACATTACCTCATAATGTTACTAAAAACTAACAAACTTGACAAACCACACACACACACAAGAAAACTGTAAGCCAATATCTCTGATGAACAGAAACATAAAAGTCATAAATAAACATTAGCAAACCAAATAAAACAACACATTAAAAGGATCATACACTATGATCAAGTGGAATTTGTTTCAGAGATACAAGGATGGTTGAACACCTACAGATCAAACAGCATAGTACACTACATTAACCAAATGATGGATAAAAACCATACGATTATCACAGTCAGTTCAGTCGCTCTGTTGTGTCTGACTCTTTGCGACCCCATGAACTGCAGCATGCCAGGCCTCCCTGTCCATCATCAACTAACAGAGTTCAGTCAGACTCACGTCCATTGAGTCGGTGATGCCATCCAGCCATCTCATCCTTGGTCGTCCCCTTCTCCTCCTGCCCCCAATCCCTCCCAGCATCAGAGTCTTTTCCAATAAGTCAGCTCTTTGCATGAGGTGGTCAAAGTACTGGAGTGTCAGCTTTAGCATCATTCCTTCCAAAGAACACCCAGGGCTGATCTCCTTCAGAATGGACTGGCTGGATCTCCTTGCAGTCCAAGGGACTCTCAAGAGTCTTCTCCAACACCACAGTTAAAAAGCATCAATTCTTTAGTGCTCAGCCTTCTTCACAGTCCAACTCTCACATCCATACATGACCACTGGAAAAAACCATAGCCTTGACTAGATGGACCTTTGTTGGCAAAGTAATGTCTCTGCTTTTCAATATGCTATCTAGTTGGTCCTAACTTTCCTTTCAAAAGATGTAGACAAAATATTTGACAAGATTTAATACCCATTTACGAATAAAAATGAGTAAAGAAGGAACATATGTCAACATAATAAAAGCCATATATGACAAATCTGGGTTCCCCTGGCAGCTCAGATGGTAAAGAATCTGCCTGCAACATGAGTTTGATTCCTGGGTTTGGAAGAAACCCTGGAGAAGGGAAGGTCTACCTACTCCAGTATTCTTGACTAGAGAATCCCATGGACAGAGAAACCTGGCAGACTACAGCCCACTGGGTTGTGAAGAGTCACAACTGAGTGCATGCATGACGAATGCACAGCCAACATCATACTCAGCAGTGAAAACTGAAGCTACCCTTCTCAAATCAGGAACAACACAAAAATGCCCACTCTCGCCACTTTTATTTAAAAGTATTTGAGGTTAAAGCCAAAGTAATAAGGCAAAAAAAGAAATAAAAGGAAATCAATTTGGAAAGAAAGAAGCAAAACTGGCATTATTTGCAGATGACATAATTTTATATATATAAAACACTAAAGACTCCACCAAATATTATTAAAAATAATAAATACAGTAAAGTTTCAGGATACACAATCAACAGGAAAATGGGCTGCATTTCCTATATGTTAATAATAAGATAACAGAAAAACAAATTATAAACACAATCTCATTCACCGTCACACACAAAAAAGAGAAATATACCTAGGAATAAATTCAACCAAGGAGACAAAAGACCTGTATACTGAGAACTATAATATACTGTTGAAAAAAATTGAAAAAGATGCAAAAGGAAATACATTCTATGTTCACAGATTGAAAGAATTAACATTGTTAAAATGTCCATATATCCTAAAGAAATCTACACATTCAATACACTTCCTATCAAAATCCCAATGACATTTTATTTAGAAAAAGAACAAAAAATTCTAAAATGTATATGGAAACACAAAAGACCTTGGATGGCCAAAGAAATCCTGAGAAAAATGAAGAACGCTGGAGGTGTTACTTTCCCTGATTTCAAACTATATTACAGATTCAGAGTAAACAGAACAGCATAGTACTGGAAGAAAAACCCACACTTATGTGCACAATTAATATATCACAAAAAAAAGCAAAGAATACACAATGGAGAAAGGATATTCTCTTCAATAAATGGTGTTTGGAAACTAGACAGTCCCATGCAAAAAAATAAAACTAGAGCGTTATCTCATATCATATCAAAAATAACAAAATGGATTAAAGATTTGAATGTAAGGCCTGAAACCATAATACACCTAGAAGAAAGCAGAGGCATTACACTCTTTAACATCAGTCTTAGTAATGTCTTTTTAGATAGGAATCCTCAGAAAAGGTAAACAAAAGCAAAACAAAATAAGTGGAACTGCATTAAACTAAAAACCTGCATAGAAAGGAAATCATTGATAAAACAAAAATACAATTTAATCAAATGGGAGAAAATATATTCAAATGATATACCTGATAAGTTATTAATATCCAAAATATATAAAGAACTCGTACAACTCATCAACAAGAAAAAACACAATTTAAAAATGGATAGAAGAGTGAATAGACATTTTTCCAAAGAAGACATACAGATGGCCAGCAGTTACATGAAAAGATGTTCAACCTCACTAATTACTAGGAAAATGCAAATCAAAACCACATTGAGATGATCACCCTACCCCTGTTATAATGGCTATCATCAAAAGGCAAGATATAATAGAAGTTGGTAAGGATGTGGAGAAGAGATAACTTTCATACATTATTAAAAGAAACATAAACGGGCTCAGCCTTTATAAAAAACCAAATAGAGTATAGAAAACAAACTTATGGTTATCAGAAGGAAAGGGAGAGAGTGGTAAATTGAGAGACTGGGATTGACATCACACACTACTGTATGTAAAGCAGATAACTAATAAGGATCTACTGTTTATGAGAGAGAACTCTACACAATACTCTGTAATAACCTAAATGGGAGAAGAATATGAAACAGAATGATACGTATATGTGTAACTGATTCACTTTGCTGTACACCTGAAACTAATACAACATTGCAAATCAACAATATGCCAATTAAAATTTTTAAAAAAATTTAAATAGAGATTCCTTAACAAAATAAGAACTACCATATGATCCAGCTATCCCACTTCTGGGTATTTTTCTCAAGAATAGAAAAACACTAATTTGGAAACATACATGCACTCATATCTGCAGAAGGCAATGGCAACCCACTCCAGTACTCTTGCCTGGAAAATCCCATGGGTGGAGGAGCCTGGTAGGCTGCAGTCCATGGGGTCATGAGGAGTCGGACACAACTGAGCAACTTCACTTTCACTTTTCACTTTCATGCATTGGAGAAGGAAATGGCAGCCCACTCCAGTGTTCTTGTCTGGAGAATACCAGGGACAGAGGAGCCTGGTGGGCTGCCATCTATGGAGTCACACAGAGTCAGACACGACTGAAGCGACTTAACAACAGCAGCAGCAGCAGCAGCA
>SJYQ01005341.1:214751-225600 GCA_006410935.1 Redunca redunca
CCAAATACCAGCAGTTGAAATCAATAATAGATTAAAATGATCATATACCATGATCATGAAGGATTTAGCCCTAGGATGCATGGATGGTTCAACAGAGCCAAATCAGTAAGTATAGTACATCATATTGTAGAATGAAAAATAAATCCTATGATCAACTAAATAAATGCAAAAGAAACATTCTGATAAAATTCAAACATGTTATCATGATAAAAAATATAAAGGCATATAATAAATATGTAACAAACCAAAACAGCTAATATTCTACACTAAGGCAAAAAAGTTGAAAGCTTTACCTCTAAGTTTGGAAATAGTACAATGGTTCCCCATCTTAGAACTCCTATTCAACATGGTACTGGACGTTCTAGCCAGAGTAATCAGGTAAGAAAAAGAAATGGCATCAAATCAGAAAGGAAGTAAAATGCATCTGTTTGCAGATGATATGATTGTACATATAGAACATATAATATTATATATTATATAATATACATAGTATAAAAAACTGTAAACTCCACCAAAAAAACCCTGTTGAAACTAGTAAACAAATTCAGTTAAGTTTCAGAATATAAAGTCAACACATAAAAATCACTTGTATTTCTATGCACTATTAACAGATTATCTGAAAAAATAAGGAGAACAATTCCATTTGCAACAGCATCAAAAACAATAAAATATCTAGGAGTGAATATAACCAAGGAGGTTAAAGTTCTGTATACTAAAACTAGAAGGCAGTGATGAAAGAAACTGAAGAGAATACAAACAAATGGAAAGATATCCCATGTTCATGGATCAGAAAAATCAATACTGTTACAAAGTTAAGACTACCCAAATCTACCTGTAGATATAATGTAATCTCTATCAAGATTTCATTGTCCTGTTTCACAGAAATAGGAAAAATAATTCTAAAATTTGCACTGAACCACAAAAACCTCAAGTAGTGTGTATGTTTATATCAGTATCATGTTACTTTGGTATTTATTATATCTTTGTGGCATAATCTTTTATTGTGATTTAGACAGTGGTTTTATTTGTTTTTGTATGTATATTTTTATTACACTAAATGTATAGATTAAGTAAAGTTTTACTTATTGAAAAAAAATTTAATTATAGTTGATTTACAATATTGTGTTAGTTTCAGGTGTACAGTAAAAAGTGAATCTATTATACATATACATATACCCACTTATTTTTTAGATTGTTTTCTCATATAGCTCATTCTCATTGGAGAGTATTGAGTAGATTTCCCTGTGATATGCAGTAGACCTTAAAAGTTACCTATCTTATATATAGTAGTGTGGTATAATTTGACAGAAAGGAAGTCTTCACTGCATGCTGTTGGGAAAACTGGACAACCATGTGCAAAAGAATGAGATAGGACTCCTATTTTTATCTTACACACAAAAATAATTCTAAATGGAATAAAGAATTAAGTGTAAGACCTGGATATGTTAATCTCCTAGAAAAAAAATGGAGGAGTTCCTTGACATTCATCTTGGTAGTGATTTTTTGGCTATGATACCAAGTACAGACAACCAAAGCAAAAACAAATGGGGGGGGCTATATCAAATTAAATAGCTTCTGCACAGCAAAAGAAACAATTCATAAAATGAAAAGGTAACCTATGGAATGGAAGAAAGTATTTACAATTTACAAAAAAGGTTAATATCCAAAATACACAGGCCCTCATACTGCTTTAGAGCAAGGGGGAAAAAAATCTGATTAAAAAACAGACAGAGAAACTGAACAGGTTTTCCCAAAGAGCACATACAAATAACCAAAAAATACATAAAAATGTGCCCAACATCACTTATCAGTGAAACACAAACTAAAACCTCAATAAGATATCAGCTCACCTGTTAGAATGACTATCATCAAAAAGACAAGGAATAACATATTGGTGAGGATGTGGAGAAAATGGAATCCATATTGGTTGGAATGTAAATTGATGCAGTCACTGTAGAAAACAGTTTTGAAGATTCCTCAGAAAAATTAAAAGTTATTTTAAAAAGTTATTAAAAAAATTATGATTCAGTAAGTCCACTTCTGGGTAAATATATGAAGGAAATAAACACAAAATATCAAAGAGATTTGTGTACTCCCATGTGTACTGCAGCAAAATTCACAAGAGCCAAAATATGAAATAACCATGTGTCCATCTTTAGATGAATCAGTTTAAAGAAGATACGGTGTATACATACATACATATATATATATATACACACACAATGGAATATTATTCCAACATAAAAGAAAAGGAAATCTTGCCATTTGCAACAATATGGATGAAACTTGGGATCACTATGCTGATTGAAATAAGTCAAAGAAAGCCAAATATTATTTGATCTCATGTATATGTGGAATATGAAAAAAAGAAATTCATAAATACATAGAATAGATGGATAGTTGCCAGGAGCAGGCTAGGGATAAGGGTAGGGAGATAAGTCAGTGTAGCCAAAAAGTTCAAATCAAACTTCTAGTTATAAATGAGTAGTTCTGGTGATTGGGGGCAGGAGGAGAAGGGGCCAACCAAGGATGAGATGGCTGGATGGCATCACTGACTCGATGGACATGAGTCTGAGTGAACTCTGGGAGTTGGTGATGGACAGGGAGGCCTGGTGTGCTGAGATTCATGGGGTCGCAAAGAGTCGGACACGACTGAGAGACTGAACTGAACTGAACTGAACTGTGATCTAACGTATGCCATGCTGACTGAAGTTGTCAATACTGTACTGAATACTCGAAAGGTGCTGAGAGAGTAGATCTTAAAAGTTTCCAGCACACACACACAGATATTATAATTACATAAGATGATGGATATGTTAACTAACTTTATCATCTTATTATTATAATCTTTTCACAATATGTATGTGTATATCAGATTATCACCTTGTACACCTTAAACTTATACAATGTTGCGTGTCAATTATGACTCAATAAAGCTGGGGAAAACTATAACCTGACTTCTTAACTTAAAATAAATAAAATAAAAGTAACATTAAAAACCATAAAAAGAAAGAACATTTAAGAATATTTGAGAAAAAAATCTCTGAGTGGGGCTATATTACCCTACATTAAAACATACTATACTACATCTAAAATTAAAGTTATGAGGTGCCAACTCACAAAGAAACATATTTTTTGAAACAGAATTCTAGAAACGAACCTCAGAACATACATATATATATAGTTTATGATAAAGGAAGTATCTTAAACCACCTGAGTAAAGATGGACTTTTTACTGAATAATGCTGAAAAAACTGTGTTAGCCATATAGATAAAATTTGACCCACATCTCACACCATACATGAGAATAAACTTTAAATGAATAAGGGATCTCAAAGCAAAAATAATACAAGTGATAGAAGAAACCTGAGTGAGTTACTCTTGAACCTTGACATAACCTGTCTAACTCTGACTCAAAAAATCCAGCTTCAGTAAAAGTGATAAATTTGATAATATTATACACTGCCTGGTGAAAATAAAGTCAAAGACAACTGACAAACTAATAGATCATCTCCACAGCCTATACCACAGAAAAACAGCTAATAACTTTACTTATAGAGAACACTTAAAAGTTGAAGGACAAGTGCCAGAAAAGCATATTGAGCTATAAATTGAATATAGGGGTTGTAAAGTGAGAGCTGGTTGGTATATAAAACTATGAGATGAAGTGAGATCACCTTGGGAAAGGGTGTAGGTAGAGGAGACCTAGAACGACTGAGCCCTGAATTAGTCACGTGTCAATATGGTGGGGAAAAAACAAAGGCACCAGGAACTGGAATTGAGAAAAACCAGGTAGCCAATGAATAAATAATGTACATCTCATGTTCTGACTCCGTCTTAGTATTAAGAAATTGCCCAGAAGTGAGTCCTATTGAGTTATAAGGACCTAAGAGGCTACAATATAATGAAACAATCTATTGAGAACTTTATTGTGTAAGCCAGGTAGCTCAGTGCTATTTTTTATCTTTTAAACATCCCTTGGACTGCAAGGAGATCCAACCAGTCCATGCTAAAGGAGGTCAGTCCTGGGTGTCCATTGTAAGGACTGATGCTAAAGCTAAAACTCCAATACTTTGGCCACCTCATGCGAAGAGTTGACTCACTGGAAAAGACCCTGATGGTGGGAGGGATTGGGGGCAGGAGGAGAAGGGGACGACACAGGATGAGATGGCTGGATGGCATCACTGACTCGATGGATGTGAGTTTGGGTGAACTCCAGGAGTTGGTGATGGACAGGGAGGCCTGGTGTGCTGCGATTCATAGGGTCGCAAAGAGTCAGACTGAGCAACTGAACTGAATTGAAACAAACCTTTATTATCTTTTTTGGGTTGGATTAATGGGTTCAAATTTTAATTAAAGTAAATTAATTGTATATGTCTAAATGGCAGCATCTACAATGAGAAGCATAGACTCTTCACTTTGTTTTCTACACACATTATTTTCCATAAATAATTAAGTGCCTCTGGAACTATTTGGGAAATTGGTGTCCTTCCTCTTCTGTAGAGAAATTTGAAAATTCATCTTTTCAAAGTATGAAACCTTTTTTCAGGGGATAACAAATCCCAAAAGAACAAAACTTTCTAAATAAAATATTTCAATTGAGAAAAAGACATTTTCTAAAACCATTCAAAGCAGATTTTAAGGGAAAAATATAAATGCCCTGAACAGTGTTTAATCTCTGTTGCTTTCATGGCCCAAGTTTAGATGTGGTGACAATAAATAGAACCTGCTGTGTTTGACATACTATTTAGAGTAGCTATGGAAAGCAGGAGAATGTTTACTGTTTTTAATCATTAGCTTGAAATGATCGATCAGCAGTACTACTGGAGTGCTAGTCATTTAAATATAAAAGCACTCTGAAGTTTCTAATTTTAGAAAGAAATAATTGAGTAAACAGCCAAGTTAATCATCATGAATGCCTTCATGTCAAGACAGGCAGTTCTTAATTTTGAAAAACAGTACTATGAAGTAAAAAGAAATCTCATCAAGTTGATGTGATTTGTTTCCTGAAATGTTTTTTAAGTGGAAGCTAAACTTGAGTCACTTTGACATAGATCGAGGATAACAAATAAAAGAGAGAGAGCAGACTTACTTCCAAATTTAAAGACACTTGTTATTTGTACTTGTTCTTAGAAAGCAATTCATCACGTCAAAAATGTCTTTATATATGTCATTGAGATTTATCATAACCAAACCACAGTATACTGAAAGGTTGAAATATCGTTATACCCAATGTTTTCTTGTTCTGTTTATATTGGAAAGTAAAATCAGAAAAAGTATATATTCCATCTAGTGGCCAAAGAATTTAAAAGACTGGGAGAATCAAAAATGAAATTTTCAGTCAGAAGACTACAAAAGTTGTGAGTGAAACCAGTTACTTTCTTCCCTTGAGAACTTCTGTAATTTTCAAGAGTGAAGATTCAGTTTCTCAAAACTTTGTCCANAACTTTGCCCACGAAATATTTAAAAAAATATTTCAAAATAAGTAGTATTCTCAATACTTTAGAAGTCCTATTTCTACTTTTTGTGTAGTTTCCCTTCATTTTAGGGCCTGTCTTACTTTCATTTCCTACTTATTAATTTCTAGAAATAAAGGAAACTGTTAAATTAACTGAATTTAAGGATCTTAAATGAATATTCCTGAGGGTAAATGCTTTATAAAAGAGGAGCTTGAATAAAGAATACTTACCCTAAATATTAATAAATATAACACTTCAAAACCCAATTAGAAAAAAATTTAACTATATTCAATTCAGTTCAGTTCAGTTGCTTAGTTGTGTCTGACTCTTTGCGACCCTATGAATCACAGCATGCCAGGTCTCCCTGTCTATCAACAACTCCTGGAGTTCACTCAAACTCATGTCCATCGAGTTGGTGATGCCATCCAGCCATCTCATCCTCAGTCATCCCCTTCTTCTCCTGCCCCCAATCCCTCCTAGCATCAGAGTCTTTTCCAGTGAGTCAACCACACCCAGGACTGATCTCCTTTAGAATGGACTGGTTGGATCTCCTTGCAGTCCAAGGGCCTCTTAAGGTCTTCTCCAACACCACAGTTCAAAAGCATAAATTCTTCGGTGCTCAGCTTTCCTCACAGTCCAGCTCTTACATCCATACATGACCAGTGGAAAGACCATAGCCTTGACTAGATGGATCTTTATTAGTCAAGTAATATCTCTGCTTTTCAATATGCTATCTAGGTTGGTCGTAACTTTCCTTCCAAGGAGTAAGCGTCTTTTAATTTCATGGCTGCAATCACAATCTGCAGTGATTTTGGAGCCCCAAAAAATAAAGTCTGACACTTTTTCCACTGTTTCCCCATCTATTTCCCATGAAGTGATGGGACCAGATGCCAAGATCTTAGTTTTCTGAATGTTGAGCTTTAAGCCAACTTTTTCACTCTCCTCTTTCACTTTCATCAAGAGACTTTTGAGTTCCTCTTCACTTTCTGCCATAAGGGTGATATCATCTGCATATTTGAGGATATGGATATTTCTCCCAGCAATCTTGATTCCAGCTTGTGGTTCTTCCAGCCCAGCGTTTCTCATGATGTACTCTGTATATAAGTTAAATAAGCAGTAAACCAAAAACCAGATTATAATTTTGGAAGGGATTTACATATAGTGAGACTGGTTTTATATATATATAAAAGGGACCAAGTAGTCTAAAATGTGCACGAGTCAGGAGCTCACATGAAAGCCACCCTGGGGGCTGCTTGTGGGGGGCCCAAGTCCTTCTGATCAAGGCCCAGCCCATGGATAGTGTGAGGCCAGTAGCAGCCCCCAGCATGCTGGTCCTGGGTCTTCCCAGAGTCCAGTTGCTTGGGAGTGCAGCCCAAAACTGATGGCAAACTCCATCTAAGGCTAAATACTGACAGAAGATCAATAGTCAACAAGTACCATAGGGAAAGTTGAAAAGTCTTATATAGATTACTCATTTTTATGAAATACCAGAGTAGAGAGCCTGGAGCATATTGAAATGGCATAGCTTAGAATAACACAGTGCAGAATTTCCCAAAATGTCTTAAAACATGGATAATCTTAAAAGATTATACATAAAAATATCTGTAATAATAGACAACTCTTTTACAGTAAATTATCCCTAAAAACTTGAACAATGCTGTATGAATTTTATTGAATTAACCTAAATTATACTTGATATATATTTTAAAAATTCACGTGAACTATATTAATTTTTTCTAACAACAACATCTTGTGCAAATAAGCATTTAAGGTTTCTCTTTTACATCTCAGAAATAGTCACCTTCAATTCCATAATTTTATGATTCAGCTAACACAACACTTTGAAAAAAATACATATACAAGGTACGGTCATAAACAGATGGTAAATAAATTACTCATGGAAAAGCAGATTGCTGACATTTTTATAATATTGACAGGCAGAACTAATATACATAATCCTTATAAGGGTATTATTTACCTAATGTGAATTTTAAAGCACTTTAGAACTCTAAGAAGGAGAGCTAAATTAGGAGGCTGGAATTAACATGCACACCATATGTAAGATAAATAACTAACAGGACCTACTGTACAGCATAGGGAACTACACTCAGTATTTTGTAATAACCTATAGGGAAAAATAACCAGAAAAAAAAAATATATATATAAGCAATCTCAAAAACGACAGAATGATCTCTGTTTGTTTCCAAGGCAAACCACTCAATATCATGGTAATCCAAGTCTATGCCCCGACCAGCAATGCTGAAGAAACTAAAGGTGAGTGGTTCTATGAAGACCTATAAGACTTTTTAGAACTAACACCCCCCAAAAAATGTCCTTTTCATTGTAAGGGACTGGAATGCAAAATAAGGAAGTCAAGAAACACCTGGAGTAACAGGCAAATTTGGCCTTGGAGTACACAATGAAGCAGGGCAAAGGCCTGCTTTTGCCAAGGGAAAGAAATAGCCATAGCCAACACCCTCTTCCAACAATACAAGAGAAGATTCTACACATGGACATCACCAGATGGCCTACACCAAAATCAGATTGATTATATTCTTTGAAGCCAATAATGGAGAAGCTGTATGCTGCTGCTGCTGCTGCTGCTAAATCACTTCAGTCATGTCCGACTCTGTGCGATCCCATAGATGGCAGCCCACCAGGCTCCCCTGTCCCTGGGATTCTCCAGGCAAGAACACTGGAGTGGGTGGCCATTTACTTCTCCAATCCATGAAAGTGAAAAGTGAAAGTGAAATCGCTCAGTCATATCCAACTCTTAGCGACCCCATGGACTGCAGCCTACCAGGCTCCTCCATCCATAGGATCTTTCAGGCAAGAGTACTGGAGTGGGGTGCCATTGCCTTCTCCAGAGAAGCTGTATACAGTCAGCAAAAAGAAGACTGGAAGCTGACTGTTGCTCGGATCATGAACTCCTTATTGCCAAATTCAGACTTAAATTGAAGAAAGTAGGGAAAACAACTAGACCATTCTGGTATGACCTAAATAATATCCCTTACAGTTATACAGTGGAAATGAGAAATAGATTTAAGGGACTAGATCTAATAGAATGCCTGATGAACTATGGGCAGAAGGTCATGCATTGTCCAGGACAGGAATCAAGACCATCCCCAAGAAAAAGAAATGCAAAAAAGCAAAATGGCTGTCTGGGGAGGCCTTACAAATAGCTGTGAAAAGAAGGGAAGTGAAAGCAAAGGAGAAAATGAAAGATATACCCATTTGAATGCAGAGTTCCAAAGAATAGCAAAAAAAGATAAGAAAGTCTTCCTCAGTGATCAGTGCAAAGAAATAGAGGAAAACAATAGAATGGGAAAGACTAGAGATCTCTTCAAGAAAATTAGAGATACCAAGGGAACATTTCATACAAAGATGGGCTCAATAAAGGACAAAAATGGTGTGGACCCAACAGAAGCAGAAGATATTATGAAGAGGTGCAAGAATACACAGAAGAACTGTACAAAAAGATCTTTATGACCCAGATAATCATGATGGTGTGATCACTACCTAGAGCCAGACATCCTGGAATGTGAAGTCAAGTGGGCCTTAGAAAGCATCACTACAAACAAAGCTAGCGGAGGTGATGGAATTCCAGTTGAGGTATTTCAAATCATAAAAGATGATGCTGTGAAAGTGCTGCACTCAACATGCCAGCAAATTTGGAAAACTTAGCAGTGGCCACAGGACTGGAAAAGGTCAGTTTTCATTCCAATCCCAAAGAAAGGCAATGCCAAAGAATTCTCAAACTATCACACATGCTAGTGAAGTAATGCTCAAAATTCTCCAAGCCAGGATTCAGCAATATATGGACTGTGAACTTCCAGATGTTCAAGCTGGTTTTAGAAAAGGCAGAGGAAGCAGAGATCATATGCCAACATCTGTTGGATCATCGAAAAAGCGAGAGAGTTCCAGAAAAACATCTATTTCTGCTTTATTGACTATGCCGAAATCTTTGACTGTGTGGACCACAATAAACAGTGAAAATTCTGAAAGAGATGGGAATAACAGACCACCTGACCTGCCTCCTGAGAAATCTGTATGCAGGTCAGGAAGCAACAGTTAGAACTGGACATGGAACAACAGACTGTTTCCAAATATGGAAGGGAGTATGTCAAGGTTGTATATTGTCACCCTGCTTATTTAACTTATATGCAGAGTAAGTACATCATGAGAAACACTGGGCTGGATGAAGCAAAAGCTGGAATTAAGATTGCCGGGAGAAATATCAATAGCCTCAGATATACAGATGACACCACCCTTATTGCAGAAAGTGAAGAAGAATTAAAAAGCCTCTTGATGAAAGTAGGAGAGTGAAAAAGTTGGCTTAAAACTCAACATTCAGAAAACTAAGATCATGGCATCTGCTCCCATCACTTCATGGCAAATAGATGGGGAAACAGTGGAAACAGTGGCTGACTTTATTTTCTTGGGCTCCAAATCACTGCAGATGGTGATTGCAGCCATTAAATTAAAAGACGCTTACTCCTTGGCAGGAAAATTATGACCAAGCTAGGCAGCATATTAAAAAGCAGAGACATTACTTTGCCAACAAAGGTCCATCTAGTCAAAACTATGGTTTTTCCAGTAGTCTTGTTTGGATGTGAGAATTGGGCTATAAAGAAAGGTGAGCACCGGAGAACTGAAGCTTTTGAACTGTGGTGTTGGAGAAGACTTTTGGGAGTCCCTTGGACTTCAAGGAGATCCAACCAGTGCATCTTAAAGGAAATCAGTCCTGAATGTTCATTGGAAGGACTGATGTTGAAGCTGAAACTCCAATACTTTGGCCACCTGATTTGAAGAACTGACTCATTGGAAAAGACCCCGATGTTGGAAAAGATTGAAGGCAGGAGGAGAAAGGGACAACAGAGGATGAGATGGTTAGATGGCATCACCAACTCCAAGGACATGAGTTTGAATAAACTCCAGGAGTTGGTGATGGACAGGGAAGTCTGGCATGCTGTGGTCCATGGGGTTGCAAAGAGTTGGACATGACTGAGTGACTGAGCTGAACTGATATATATTCTGAGTCATGGTGCTGTACATGTGAAACTAATATGACATTATAATCGATTACACTTCAATAAATTAAATGAAATAAGTTAAAAATATTTTTGAACTTGAAATCATCTTTTCATGCTAACTATGGTGGTTAGGTTGTCATGGAAATAATTTCACTTATATTTATAGGACAACTGATTTCTAAAAGCCTACTTGGGAAGCCTGGAACACACTTTAAACCCTGTGGAAGAATGCCTAAGTATGTATTTTGGTAGCTGTGGAAAAAGTAAATCGATGTATATATGTGAGTGTGTGTGTATACATATATACATACATATATATGTATATATACATACATATATATGTGTGTGTGTGTGTGT
>SJYQ01005341.1:225660-240452 GCA_006410935.1 Redunca redunca
CTGGTAATTTATTTCCTTAACAATTTATATAAAAAGAGGCAAGTTTCCATTCACTCCTTGGAGTTTTACACTGTACATGTCTGTGAGGTGGTAATAAGAGGTTACCTGTTTATATCACATTCTACGTGTATTCCAAAGTTTTCTTATCATCCCTTGTTCCTGCAACCCTAGAAGTTTAAGTATTTTGGTCAAGTGTATACTGATTAATGTCTGTGTTGAATGTGTCATGAGAAATGAAAGCCTCCGACACTATAGATTTAAATCTAGTTTATCAAATGTATGTGTTCACAAAATCTTTGTATTGGTACATTTTAATTTGATAAGAAGGTACAGTCTATTGAAGTTAAGACAGAGTTCATTGTCCATAGAGTTTCCATTTGGCCTTTGTCCTGGGCTTTCTAGCCAGGGTTCTCATTAATATCAATTTTCCTGACAGCTTTCATGATGTGGACACATTAATACTAGGAACTGGACTGTGATCACTGACATAAACTACTGAACTGCTGTCAGAGAGCAGTGACTTTAGATCATTTACAGAGGATTTAATGTAGTGAAGAAAATTAACCTCATCAAGAATTTAGCTTGTGTTTAAAGTAAGGAATATATTTATTACTTTCTAGTAAAAATGATTTGAGAGAGGACATGCTTTCATGGTTCTAATTAATACTGAGCTTCAAAACATGGGATCTCCCCCATAATTTCTACTGATATGTGTGTAACTCCAATAAAATCATTTTTTTAAATTTTTCCTTTCATACATAAGCAGCAGCAATGTACATTATGACTTCAAAGCAATGTGATCTATTGTCAACAAGACATCTCCCCAGGAGTATGAGGCTCAATGTGCATTTTCTTTTGAAGACTTAAACAGTGAAAAATCATGGCATTCTGAAATTTTTTATAAAAAGGGTATTTCTAAATAGTCTAACCTCCTTAATTGATCACTGTCTTGTCATGGTAAAGCGGCTTACTTAGCTCAACGAAGCTATGAGATAAGTCATTCAGGCCCACTCAAGAAAGATGGGTCATAGTGAAGAGTTCTGAAAAAAAAAAAAAAATGTGGTCTAATGAAGGAGGAAATGGCCACTCACTCCAGTATTATTGCCTAGAGAACTCCATGGACAGCATGAAAAGGCAAAAAGATATGACCCTGAAATATGAGCCCCACCAGGCTAGAAGGTGTCCAATATGCTACTGGGGAAGATTGGAACACAATTACTAAAAGCTCTAGAAAGAATAAAGCAGCTGGGCCAAAGCAGAAATGGCACTGAGTTGTAAAAGTGTCTGGTGGTGAAAGTAAAGTCTGACGCTGTAAAGAACAATATTGCATAAGAACCTGAAATGTTAGGGCCATAAACCAAGGCAAATTAGATGTGGTCAAGCAGGAGATGGTAAGACTGATTATCGACATCTTAGGAATCAGAGAACTAAAATGGACAAGAATGAGAGAATTTATTTCAGAAGACCATTTAATCAAATATTGTGGGCAAGAATCCCTTCGAAGAAATGGGCTAGCTCTTATAGGCAACAGAGAGTCTGAAATGCAGTACCTGGGTACAGCCTCAGAAATGAACTAATGCTTTTAGTTTATTTACAAGGTAAACCATTCAACATCACAATAATACAAGTCTATGTCCCAACCACTGATGTTGAAGAAGCTAAAAGTTTACTGGTTCTGTGAAGACCTACAACAAAAACGATGTCATTTTCATCATAAGGGATAGGAATATAAAATTAGGAAGTCAAAAGATACCCAGAATAATAGGCAAGCCTGGCCTTGGAGTACAGAATGGACCAGGGCATTGGCTAACAGTGTTTTTTCAAGAGAACACATTACTCATAGTAGAAACCCTTTTCCAACAACCCAAGAAACAACTTTATACATGGACATCACCAGACGGTCAATACCAAAATCAGATTGATTGTATTTTTTGCTGCTAAAGATAAAGAAGCTCTATACAGTCAGTAAAAATAAGACCTGGAGCTAATTGTGGATCAGATTATGACCTTCCTATAGCAAAATTCAGGGTTAATTTGAAGAAAGTAGAGAAAACCACTGGGCCATTCAGGCATGACCTAAATCAAATCCCATGATTGTAAAGTGAAAGTGATGAATAGATTCAAAGGATTAGATTCAGTAGACAAAGTGCCTGAAGAACTATGGATGGAGGTTTGTAACACTGTACAGGAAGCAGTGACCAAAATCTTCCCAAAGAAAAATAAATGCAAAAACACAAAGTAGGTGTCTGAGGAGGATTTACAAACAGCTGAGGGAGGAAACAAAAAAAGAAGACAAAGGCAATGGACAAGGGGAAAGATATACCCAACTGAATGCAGAGTCCCAGAAAATAGCAAGAAGAGATAAGAAGGTCTTCTTAAACAAACAATGCAATGAAATAGAGGAAAATAATAGAATGGGAAAGGCTAGAGATCTCTTCAAGAAAAGTGGAAATACCAAGGGAACATTTCAGGCAAGGATGGGCACGATAAAGGACAGAAACAGTAGGGACCTCAGAGAAGCAAAAGTGATCAAGAAGAGGTGGAAAGAATACACAGAAAAACTACACAAAAAAGATTTTAATGACCCAGATAACCACGATGGTGTGGTCACTCACCTAGGACATCCTGGAATGTAAAGTCAGGTGGGCCATAGGAAGTGTTAATACAAACAAAGCTAGTGGAGGTGATGGATTCCCAGCTGAGCTATTTAAAAGCCTAAAATATAATGCTGATAAAGTGATGTCTTCAATTTGTCAGCAAGTTTAGAAAACTCAGCAGTAGCCACGAGACTGGAAAAGGTGAGTTTTTATTCTAATCTCAAAGAAGGGCAGTGCCAAAGAATGTTCAAACAACCCTTCAATTGTGCTCATTTCATAAATTAGCAAGGTTATGATCCAAATCTTTCAAACTAGGCTTCAGCAGTTCATGAACTGAGAACTTCCAGATGTACAAGCTGGATTTAGAAAATGTGGAAGAAACAGAAATCAAATTGCCAGCATTCATTGGACCATGGAGAAAGCAAGGGCATTCCAGGAATACATCTACTTCTGCTTCATTGATTACACTAAGCTTTTGACTGTGTGGATCACATAAACTGCAAAAAATTCATACAAAAATGGGAGTACCTGATCACCTTCCCAGTCTCCTAAGAAATCTATATGTAGGCCAAGAAACAATGGTTAGAACCAGACAATGAACAAGTGACTGGTTACAAACTGGTAAGGAGTATATCAAAGCTGTATATTGTCACCTTGCTTATTTAACTTATATGCAGAGTACATCATGTAAAATGCTGGGCTGGAAGAATCACAAGCTGAATTAAGATTTCCAGGAGAAATATAAAAAACCTTATATATGCAGGTGACATGCCACTTTAATGGCAGAAAGTGAAGAGGAACCAATGAGTCTCTTGATAAGGGTAAAATTGGAGACTGAAAAAGTTGGCTTGAAACTCAACATTCAAAAAACTAAGATCATGGCATTTGGTCCCATCACTTCATGGCAAATAGCAGGGGAAAAAGTGGAAACAGTGACAGATTTTCTTTTCTTGGGGTCCAAAATCACCACAGATGATGACTGCATCCATGAAATTAATAGATGTTTGCTCCTTGAAAGGAGAGTTATGGCAAACCTAGACAGCTATTAAAAAGCAAAGATGCACCTTTGCTGACAAAGGTCCATCCAGTCAAAGGTATGGTGTTTTTAGTAGTCATGCATTGATGTAAGAGTTGGACCATAAAGAAGGCCGAGTGCTAAAGAATTGTGCTTTTAAATTGTGATGCTGGAGAAGACTCTTGAGAGTCCCTTAGACAGCAGGAGATCAAAGCAGTTAATCCTAAAGGAAATCAACCCTGAATATTCATTGGAAGGACTGATGCTGAAGCTGAAGATCCAATACTTTGGCTACTTGTTGCAAAGAGCTGACTCATTGGAAAAGACCCTGATACTGGGAAAGATTGAAGGCAAAAGAAGTAGGCAGCAGAGGATAAGATGGTTAGATAGCATCACCAACTCAGTGGACATGAATTTGTGTCAACTCTATGAGATAGTGGGTGATAAGGGAGCCTGAAGTGCTACAGTCCATTTGGTTGCAAAGACTCATACATGATTTAGTGACTGAACAACAGTAACTACAACACCAAATAGTCTATGATTTAAAAATGATACAATACATGAAATATTATAGATTTTAATTTTGTAAATGTTTTTCCTTCTTCAACAACCTTTAATAATGTTGTATGTTGTTAGATTTTTTTTTAAGGTAGCAGCTCTGAAGTTCAACCCAGTGATCTACTCCTACAGAATGAGCTCAGCCTCCTCTGATCATAGTGAAACGTAGGGAGCCACTTTTAGAGTGCAAGTTACTACAATTACTAGAATTTTCAGCAATGCCCTCCCACCCCAACCCCCCACACAAACCAGTTTTATCTTTTGCCACTGGAAGTTTCCTCTAAGGGACATGCTGACAATTGTGGAGATGATCAAAGTTGATTTAGAACAACTGATTTATTTGCACTAAGAATAACTAAACCAAACAGTAGGACAAAAAGACAAACAGCAAAACCTAAAGCCAGATTCCATCAGTTATCGATTTCATCCATAACCTGAAACCTGTTTATTATACCAACTTCCATTTGTTGCACAAACTCCCATCCACTTCTTTTTCTCAGATCAAACTGCCAAAATAATGTGTTACTGCTTCACCTTGGTTACTCTTTACTTAACTTATATGAAGATTTTTCTCATTATAATTTTATTGTCATGAGGGGAGGCTTACACCATCCAGATAATTAACAGTGGCTCCATGAAATGCAGTAATTGTTAAGGCATTGCTGCCTCTACTGAGGAGGCATTATGTTCTCAGTTCATTCTACCACTTACAACTAAATGGCTGCAGAAACATTTTAATCCCTGTCTGAGTCTCATATGTCTAGGAATAATTTCTTGACCAAGGCACTCTCATAAACATTTCTAGATGAGTACATTTTATTTCCATTATTTCAATATAGAAGTAAAAGTAATCTCAATCTGATTAAATTTAAAGACTTTTGACAGATGCAATAATTACTGTAATTCTGATAAGTCAAAAATATACTCCCATGCATTCCTTAAACATATTATTCTTGTATTAAGCAACAAAATACAAAACAAAAACAAAATTCCTTGTTACATTCGATAGATCTCATCACGTTCTTTCCATGGAAAGAATAAGTTATGATTTATTTGATTGAGGCGGAGAAGGCGATGGCACTCCACTCCAGTACTCTTGCCTGGAGAATCCCATGGACTGGGGAGCCTGGTGGGCTGCAGTCTGTGCGGTCGCAAGGGGTCGGACACGACTAAGCGACTTCACTTTCACTTTTCACTTTCATGCCTTGGAGAAGGAAATAGCAACCCACTCCAATGTTCTTGCCTGGAAAATCCTAGGGACGGGGGACCCTGGTGGGCTGCCGTCTATGGGGTCGCACAGAGTTGGACACGACTGAAGCGCCTTAGCAGCAGCAGCAGTAGCAGCAATACCATACCAGCTATATCTTCAGAATTCATTGTTTTCCCTGATTCATTCATAAAACATAGGCTTCCCAGTGGGGCATGGAAAATAACAGTTGCAGCTTCCTTTCCTTATTACCATATTGGCAAATGTCTACTCAGTTATGATTTCTAAGAAAGGAAATAACTGTACATAATTTACCTAAATAGAAACAATTTTTTTTGAAAAACCTCAATATTCAAACTTATAAGAACTATTCTGAAAATCAACCTCTATTTACTGAATGAGCAAAAGGTCAAATTAGTGGCTCTTTCCATGTATTTTTTTATTTTTTTGGTCACATGAAAACTAATTAGTAAGATGCTGAATAAATATATTTTATAAAACAAAAAGCTATTTCACATTTCAATGATCATTACATGATATACAGTTGTGACTGAATATATACATTAATATATGAATAATATTAATAATGATGCTAATATGGTACCTGCATTTTTTATTATTTGCAAATATGGGGGAATAATAGAGCAAAAACATTTGCACAGCTCTTTTTTTTTAAGATGGTTCCTTAGCATTTTCTGAGTTGCTGAATCTGGACTATGGAAAATGGACCAATTATCACTCAGCTTACAGTCACAAAAATATATGTTAAATTGTCAACTTATAATAGCGAAAGTAATTAGGACATGTTTAATTTGATGACTGTTGTCATTTTCTGATTGAGCACCCAGTGAAAGGATTTAACAAATTTTCTCTGTCTGAGGGGTATCAACATCTTTCAACCTGTCCTTAACAGGGAGACTCACATACACTCAGGCCAGCACACACTCTATAATTTTGTACACAAGGAAATAGTGAAAATGAGCACCATAAATGCAAATGGAAAATGAATATTGACTCCTCCTTTCCCCATGCTGCTGTTCCTCTGTCAGTAAGAACTATCATATAATCACGGGTATATGTGTGTTTATTCAGTTGCATTTGACTCTGCAAGCCCACCAGGCTCCTCTGTTTATGGGATTTCTCAGGCAAGAATACAAGAGTGGATTGCCATTTCCTACTCCCGGGGATCTTTCTGACCCATGGATTGAACCCACATCTCTAATAGCTCCTGCATTGGCAGGATTCTTTACTACTGGGTGACATGGGAAGCCATAATGACAGGTAGCGATACTCACAGGCAGTGAGATAAAACTCAGGGCGGAGTGGCAGAGCCACAAAGAGCAACATAAATGGACAGCTGCACCCTTGTGCTAGAAAAAATGTTTTGTGTCCTTCCTTCTTTCTAAAGGTTGTTGCCTTTTGCATGATTGCACTGGTGTTATTTTATGTATCAAGTTTAAAACTGCATGTGTAGGAGTGTGTCCTGTAAGTAGGAACAAGAACCACCCTTGCATGGAAAAGACTTGAATGGGATTGGTGAGGCTTGCTTCTCATTTGAGTTCCTCTGGCTCAAAAGTACAAGGTTGTCTTTTGACAGGTGACAAGCAGATAAGAATGCAAAAGAAAAGCAGAGTTTTCTTTCCCTTTCCACCTATGAAGATCTTCTATAGTATCCTGAGCTTGTGATGAGATTCAATTAAAACATATATGAGTAAAAGATTTGAAAATTGATTTAGTGATAAAACAAGAATAAAAATCACCATGCTAAAAATAATTTGGAAATATAGTATGCTTATACACACACCCTAAAATAAATTATATATTTTATATATAATTTGAAATTATTTGGAGCAAAATAACTTGGCAGAACTTACTTNAGCTGCCCAAAACTACAGATCACAGTAAATACACTTTGGTCATAATGGAATGATTTCATAAAGCGATGGTAAATATGTGATTTTTCCATAAATCTTTTCAAACAAGATATGATAATTTGACATACTTCAAACTGGTCTACAAATTGTCCCCTACTAGTTTAACTCAACTCAATGCTTCAGCAATTACAAATTCACCTTCACATATTTTATAAGTATTTTGAAAAAAGCTTTATTCTGTTTTCCTCCAATTCCAAAAAGAAATCAGCAAGGCACCACTTATTGAATTAAAGATGTCTTCATAAAACAAATGACTGATCTAATGGTTTTGTTTTTTAAAGCCCAAAACAATAGGGCAATATTATGCACATATATATTCAATTGGATAAATGCAATCAGCATTGCCAGATGCAGTTAAAACATTTTCTTGATTTATTTCCATGTCAGACTGTTTATCTATGTCTGTTCTAGGCCCAGTAAAACGGCATGAACAATAAATTAATTGAAGTGTCTTTAAAACCTTGTCCTCTTTCACTCCATTTAATTGCAATAGATCCCTTCCCTGTCTCTAGAACTCCAGTCTGCTCCCAACATACACCCCATTCCTTGAGTATAATCCAGCCTCCTCAGTGACTTCAATGACGCAGAGCTGATCATATCTTTCCCTTCAGTAATATAAATCAATTGTCTCTGTCATACCAAGGACAAATTTGTTATTGTGGTTCAAAATCTCTTTAAGACTTGAATCTCTCTCCCTCACACATCCTACTTCAAGCCATATCATTCTAATGATACCTCTTGCCCTTGTCCCTATATACGTGCACATATTATTTATTCTGCCTGAAACATCCTATCAATTTTCACCTCTCCTAGACTTGTGTGACTAATTCCTCATCACCATTCAAGTCTCAATTCTCTTACCTATTTTTTTTTTGAGCAGTCTTCTCTGAGCCCATAAGGACTCCTCCTAATATAATAGTTTCTGCATCCCCTACCACAGCACACGCTGCTTTCTTTAAAAAAAAAAAAAAAAATTGTCAGTTTGTCTATCTGCATCACTGGACTTTGAAATTCTTGCGCAAAAAGCATTTTGCCTTATATTTCATTTCTTTAGCATAGTACTTGAAACATGAAAGATGTTCAGTAATATATATCTTGAATAAATTAGTATGTATGGCAAAAGCAAGATAAGCAAATGAATAAATAATATGCAATTAAATATAATGGCCTTTAAGCACCATGAAGATAGATATCTTGTTATCTGGTTCACCGTATCCATTGGTTCTAGCACAGGTCTGGCCTATGGATGAAATTTAATATGTATAAAATGAGTAGACAAACTAATTTAATATTAGACAATACAAAAATATGGTTATGCAGTTCAAGTGGTTCTCTTAGTATGGAGTATCTACCCGTTAGAATATCACAGTGGTTAAAAACAAAATTCTGGTTTTGGATCTAAGTCATATTTCTAAAACTTAACTCAGATGCTCTAAAATAGTAAGAACTTTGAAGAGTAAAGAAGGTAGTCAATATATAGGATCCAGTATATGTTCTGACACCTAATAAGTGGTCAGTTAACATAAGGTGTTACAAATATTTCTATTACTTTCCCTCCTATCCCTCCTCCTCTGATCTGCACTGATAGATAAGAGAGCTATATTTTAAAATAAGGATAAACAAGAAAAATGTGATTTTTTTTAGTGTGAAAGTTGCACAGTCATATCTGACTCTTTGCAGCCCCATGGACTGTAATCCACCAGGCTCCTCTGTCCATAGAATTCTCCAGGCAAGAATACTGGAGTGGGTTGCCATTGCATTCTCCAGGGGATCTTCCCAACCCAAGGACTGAACCCAGGTCTCCTGAATTGCAGATGGATTCCTCATCTTCTGAGCCACCAGGGAAGCCCCCAATTAAATATAAGTATTAACAAAATGACACACTTTCTTAACTTTTCATTGTTGTAATAGTTAATATTATGTTTCTATTTGACCTAATAGATGCTAATGGATGCTCAGATAGCTGGTAAAAATATCTATATCTCTATATATTTTGGATGTTTTTTTTGAAAAGATTAGCATTTGAATTGGGAGACTGTGTAAAGTTCACCCTCACATATAACGGTGGGTACCATCCAAGCCTTGAATAAAAACAAAAGGAACAGGAAGGACAAATTTGCTCTTTCTGCTTTAGCTAGGACATTCATCTTTGAATTTGTCTCAGGTCTTTGAATTTACACCTGAAGTACACCACCACTTTCCTGGGCTTCCAACTTTCAGAAAACAGATCTTGGGACTTTATGCTTCCATAATCAGGTAAACCAGATCCTCATAATAAATATCTATATACCTCAGTTCAGTTCAGTTCAGTCGCTCAGTTGTGTCTGACTCTTTGCGACCCCATGAATCGCAGCACGCCAGGCCTCCCTGTCAATCACCATCTCCTGGAGTTCACTCAGACTCACGTCCATCGTGTCCGTGATGTCATCCAGCCATCTCAACCTCTGTCATCCCCTTCTCCTCCTGCCCCCAATCCCTCCCAGCATCAGAGTCGTTTCCAATGAGTCAACTCTTTGCATGAGGTGGCCAAAGTACTGGAGTTTCAGCTTTAGCATCATTCCTTCCAAAGAAATCCCAGGATTGATCTCCTTCAGAATGGACTGGTTGGATCTCCTTGCAGTCCAAGGGACTCTCAGGAGTCTTCTCCACCACCACAGTTCAAAAGCATCAATTCTTCGGTGCTCAGCTTTCTTCACAGTCCAACTCTCACATTCGTATATGACCACAGGAAAAAACCATAGCCTTGACTAGACGGACCTTTGTTGACAAAGTAATGTCTCTGCTTTTCAATATACTACCTAGGTTGGTCATAACTTTTCTTCCAAGGAGTAAACGTCTTTTAATTTCATGGCTGCAGTTACCATCTGCACTGATTTTGGAGCCCCCCAAAAATAAAGTCTGACACTGTTTCCACTGTTTCCCCATCTATTTCCCATGAAGTGATGGGACCAGATGCCATGATCTTCGTTTTCTGAATATTGAGCTTTAAGCCAACTTTTTCACTCTCCTCTTTCACTTTCATCAAGAGGCTTTTTAGTTCCTCTTCACTTTGTGCCGTAACGGTGGTGTCATCTGTATATCTTAGCTTATTGATATTTCTCCCGGCAATCTTGATTCCAGCTTGTGCTTCTTCCAGCCCAGCATTTCGCATGATGTACTCTGCATATAAGATAAATGAGCAGGGTGACAATATATAGCCGTGAAGTACTCCTTTTCCTATTTGGAACCAGTCTGTTGTTCCATGTCCAGTTCTAACTGTTGCTTCCTGACCTACATATAGGTTTCTCAAGAGGCATCAGGTGGTCTGGTATTCCCATCTCTTTCAGAATTTTCCACAGTTTATTGTGATCCACACAGTCAAAGGCTTTGGCATAGTCAATAAAACAGAAATAGATGTTGTTCTGGAACTCTCTTGCTTTTTTGATGATCCAGCGGATGTTGGCAATTTGATCTCTGGTTTCTCTGCCTTTTCTAAAACCAGCTTGAACATCTGGAAGTTCACAGTTCACGTATTGCTGAAGCCTGGCTTGGAGAATTTTAAGCATTATTTTACTAGCGTGTGAGATGAGTGCAATTGTGCCATAGTTTGAGCATTCTTTGGCATTGGCTTTCTTTGGGATTAGAATGAAAACTGACCTTTTCCAGTCCTGGGGCCACTGCTGAGTTTTCCAAATATGCTGGCATATTGATTGCAGTGCTTTCGCAGCATCATCTTTCAGGATACATATAGCCTATTGGTTCTGTTTCTTTAGAGAACCCTGATACAGTTTCCAATGGTCATGTATGGATGTGAGAGTTGGACTGTGAAGGAAGCTGAGTGCCGAAGAACTGATGCTTTTGAACTGTGGTGTTGGAGAAGACTCTTGAGAGTCCTTTGGATTGCAAGGAGATCCAACTACTCTATTCTAAAGGAGATCAGTCCTGGGATTTCTTTGGAAGGAATGATGCTAAAGCTGAAATGCCAGTATTTTGGCCACTTCATGTGAAGAGTTGACTCATTGGAAAAAGACTCTGATGCTGGGAGGGATTGGGGGCAGGAGGAGAAGTGGGCAACAGAGGATGAGATGGCTGGATGGCATCACCGACTCGATGGCCATGAGTTTGAGTGAAGTCTGGGAGATGGTAATTGACAGGGAGGCCTGGTGTGCTGCGATTCATGGGGTCGCAAAGAGTCAGACACAACTGAGTGACTGGACTGAACTGAACTGAACTGAATACAGTTATTGAAGTGTAATCGTTGAACAATGAATAAAGCAATACCTTCAGAAAGCCAGAAATAGTGAAAACTCTCAAAGCATTTTTATATATAAACAAATTATTGATATATTTTGCAATGAGCACATTTTTAGTACATCTTTATAAATGGAATAGCACTAGTTCAGTTCAGTTCAGAATAGCACTAATTTCATCCAAATGCGTGCTGTAATAGAAATTAAACAGAAAAAGTGACAGTAGTAAATATTGAGAATATAAATTCATACGTCCATGTGAATATGAATTGCCAGGCCACCCCACCAGTGGAATCCAATAATTCTCAAATAGTATGTGTGTTGCCTCCAGTCTTAAATCCACAACATTAATTTGCTAAGTAAACATGCTTGTCTCACTGCATTTTGTGTTACCACTATCTGAGTCAGCATTAAACTAATTCAAATTGTTTTATGTTTTCAGTCTTTTCATTCATTGATATTTGTTATATTACATGATTTTTTCCTTTCCAGCACAACCAGATAGAATATCCTTCATTTGTATTCCTTACAGTTTGGGTAGCAAGCTGGATTTTCTGTCAACATTCCACAGTAATATGTTCAGGAGTCTCATTCTCCAGAATGCCAGAGATATTTATAGATTTGACTGGCAAGAAAGGCAGATGTGACTTTGCCACTGTTGCTGTATTTACAAATGAGTTATCTCATAAGCAGCCCACCATCACAGAAGCAGATTGCTCATTGTGTTCACACAGTCAAGATAATAAATAGCCCATATATAAAGAGAGATGAACACAAACTCTGCTGCATTCATGTAAGTTGCAGTACATTATTTTGAGACACCTAAACTTGAACTGTTGGCATAGTTTTTATGTGAAAAAGTAGACGTGTTAGTTGCTCAGTTGTGTCCGACTCTGCATGGACTATAGCCCACCAGGCTCCTCTGTCCATGGAATTCTCCAGACAAGAATACCTGGTGGGTATCCTTTCCCTTTTATGTGACTACCCTCCACCCAACCAAAAAAAAACAAACAAAAAAACAAACCAGTTCATCATGTTCCTTTTTTTTTTTTTTTAAGTATGTATTTATTTTTTACCTCCCCAGGTCTTAGTTGCCCCAAGGCATGTGGGATCTTAGTTCCCCAACTGGGGATTGAACCCATGTCCCCTGAATTGGAAGATGGATTCTTAACCACTGGACCACGAAGGAAGACCCTCACTTTTCTTAAAAGAATCAAATTCTAGATAAGATGATAACATGAGCCTAAGTATATAAGACATCTCCCAATTTCTTACCATGATTTATATGAAATCTTTATGCTGGGAAAGAAAACTGCAAGATTAAGGAAACAAATGTTTATTTCTATATATGGAAGATGACTATCATGGGGATTGCTACACCAAACAGAGCTAGAACTTTATACCTACCACTTTTTCATCTCTTACTATGTCCTCTTTCTCCCCTTACACTCAACTTCTTACCTCTTTATGAGGGATGTTAAATTGTGGATCTGTTTATACAAATGTATCTTATTTTTTATCAGATAATTTTCAGCGACTTTTTGAAGAACAAGTTTTCCTTGGCCTCTCTTTTGTACTGATAGCAGGTGGTTTAAGGAAGAATGATAGTGAAAAACCATAACCTCTGTTCTGAATAAGATAAAAAAAGCAGTATTTTTATCAAATAATAAAAAATATTATGAGTGTAAGATGTCAAGATTAATATACTCTACTACTACTGCTGCTGCTAAGTCACTTCAGTCGTGTCCAACTCTGTGCGACCCCATAGACGGCAGCCCACCAGGCTCCCCTGTCCCTGGGATTCTCCAGGCAAGAACACTGGAGTGGGTTGCCATTTCCTTCTCCAATGCAGGAAAGTGAAAAGTGAAAGGGAAATTGCTCAGTCGTGTCCGACTCTTCGAGACCCCATGGACTGCAGCCCACCAGGCTCCTCTGCCCATAGGATTTTCCAGGCAAGAGTACTGGAGTAGGGTGCCATTGCCTTCTCTGTAATACACTCTACCGTATGAAAAAGTAAACTACTTGATAGAACAAAAAATAAAATATGTAAGCAGAGAACAAACTTTACAAATACTTCCAGAAAAGAGAGAAAAATCTAAAAAATACTGAAATTTTTAGGAAAAGAGGTACTATATGAGGACAGATAGCATATTTTAAAACCTAGAATATATGGTGTCTCAGGAAGAGAGAATCAGACAAATGAAATGATTTAATACACAATAGGACAAAAATTTCCTTCTACATAAAAAAATTATGTCTGAAACTGGCACATAATGTTACAAGTAAATTTTATCAAAAGAGATCTATACGTATGCACATACTTAACTTTCAAAACCAAAGGATAATCTAATAATAATCTAATAATTCTTCAATAATAAAAAGAAAAATGAACATTCAGAGGTACCAACGAAATATCTTACCCAGAAAACAGGCTGATTGAAGACTGATGTATAACATTCAAACTTTGGAAGAAAATGGTATAACCTCTAGTATTTAGAAAGTCTGGGCTGATAAGGAAGCCTCAATGTAGTTCATGTGTGAACAAACAAAAAAGCGTTTATAGATATGCAAGTATTTAAAAATGAATGATTTTTTCCAGAATAAAATATTTGCTTCCTTCTAAATTTTTAGATTCTAGGTAGATGCATCAAAATAGGAAGCTCAATATTCAATAGGAAGTAATAATTAAAAGAGACCAGGCACAAAAGATAAAAACATGAAATATAGAAATAATGAATTGGGTTACAAGCTTAGATGAATGATATTTTTTTAAACGTGTGTGTGTGTGTGTGTGTGTGTGTGTGTGTGTGTGTGATTAGTTGTGTGTGCGTATATGTATGCTAAATCCTTCTGTCTGGCAAACTCGTTCCCATTGCCTCTGCAGTCATTTTCCACCACAATCTAGCCTAGAGTCATTTCTCCTTCATTTTGTCTGCTACCTAGCTCCATTAACATGGTGTTTTCCACAGATTTGTTGAAAATTTTAGTTCACTAATGCAACAGACTTATTTTGTGTTTGGTTTATTTACTTTTATTCCAGAGTGATCCTATGAATGGAAGGTACTTCCATTTGATATTCCATTTGTCAATTTTATAGCAAATTAAAAATAAACAAGGCTCCTATTTCTGATTTCATAGAGCACATCCCTTTCTTTATATGTCTGAATTTGTAGTTAATTTCAGCATGGAAACTGATACGTGAGGGATTGAAGTTTTTGATAGAAATATAAGCACTTATCATTGAATAATCTT
>SJYQ01005341.1:240481-258291 GCA_006410935.1 Redunca redunca
GTCCTATAAGAAGGAATTTATATAAACATATTTACAGTAATTATTAGAGTTTACTCTCTAGTTACGCATGTCACAATGATGAAAATCATGTTTTAAAAATATTTTAGTTTTGCTTAAGAAACAGTTGAAATTAAAGTGTTTCTGTATTTAAAATGAGAAAGGGCTTAGTCTTTTTATCTTTATATATTTTTAACATTTTAATTTTTTTCTTTTTGACCATGCCACACAGCTTGTAGGATTCTTAGTTCCCCCATCAAGGATTGAACCTGGGCCCTTGATGATGAAAGCTGAGTCCTAACCAGTGGAACACTAGAGAATTCCCTAAATGGTTTTAAAAATTAGTAAAAGAGGTGCTTTCACCTCTTGCAATCCTATCTACATCACATTTATTTAACTATAACATCTTCACCTTACCATGTTTCATAATATCTGGATGCTCAAATATGATATGTCGGGAAAACTATGGCACTGGGAGATGGAACTTCTGGAGTTTATTAGCAGTTTTCCAATTGCTGGGTTGCTTGGGCATGTGTCTAAGTCTCCCTTTGCTACAGTTTCCCAACTTATAAAATAAAGAACCTAAAGTACATGATTTGTTAGGTTGTTTTCTTGTATAAATTTTTCCAAAGTTTAAGAAAATAGTTTGGCAAATGCAAATCATTTTTAATAGGACCCTGATAAAATTTATTATGGTTTACTCAGTATTGGATTGATTTTGTGAGTGAGTGAGTGAGTAAAGTCGCTCAGTCATGTCGGACTCTTTGCAACCCCATGGACAGTAGCCCACCGGGCTCCACCATCCATGGGGTTTTCCAGGCAAGAATACTGGAGTGGGCTGCCTTTTCCTTCTCCAGGGGATCTTCCCAACCCTGGTATCTAACCTAGGTCTCCTGCATTGCAGACAGATGCTCTACCATAGTCATCATGAGAAGGAATGTTGTTTGGTCAGTAAATCCTTCACATGCAGTTTTAAACTTGATACATAATAACACTAGGGCAGTCATGCCTTGGGTGGCAAATCCTTAGAAATTGGGAAGGACAACAAAACATTTTTTCTACCACAAGAGTGCATCTGGAAAATTATGTTGCTCTTTGTGATGCTACCACTCAGCCCTGAGAGTTTTTTGTCTTCTACCCATGGTTATGGCTTCCCACGTTGCACAGATGTAAAGAATCTGCCTGCCAGAACAGAATATACAAGTGATGTGAGTTCAATTTGTGGGTCAGGAAGATCCCCTGGAGTAGAGAATGTCAATCCACTCCAGTATTCTTGCCTCAGACAGCTCACTAGAAAAGTCTCTGATGCTGGGAAAAATTGACGGCAGAAGGAGAAGAGGACATCAGAAGACGAGAGGGCTTGATGGCATCGCCGATGCAATGAACATGAACTAGGGCAAACTACAGGAGATGGTGATGGACAGAGAGGCTGGCATTCTGCAGTCCATAGGGTCGCCCACACGACTGGGCAGCTGGACAACAACAATGGACAAGTCACTAACTCATATCTGACTCTTGCTATCCCAAGGACTATAGCCCACTAGGCTTCTCTGTCTATGGGATTTCCCAGGCAAGAAGACTGGAGTGGGTTGCCATTTCCTTCTCCAGCAGGATCTTTTCAACTCAGGGATTGAATTCATGTCTCCTGCATTGGCAAGTGTATGCTTTACCACTGAGCCACCTGAGAAGCCCTTAAGAAAGCACAAAAATGAAGTCACTCAGTCGTGTCAGACTCTTTGCGACCCCATAGACTGTAGCCTGCCAGGCTCCTCCGTCCATGGAATTTTCCAGGCAAGAGTACTGGAGTGGGTTGTCATTTCCTTCTCCAGGGGATCTTCCCAACCTAGAGATCAAACCCAAGTCCCCCTCATTTCAGGCAGACGCTTTACCTTCTGAGCCACCAGGGAAGTCCTATAAGCCATATGAGGCCACCGCCAAACTGCTGAGCAGGGCTCCCCACTTGTTCCGCTAATAAATAGCAAACTTAATAAATAGCCAAGTGAAGACTGAAGACTACCTTTGGTTCACAAGATAAAACGAAGGAAAAAATGTTCTTTTACTTATCTGGGGATAGAGACAAATATTTGAGAACACTATTTTTATCAAGACGTTTTCTTCACCCACTACAAATGTAGTGAGTTAATCCAAAAAGCTTCCTCATTAGGAATAAAGCAATTAAAAATAACTACAATTGCATAACTGCACCACTGTTTTTAGATAGCTAATTACAGAATCTCTTCAGGAAATGTCAGCTCATTAACACACAGTTTTTATTTGAAGCAGACTCCAACCAATATAAAAGATTCCATCTCAAAGTCAGCCATTTTTCCTGACATGGCATATGACTAAATAATTATTTCCAAGAGCTTACATATACATTGATACTTATTCTGAATAAGGTTTATTCTTTATGGGGAAGATGAGAAGGATAAGAAAAGAAAGCAAATCTAAGTTATGCCAAAGTGTTTAAAAGGATGATTTCAAATTCATACTTTAAGAAAAATTAGCATATGCCTTCATTCTACAAAGACCTTACATTCTCTTTTCCCCTGATCTATGTCATTTGAAGCTTTTCTGGTGTTGGGTAGTATTTCCAGTTAGGCAACTGCTTTCTCTCACTGCCGGTCTTTTGATATCTTTGACTGTTGTGACTTAGTGAGAATGAGTCCCACTGGGCATGCATACTCAGTAAATGAAGATCTCATAATATTTTACACCTGAAATACACATGATACATACTTTCAAATGATTCAGTGAGGCTCCATCAGTAAACCTGAAAGGCCAGGTAGGATAACAGACTGGCAGTTGCACTAAAAGGAACTCTTCTAACTGGATGGTATTCAATGTTGATGTCAACAAATGCGTGATATTTTTCTTATCTTATGAGTGTGTTACTCCAGTAAAATGTGCATGGACTTATCTCTCTCTGTCCCAACTATTTGACTAAACAACTTAATAAATTCTGTGTAAATCATTTGTTGTCAGACAATCTGACATTGTTATTTTTTTCAAAATAGCTGAGGAAGCTTCAGCACATCCTCCCTTCACTCTGGATCTTGCTTTTTTTTCAGTATAAAATCAGACTCGACCTATGTGACCTCTAAAACCCTTTCCAGTGCTGACATTTTATGACTTGGTTTTAAAAATTCAGTCTCTCTCAGCTATCAACACAATGGCACTTTCCTTTTGTACTCATTAAAATGATTGGTACTACTCTCCTCCTCTTCCTTTAGTTATATTTAAAGAGCAGAGGTCTGTACTCCCTCCTAATCAAAATGAGCTCTACATGCTCTGTAGAACAAAAGGATTTTCCTTTTGCGGTATTAGAAGGAGCAGATAAACATCTATTTCTTCTGACCATCTAGAATAACTAGTAGAATGAGTAAATCACATGAAGATTCTCTCTCGAATTAGCTAATAAGATCTTCAAGAATATCAAATGGAATTTTTCCTGTTGTTCTTGAATTGATGCCATAGACCAAAGCTGAGGACAAAATTGCTAAGTACCCAACAGTCTAAGGTGAAAACACCAGGAAGTAGGCGAGATCAGTAAATTTTCCTCAAAGTTAATTGAGAGCATTAATAACTCAGCTCCTTGCTTCTGCCTCTGCCCTCCAGCTAGTACAAGTAGATGGCTGAGAAAGTTTGCAGCCTTTTAGGGAGTGCAAGGTCCATGTTTGAGAGACTTAAAGACAAGTAACTCCCAAAATCATTTACAAGGACTAAGGGTACTTGCAAAAAGTGATATCGGCACCTTATTCTCCAGCTTGATGCTTACTCAGACCCCTCTGGCATCCAAATAAGAGCAGAGGGGATAGCAATTGTTTCTGGGAATATTCTGAGAGGTAGCATTATGGCTTTGGTACTTATTAATTCTTCTCTACTATGGGGAAAATCAGAGCATATATTTGAATGAAAGAGTAGTGTCCACCTTGGTGTAGTAAATTCTGAAGCAGTCTGTGCCAGAGTGTTAGAAGGGGAAGTGGTTTTTGTGTGCCTGGGGAGAAAATGGTGGGTTATTCACCTTGTATCTGAGGCTCAAGGTTGAGTGAACAAAATCTTCATTTGCACCCATAACTTCACACTAAGCATAGTGGGCTAAGCAGAGGAGAAGGAGCTGTGGGCCGCTAGGCAGCTACTGAGTTAAGTAAAGGCACACCCAACTTGGTGACATATTCCAAAGACATAACCATGTGAAGACCACCACACAAGCAGACGGCTAATGATCAATAAGAACAGACAGACTGAATCATAGTGAGGCCCTTACTGGCATGACAGTAGGCCTTGGTCTTGGTCTAACCCCTCTCCCTGATCCTTGAGCCATATACTGGGGCCCATGCATAGAGAAGAGAGAGGGAGGAAGTGTCTGAAAGCAAGAGCAGAACTCAACTCAGAAAGCCACAGAGAAACAACCTGCCCTCAGGTAGAGGGACAGAAAAGACTTCGAATTGAGTTGAGAATAAATTCTTAAAAATGAAAACAACTGAATATTTATATGAAAATCTTTACATGATAATAACCAAATAACTACTGAAACGAGGCTGTTCTATTACCACCAGGTGACAGAAATTCTGAAATGGAGCCAAAATATCTTGATCCCTTCCCAGTAAGAAAGGAAAATTCATCAAAATGTAATTGGAGACAGTTATTTGAAAAATAAAGCAAATATATATCCTCAAGAGATAAGACTCCTCCAAAATTCAAGAAAAGAGTCAGCCTTTCCTTTCATTCAGCTGGAGGTGCATTTTGGATGGAATTCACCCTCTCACTCTCTGTTAGTTACTCAGTCAAGTCCAGCTCTTTGCGACTGCATGGACTATCGCCCGCCAGGCTCCTCTGTCCATGGAATTTTGCAGGTAAGACTACTGGAATGGGTACCCATTCCTTATCTAGGGATCAAACCTGGGCCTCTTGCATTGTGGGCGGTTTCTTTACCATCTGAGCTACCAGGACCCAGCCTTAAGCTATAGAATATACTTTCAATTTCCCAATTTCTCACAGCTGTTCCAAAATTCTTCCTCTAAATTGAAAAATCCAAAGAAAAGGGATAATATGAATGAGATACAGATCATTTATTGGTGCATTGTAATAATTCATTTTTTACAAAAATCTTAAAACCCGAGGTAAATAACTTCTCCTTTTAGTTTTCTAGGTACCTACATTCATCTCCAATTTTCCTGGCAACTGGTCTGTGACCTATCTTGGAATATCAGTATGCCTACTGGAGAGCTCACCTATTGACTTACTCTTGAATACACTTGATAAATTTCAGAAGAGGACTTGGTTTCATTCTCATGTTAATGTCACACAGTCTGACTTCTGTGTACTTACAGGTCATGCTCACCACCACACTCATTGCTTGATGTGTTTAAAGCATATTCTTTGGCTGAATATAATGTAAATCACTGGTCTTTGATGGAGAAATAGAACTCAGGATATAGAGAAGTGACACTATTGACTGCCTTTTTAATCAACACAGAATCTCATATATACCATTTAAATGTAAAGATCATGAGAGGGAAAACAGGAAAGTGCTTAGTAGGAGCTTTTTATTATTAACTAAAATTGGAGATACCCAGAGAAACTTCAATACTGAATTTGGTGAGAAAAAACTTTTGCAACCTGGATCAGCTATACTAATAAACTTGTAATCACCAAATCTGAATGAAAAAATAGCTAATCTTCATAAATTCTTTTAAGATGAGAACTATTATGCTTTCTGGTTGTCACTTCCCTGATGGAATCAACTGAAATTTTTCATATCTCAAATGTTAAAAATTTAAATCTCAGCTCTTCACCTTTCTAGCTGTATGAGCTTGAACTTAGTCTCTTTCCTTTCAAAATTATCTTCTGTTTACTACAGAAAACAACGTATAGATAATGCTCAACAGAATTAGTTGTAAATACTAGTATGATCAGGAAGATGTGATTTTGATAGATATCAATATTTATATGGACACAACTTGAGTATAATTTTCCTTCATGTTGTGTTTGTCTATATAGTTTGCGGCTTCAATAAATTTTTAGACTATTAGAGATAGGTAGATACAAATCCTACTATCATTTTAAAGCAAAGGATTAAATTACTTACATTTTGCACAAACTCCTGGCTCATACAGTGCTTTCAGAAGACTTGTTGAAAATTCAGAGTTTTATATATAAAAAGCCCACTTGGAAAAGAGGTAGATTATTGTTGGTGCTATAAACATTATAAGCAAATATAACAAACTAATTTTTTGACTGTATTTCTAATGTTATACTCTTGGTATTTCTAGCCCGGGATTATTACTAACACAGTTTTAACTTCTATTTATATTAAGTGATCAGATTATTAACTAATTAGCTGGTTGAGAAATTATGAAACAGTAATTGCAACCTCTAAAGGTACTAGGTCTTTGTTGTTAAGGCAGAGGCTAGGTGGCTGTAAAAATAAATAAACCAAAAATTTAAGTGGTTTAAACAAAAGAGCCACTTATTGCTCTCTCATGTAAGTGTTAGGAAGTAAGCATGCCAGCCTAAAGCTAGGTGACTCGCTCTTTCTGTAAGCATAGCTTATGTATCTGAACCGAGAAGGCAGGTCCAGTTCCCATCTCCTACTCCTGAAATGAGGAAAGAACCAGAGCAGAATGCATTCACTTTTTCTGAGGGCTATTTTCCCATTTTGCACATATAAGTTCACAGATACTCTGAACACTGAACTTACTCAGACTTATGTAGCCACACAACATTGTCTTTAACTGGGGGCTTAATAGTGTTGACACTGAAGACAGAGATGGTGGAAATGTTGGCTTAAAACCCGTGTTGAAATAAATCTTGAGCTATGCTGTTTACATTCACAAAGGAAAAATTGAAACCAAATAGACTGGAACATTTCTGAATTTGCAAAAGAATTGTACTGCCAATCATACCAGTAAATTTAGCATGTAAAACCCAATGGTTCCATTTCTAAAGTTTTAGGCCGCAAATCCCTCAGAAGTGTGAGACATACAATATGGCAAAGGAGGTCATAGAGTATAATGTCCAATTCACATGTGATACACGAAATAAAGAAAATGAAGATTTATCCAGATGGAAAGTCTAGGATTACCAAGAACAATGAATAAAAACGTCCTCACATTGTTCTTCTGTGTATGTACCAGTCAAAGGCAACTATCTTAAGACCTTCGCATTGTGGTTTTGATTTGCATTTCTCTGATAATCACGCCAGTCAGAATGGCTGCGATCCAAAAGTCTACAAGCAATAAATGCTGGAGAGGGTGTGGAGAAAAGGGAACCCTCTTACACTGTTGGTGGGAATGCAAACTAGTACAGCCACTATGGAGAACAGTGTGGAGATTCCTTAAAAAACTGGAAATAGAACTGCCTTATGACCCAGCATACACACCAAGGAAACCAGAATTGAAAGAGACACGTGTACCCCCAATGTTCATCGCAGCACTGTTTATAATAGCCAGGACATGGAAACAACCTACATGTNCGAATCGCCAGTCCATGTTCAATGCAGGATCCAGGATGACTGGGGCTGGTGCACTGGGATGAACAAGAGGGATGGTATGGGGAGGGATGTGGAAGTGGGGTTCAGGATTGGGAACACGTGTACCTCCATGGTGGATTCATGTTGATGTATGGCAAAACCAATACAATATTGTAAAGTAAAAATAATAATAATAATAATAATAATAAAAATTTTAAAAAGACCTCTTTGTTAAAAGAGGAGATTTTTGTTTTGTTTTATTTGGATTTTGCTTCTTTGTTTTTACTTATGCTTTGCTTCTCTGTTTGTTTTGGTAGATATCTCGTTTCTTCTCTATCATCATATATCAGGTAAAAGGCACCAAAATAATTAATTCATAAACCACTGGACCAGAAACAGCCACATCCATATCTAAGGGGAAAGAAGGCTGTGATTGACTCAGATTTTAGGATGGTATGGGGTGTTGATTATCCCCAAACTGCTTAACTCTAAAAATTTATATTGGAGATAACTAGATGCATACCTTACATAAGTTACTGTAGTTAGGGATCTGTTTATTATGACAGTTTAATCCATATGTAATGACAGTCTCCATGTTCTAAACTGAAAGACTTCAAACTATGATTCCTGTGCTATATCTTGTAACCTATTTCTGTAAAGAACATTTTATTAGAAAACAGTCATGCCCACTCATTTATGTACTGTTATGGCTGCTTTTATGTCACATAAAAGAGTTAAATCATTTTAACAGTATTGGCCTATTAAATCTAAAATATTTAACATCTAATGCTTTACAGAAAAAGTTTGCCAACCTATGATCTAAAACTCTAAACAATGTAAATTGATGGGGAAAAGAATATAAGTAAGATGGCTAAAATAGCTATCTCTGAGTCATGACAATCTGTCTTCTTTTCAAAGGGTTTATGGCTTCCCTGATGGGTAGAGAATGTCACCTGATGGTTAAAGAATCTTGCAATGCAGGAGACAGAGGAGACATGGGTTTGATCCCTGGGCCAGAAATATTCCCTGGAGGAGGAAATGGCAACCCACTCCAGTATTTTTGCCTGAAAAATCCCATGGGCAGAGGAGGCTGGTGGGCTATAGTCCCAAGGGTTGCAAAGAGTGGGACACAACTGAGTGACTAAGCACACAGCAGGTAGTAGAAAAGTAAGGAGAGAGAGAGACCAGGACAGAGAGAAAGCTCTGTACTCTTTCTGGAATAAAATTATAAGTTTGGTTCAGCTAATTAACATTTATAATCTCCTTTTGGCTTCTTTACTACTACCAACGTCCAAGTTTTGCCTAGGCCTTAGTCTTCTCTACTACCTTCAGAGAAAGTTTCATCTCAGAGTCCCATGCTAAAGTAAACACATTTTAGCATTTTTCCAGGAGTAAACAGTCTTTCAGTTCAGTTAAGTTTAGTCACTCAGTTGTGTCCGACTCTTTGCGACCCCATGAATCACAGCATGCCAGCCCTCCCTGTCCATAACCAATTCCCAGAGTCTACTCAAACTCATGTCCGTAGAGTCAGTGGTGCCATCCAGCCATCTCATCGTCTGTCGTCCCCTTCTCCTCCTGCCCCCAATCCCTCCCAGCATCAGGGTCTTTCCCAGTGAGTCAACTTTTCGCATGAGGTGGCCAGAGTACTGGAGTTTCAGCTTTAGCATCAGTCCTTGCAATGAACACCCAGGACTAATCTCTTTTAGGATGGACTGGTTGGATCTCCTTGCAGTCCAAAGGACTCTCAAGAGTCTTCTCCAGCACCACATTTCAAAAGCATCAATTCTTCAGCACTCAGCTTTCTTCACAGTCCAACTCTCACATCCATACATGACCACTGGAAAAACCACAGCCATGACTAGATGGATCTTTGTTGGCAAAGTAATGTCTCTGCTTTTTATTTATTTGTTTGTTTGTTTAGTTTTTTATTTTTACTTTATTTTACTTTACAATACTTTGTTGGTTTTGCCATACATTGACATGAATCCACCATGGGTGTACATGAGTTCCCAAACCTGAACCCCCCTCCTACCTCCTTCCCCATAACATCTCTCTGGGTCATCCCCATGCACCAGCCCCAATCATCCTGGATCCTGCATCGAACATAGACTGGTGATTCATTTCTTACATGATAGTATACATGTTTCAATGCCATTCTCCCAAATCATCCCATCCTCTCCCTCTCCCACAGAGTCCAAAAGACTGTTCGATACATCTGTGTCTCTTTTGCTGTCTCGCATACAGGGTCATCATTACCATCTTTCTAAATTCCATATATATGTGTTAGTATACTGTATTGGTGTTTTTCTTTCTGGCTTACTTCACTCTGTATAATCGGCTCCAGTTTCATCCACCTCATTAGAACTGATTCAAATGTATTCTTTTTAATGGCTGAGTAATACTCCATTGTGTATATGTACCACAGCTTTCTTATCCATTCATCTGCTGATGTCTCTGCTTTTTAATATGCTATCTAGGTTGGTCATTAATTGTCCCTAACTCTCAGGGGAAATTTTCTGGGTCAATGGAGACAATTTCCTTTACCTCAGGATCCTACCATATCATTATTTTTGTTGTCTTTTTAATATTCAGTATGACCCAGGAAAATATTCTTCAACCATCCAACAAAATTGCTGGAAAGCTTTGCTACATCTTGAACCTATTGAAGCCTGCTGAATCCAGCCTCTTTTAAGTTGTTGTACCTAAACTTTTAATTATCTTGCTATGGTCTTCATTGAATGTGGCTGCATCTTTCACATATAGTAGCACACATGACCTTGAATTTTCATAGCCAATTTGACTCCTTTTATCACACATGATTTCTCTTCCTTTCATTTTTATTATCATTTCAGTTACTTGCCTATCACTTTAAGAAAAGTTTGACATCTGGCCACTTTATAAAACCAATTTAACAGTTACAGCACTATGTTAAATTTAATAAGATATTCACTTTGTCTTTTCAAATTACTGTCACATACCTAATATAACTGAGAGTATAGTCAAGAGAGTAAACTCCTTCTTTAAGCATATTGAAAGCAGTAAAGTCTAACCCTCATTAGCATTTGGGAATAATTGCTTCTCTGCATTACTAGAAGAATGCTAGAAGCTGGACTATCTTCTTTTCAGATTGGATAATCTAATGATATCCTATGCTAAACCCTTCTAGAGATAATGGGAACATTATCTTAAAGTTCTGAGCATTTTATTCAATCACTGATAAACCTGGTGCTCTATTGAATTTTTATTAACAGCTTAAAAAAATTTTTTAATAAATAGTACAACACTTTCTATACTTTCTTCTGATGGAGTTGTATTTCTTAAGGCAAGTCATCTGAGGTTATCTAATAATAGTTAAAATTTCTCATCTAATAATATACAAGAGATATATAGAAATTAGTAAGCATAAAGAAAATTAATGAATGGATAACTGGATATATAGCAAGTTGCATTGAAACCAAATGTTGAATTATTTTTTTAATTAGGATAAGGAAATATTTAATTAGGATAGGAAAATTTTGGTATTCTTAATACTAAAAAAATATTTAGGGTATTTTTAAAATGTTTTTATAGCTGTTCTATTCAATTATGTACTAATACATCCTATTAAACACAAACTCATTTAAGTTGCACATTGGACAATTTTTGCATGTGGCATATTTTGCAAAAATATTTTTAGCCTGAGTCTTTAAAGCATTAATGCCTTACACTTGTGTAAGAAATTGCAGTTTATATTTCAATAATTTATCTTAAGTTTTCTAGAATTATTTATGACGAATAGGTAAAAACCAATGGTAAACATAAAATATAATCTGAAATACCTAAAAATAGCTGCATTCATATTTTGACACTTGTCCTTTGAGATATTGTTCTCTATATATGAATTTTCTAAATTTCATATTGGACTATTCCCTGGTGGCTCAGTGTTTTTTTTTTTAAACTTCTGCACAAAAAAGGAAAATATAAGCAAAGTGAAAAGACAGCCTTATGACTGGGAGAAAATAATAGCAAATGAAGCAACTGACAAACAACTAATCTCAAAAATATACAAGCAACGTATGCAGCTCAATTCCAGAAAAATAAATGACCCAATCAAANACTGATAACTGTATTATAATCCCTTAAACTATAGAGACAATGATGGCCCCTTGGAAAATAGTTTTTGCAGTATTTATTTAGCATCTGTTTTAATATCTTGGCAAAAGGACATTTTCGGAAACTTCCACTTGATTCTTTTTGTAATAATGGCTCTCACTTGAAATGTCCAGGAAATTCTTGTGAAAAACATTCCAATTAATGTTAAGGTCAAATTATTGTATCCTGCACTCTTGACCATTAAAAGACATAGCAGTATATAAACCTGTATGAATTTTGAAAAGCATATATTGTACTTGGGGATATTGTTTCCATCATTATCAGGTGAACTGGAAACTTCACAATTTAAATACCTTACATTACTTAAAATAGCCCTCATCAAAAATTCTACAAAAAATATATGTTGGAGAGGGTGCAGAAAAAAGGGGACCCTCCGACACTTTTGGTGGGAAAATAAATTGGTACAAATATTATGGAGAATAATATGGAGCTTCCTTAACTAAAAACAACTATAATACCATATAATCCAATAACCTCACTCCTGAGCATATACCCAGAGAAAACTCTAAATCAAAAAGATATATGCACCTAAATGACCACTGATAAGTGAATAGATAAAGATGAGATGACATAATGGGATATTAATTAGCCATAAAAAAGAATAAAATAATACCATTCACAGCAACATGGATTGACAAATATCACTTATATGGGGAACCTAAAAAAATAATACAAATGAACTTATTTATAGGACAGAAATATAGTCACAGATATATAAAACAAAATTATGGTTACTGGGGGGAAAGGGGAAGGAGGGTAAATTGGGAGATTGGGATTGATATATATATACTACCATATATCTGGAGGAGGGCATGGAAACCCACCCCAGTGTTCTTGCCTGGAGAGTCCCATGGACAGAGGAGCCTGATGGGTTGCAGTCCGCGGGGTCACAGGGAGTCAGACATGACTGAAAGGACTTAGCACACACTACCATATATAAGACAGATAACTTATAAGAACCAACTGTATATCAAAGGGAACTCTAATCAACACTCTGTAATGACCTACATGGGAAAAGAATCTAAAAAAGCATGGATATACGTATAATTGACTCTCTTTATTATACAGGAGAAACTAATACAACATTGTAAATCAACTATACTCCAATGAAAATTTTTAAAAAAACAAAATTTCACAGTTTTGAGACTCCAATTAAAGAATGTTTATGCAATTAGGTCCAAGCTGTGGTGTAAGGTTGCATTCAATCTTACAAGAAATAATTATGTTTAACAAGGAATATATGTGTCAGTCAGTCAGTTCAGTGGCTCAGTCGTGTCTAACTCTTCGTGACCCCATGAATCGCAGCACTCCAGGCCTCCCTGTCCGTCACCAACTCTCGGAGTTCACCCAAACTCGTGTGCATCAAGTCAGTGATGCCATCCAGCCATCTCATCCTCTGTCGTCCCCGTCTCCTCCTGCCCCAATCCCTCCCAGCATCTGGGTATTTTTCAATGAGTCAACTCTTCGCATGAGGTGGCCAAAGTACTGGAGTTTCAGCCTCAGCATCAGTTCTTACAGTGACCACCCAGGACTGGTCTCCTTTAGGATGGACTGGTTGGATCTCCTTGCAGTCCAAGGTACTCTCAAGAGTCTTCTCCAACACCACAGTTCAAAAGCATCAATTATTTGGCGCTCAGCTTTCTTCACAGTCCAACTCTCACATCCATACATGACCACTGGAAAAACCATAGCCTTGACTAGATGGACATTTGTTGGCAAAGTAATATCTCTGCTTTTTAGTATGCTATCTAGGTTGGTCATAACTTTTCAATATATGTGTGGTCTCTAGCAAAACCCAAATGGATAGTCACAACACAGGCCTAAGTTCTAGAAAAATGTCGGGAATTTTGGTTTCTACTCACTATTTGAAAACCGCTTTGTGGCATGCTACTGAGCACTAAGTGAGACCGAAAGCCTGGCTGCTAGACTTCAAGTGACCCCGTGACTAAGGCTACTCTATGAAGTAAAGAGAAAGTGAATTAGCTCAGTCATGTCCGACTCTTTGCGACCCCATGGATTGTAGCCTACCAGGCTTCTCTGTCCATGGGGTTCTCCAGGCAAGAGTATTGGAGTGGGCTGCCATTTCTTTGGCAGTTACCAAATCCACCAAGTCCTCATTTTGGGAATGAGCATCCATAATCCATTGTATGATGAAAATAATAGTGTCAGAATAACCTCCTAGCACATACAGAAGACCACCAAAATTACATGAACAATTGGTTCAGAGCTCCATTACCTCCGTCATAATGATCCCTTTTCCCTAAGTTAAATTATGGGATAATTCAGTTAAGAGGCACCATTGCAGCAGAGGTAATGGAGTTCCCATGATTCACATGTGAAAAAACTCAGGCAATAGTCACAGAGAATAGATAATGCCTGATGTAAAGATATAGGCAGGCTTCTGGCTAGTACAGATATCTGCTCAATCAGGACTAAGAGAATCAAAACTAAAAGATCACAGAAAAGAGATTCTGGAGTAGAAGCATGTAAATGGACCTAGTAGGAAAGATCCAGTGTGGAAGGATATTGACGATATGGTGAATAGACAATATGGTGAATGCTTGTGAAATGGATTCATGAATGAAGTGGCCATATTTGTAGAGAGGAAGACTATACCTGCAGCCAAATGCATGTGTTTTCTCTCATCAGTGCTGATCTAGCTATTGCTATATTGAACATTTCATCAGCAATGAGCCCTGAATGAGAATAACTGACCATTTGAAGGAAACTTGTTTACATAGATCCCTTCCATTCTAGCAAGGGCAGAAATTTTCCTTATTGGAACTGACATCTCACTCTCAATATGAATTTTCTTCTCTACTCCAAGTGTTTCTGCAGTCACTGTTATCCAAGGGCATAGTATGACTAATATACTGATATGGAATTTCACATCATTCAGTCTAAGATCAAAGTAGCCATTTTATAGCAAAGTACATGCAATGATGGACATATGGTCTAAATGATCCACTCTTTCTGCCACATTTCAAAATGCTAGGAAATATCTGGGCTAAAGACTGACTTTCAAATAAGAATCAACTTGAGGACCACCCTTGTTGATGCTATCCTCTAGGATGATATATATTTATTCAGGCAATACATGGTGGTATTTTCTCTATACATAGAAGGCAAGGTCTGGGATCTAAAGGATAGAATTAAGATTGGCTTCTTAATTGTTCTTAGTGAATCACTTGAGATTGTGGTCTGCTACCCTACAAACTGAACTCTACTGGTTAGGGGTCCTAGTTGCTAGCAGAGCAACATTATCATCAGAGAACACAAGTCTGAACCTGAGGCTTTGAAAGTCTTGACTTACTCTTTCAGATCAACAGGCAAGAAAGGAATACTGGTGGGAGTAATGGATTCTTGTGATTATGAGGAGGTAGGGTTGTGGCCTCCAAAAATAAAGTCTGTCACTGTTTCCACTGTTTCCCCATCTATTGTCATGAAGTGATGGGACAAGTTGCCATGATCTTAGTTTTTTGAATGTTGAGTTTTAAGCCAACTTTTTCACTGTCCTCTTTCACTTTCATCTAGAGGCTCTTTAGTTCTTCTTTGCTTTCTACCATAAAGGTGGTAGCATCTGCATATTGGAGGTTATTGATATTTCCCCTGGCAATCTTGATTCTAGCTTGTGCTTCATCCAGCCCAGCGTTTCCCATGATATAATCTGCATAGAAGTTAAACAAACAGGGTGACAATATACAGCCTTGACATACTCCTTTCCCTATTTGGAACCAGTCTGCTGTTCCGTGTCCAGTTCTAACTGTTGCTTCCTGACCTGCATATAGGTTTGTCAAGAAGCAGACCAGGTGATTGGTATTTCCATCACTTGAAGAATTTTCCACAGTTTATTGTGATCCACACAGTCAAAGACTTTGGCATAGTCAATAAAGCAGGAATAGATGTTTTCTGGAACACTTCTGCTTTTTCAATGATCCAGTGGATGCTGACAATTTGATCTCTGGTTCCTCTGCCTTTTCTAAATCCAGCTTGAAAATCTGGAAGTTCACAGTTCATGTACTCTTGATGTCTGGCTTGGAGAATTTTGAGCATTACTTTACTAGCAAGCGAGATAAGTCCAATTGTTCAGTAGATTGAGCATTCTTTGATTGCCTTTCTTTGGGATTGGAATGATAACTGACCTTTTCCAGTCCTGCAGCTCTTTCACAGCATTATGTTTTTGGATTTGAAATAGCTCAACTGGAATTCCATCACCTCCACTAGCTTTGTTTGTAGTGATGCTTCCTAAGGCCCACTTGACTTCACATTCCAGGATGTCTGGCCCTAGGTGAGTGATCACACCATCATGATTATCTGGGTCATGAAGATATTCTTTTGTATAGTACTTCTTTGTATTCTTGCCACTTCTTAATATCTTCTGCTTCTGTTATATCCATACCAACCTGTCTTTTATTGAGCCCATCTTTGCATGAAGTGTTCCCTTGGTAACTCTAATTTTCTTGACGAGATCTCTAGTCTTTCCCATTCTATTGTTTTCTTCTATTTCTTTGCATTCATCACCGAGGAAGGGTTTCTTATCCTTTTTTGCTATTCTTTGGAACTCTGCATTCAAATGGGTATATCTTTCCTTTTCTCCTTTGCCTTTCACTTCTCTTCTTTTCTCAGCTATTTGTAAGGCCTCCTCAGATAACCATTTTGCGTTTTTGCATTTCTTTTTCTTGGGGATGGTCTTGATCACTGCCTCCTATACCATGTCATGAACTTCTGTCCATAGTTCTGGAGGCACTCTGTCTATCAGATCTAATCCCTTAAATCTCTATTTGTCACTGTCACTGTATAATCATAAGAGATTTGATTTTGGTCATACCTGAATGGTCTAGTGGTTTTCCCTACTTTCTTCAATTTAAATCTGAATTTTGCATTAAGGAGCTCATGCTCTGAGCCACAGTCAGCTCCTGGTCTTGTGGAGCAAGCATTTTTTTTAACTTCATTGCTGCAGTCAGCATCTGCAATGATTTTGGAGCCCAAGAAAATAAAGTCTGTAACTGTTTCCATTGTTTCCCCATCTATGTGCAATGAAGTGATGGGATCAGATCCTATGATCTTAGTTTTTTGAATGTTGAATTTTAAGCCAGCCTTTTTACTTTCCTTTTTCACCTTCATCAAGAGACTCTTTAGTTCCTCTTGGCTTTCTGACATTAGGGTGGTGTCATCTACATGTCCCAGGTTATTGATACTTCTCACAGCAATCTTGATTCCAGCTTGTGATTCATCCAGCTCAGCATTTTGGTGATGTACTCCGCATATAATAAAATAAGCAGGGTGACCATATACAGCCTTGAAGTACTCCTTTCCCAGTTTTGAACCTGTACATTGTTCCATGTCCAGTTCTAACTATTGCTTCCTGACCTTCATAGATATTTCTCAGGAGGGAGGCCAGGTGGTCTGGTACTTCCATCTCTTGAAAAATTTTCCACATTTTGTTGTGTTCCACATAGTCAAAGATGTTAGCATAGTCAATAAAGCAGAAGTAGATATTTTTCTGGAGTTCCCTTGCTTTTTCTATGATCCAACAGATGTTGGCAATTATCTCTGTCTTTTCTAAACCCAGCTTGAACATCTGGATGTTCTTGGGTCACATACTGTTGAAGAATAGCTTGAAGGATTTGAGCATGACCTTTCTAGCATATGAAATGAGTGGAGTTGTGTGGTAGTCTGAGCATTCTTTGGCATTGCCTTTCTTTGAGATTAGAACGGAAACTGACATTTTCTAGTCCAGTGACTACTGCTGAGTTTTATCAATTTGCTGACATACTGAGTGCAGCACTTTAACAGCATCATCCTTTAGGTTTGAAATAGCTCAGCAGGGATTCCATCTTTATTTTCATTTATTCAGTGATTCACATCTGCATATAATATCTGTTTCTCCTGAACTGTACATGCCTGCATTCACCTCTCATATATATTTTTGCCTCTACTCCCAAATCTTTATTTAACAAACTCCTAATAAAGCTTTATCTTAAATGCTATTCCATAGATTTCTTCAGTGATGACTAAATTGGAGAAAATTCATTCTTTGATTTTTCTGTCTCCTACATCTTTAACTGTTAATATAGCCCTTATCACAGAGTATTTTGCTTATGCCACACTATGTTAATGGAATATTAAATGTTTATTAAAATATTAGTTAATTTACTTATGGTATTTCAAATCCAGGAGCTAAAGT
>SJYQ01005341.1:270844-287253 GCA_006410935.1 Redunca redunca
TGCCAGCTGGGAAAGATCTGATATTTAAATACTCCCCGCATATCAGGCTGGGTTACAGGGACCCAGACTCCAGGAGGCAAGGTAAGCTTTGGCCTCATTCTTTGCTGTATTTCACAGGAAACTTGCTGGAGAACTTATGATTCTTCAGGACTTTGAGGTGTTGTGCTTGTGTGGTTTCCCTCAGGCAAGGGAATGGCCATAGAACAAGCAGAAATCATTTCTAGAAGATAGAGTATTAGCACGAAAGTGAAAGACATACTAAGAAAGCAGTTTCGGGGGTTCCACGAACTGTACTGCAAACGCCTGGGGCCTCCTCTGCCCTGAGAGTTTGGCCTTTCACCCAGAGCCGTGTCTTGGGCGGGGCTACACTCCAGGAGAGTTTGGCCTTTCACCCAGAGCCGTGTCTTGGGTGGGGCTACACTCCAGTCGCAGCGTCGTTGACATAGACATGTCGGCTCCCGACACTCCATTGCTATAAAAATGAATGGAATAGTGCCATTTGCAGAGATATGGGTGTTTCTAGAAACTGTTGCATAAAGTCAGAAAAACAAATACTATATAATGTTGCTTATATGTGGATTCTAGAAAAATTATACAGATAAACTTATGCAAAGCAGAAATAGAGACACAGATGTAGAGAACAAACTTAGAGATACTGAGGCAGAAAGAGAGGTATGAGATCAATTGAGAGATCGGGATTGATATACACACATTACTACGTTTAATATAGGTAACTAATGAAAACCTAGTGTATAGCGCAGGGAACCCAGTGTTCTGTCATGACCTAAATGAGACAGAAATCCAAAAAATAAGGGATATATGTATATGTGTGTGTGTGTGTGTATACATATATATATATGATTCATTTTGCTATACAGCAGATACTAGCACAACATCATAAAGCAACTATATGCCAATAAACATTTTAAAAAATACTAACCCAAGTGGAAAAATATGCATATGTAAAGAAAATTAAAATCCATGTATATTTTTAAACAAATTACATGGGAATAAAATGCCAGGACATACAGGTTCTATTTATTTCCTGGCTACTCTGGATTAGGCATAAACTGACTCTCCATACTAGTTTTTATTTATTGGGAGAGATTGGAAATAAACTACATTTTTAGACCCACTTGCATATCTTTTAATTATTTTTTAACAAACAGATATCCTCCTATGAGATTTAGATTATGAAGTTGAATATCAAGGCTTTTTCCTATTACTCCTGGCTGATATTCCTGGTAAGTGATATGGGAGAATTCTGCAGCTATTCTGTAGAAATGTTCATTCCAGTGTTCACTCTTTAGCTTCCCAGATGTGAAAGGCAGTTTTGTCAGGAATGATTGCAGCTTCTGGTATTAGGCATTGCTGTAATGGAAGCCTCTGTTGAGCAATTCTGTGTTATTTTGTGAGTCACTCTTAGAGAAAGGAATGAAGGTACAGACATTTCTTTTTAACTCTCTTTCCCAATGAAGCAAAAATAGTAAATTACCAAGAGAGGTCCAGCAACTCCTTTTATCCCAAAGACTAGGCAAAGACCTTCTATACCTCTGCTCCAGATACAGGATTTGATATATCCTGAGATCCAGATCCATAAAGATATCAAAGCAAGGTCTTCTCCTATTGCAGTGAAGTGGGAAAATCTTGCCCCAGTCCAACTAAAGATGGACAGAGTATCATTGTCATTGGGAAAAGAAGACACAATGAGAAATCCCCACATATTGTACCCAGGTATACAGCTCTTGCATAAGACTGAGGCTGGAATGAAACAATAGTCTGATTCCACCACATACCTAGAACCAAGTAACATGCAACAGCATTCTACTACTGGGGTGAAGTAAGAGCATGGAGATATATACCTCTCTTTGTAGATATGTAGACAATTGGAAGTTGAGAATGGATCATTAACACTATGGTAAGCTTTTTGGCACCCAGATCCCACTCAAAGAATAAGATAAGAAGGTCACCACTAAGACTATGAACTGTAGAGAACTGAAGGTAATAGTAAAAACAGGACCCAAACTCAGACAGTCTTCTAACCAGATTGACACAGGTTTCCTCACCAATAGCCTAAGAGGAGATAAAAATATTATTTATTTCAATCTTTGCTGTCCTATCAAATGATACTATCTGGCATTAAACAGCAACTATGGGATACACATAAAGCAAAAATTAAAATAAAAATTTTTAAGAGATAAATCAACATATTCAGTGGAACTGATCCAGATTTTGGCTCAATCACAGAGAAAATTAAAATAACTATTATTAATATATTGATGGATTTAGTAGAAAAGGATAGCATGTCTAATCACAGAGAGAAGAAAACTATGACAAAGACTCTAATGGAAAACCCAGAAATAAAAGATAAACAATATCAGTAATACCAATAACTAAAATATCAACAATAAAAAAATTAAAAAGCATTTTTGGTGTGCTGTTAGTGTGATCCACTTACTTTCAGTAATCCAGAAAATCATGCCAATATGTACTCACTGATGAATTCCTTCTGTCCACAGCATTTTAATAACTGCACTTCCTTTGTTCTGTTTTACTATATCTTCAGTGTCTTCCCCTTTCCCTCATCACATGGGTAGTATGGTTAACAAGTGAAATTCCTAGTTCACTATCTTGAAATGGAGAGAGAGATAAATATGTATCTTTATATATACACATATATATATTTTATATTTTTCCACATATGTGTTTATGCATGCAAATATGTTATATGTGTATACATATGCATATGTGCGTATTTGTATATGTATGTATATATATTTATATGAATTCTAATTCTGACAGTTAATGTACTTGATATCCCTTTTAATCCCATGCCACTCATGAAACTCTAAGCAGTTGTATATGATTATATGGTTGAATAGAAATAAGCTTGAATTCATATTAGGTTTTGTGTTTTTTCTGATGTTTTCCTTTGGGAAATGATTTAACTTCACAGAATGTGCTGTATTGCCAAATAGAAAAAAAATACAGTATCCAATGGAAGTGCTTACCTTAGGGTCCAACACTTTGAAGTGAATATTTTCATAAGTCACAAGATTTTATTTCCACATCTAATAACGAGTTCCTAAAATTCTGAATACTCATTTATATTCTTATTAAAAAGTTTTAAATCCATTTTTAATCAGCCTCTATTTATTACTATGTAGGTAATTATTCTTCTTTTTCTTTCCCTAAGAATTACTGAACATTTCCTTGTATTGTGTTCTCCATTTTCCTGTGTTACCATATACTGTGCATAGGACACAATTTATGGTTTCTTTGAATATCTATTTTCTGTCCTTTTAACCCTCTTATTTCAGTTTGAACCCTTACTAACTCAGACTGAAGTGTTTCCTAGCAAGATAATACTCCAAATGATAAGATGCATCTTATAAAAAGTCTCCTATCATAAACTATTTTCCAGAAGTCAAATTTAGTAACAATGCAACCATAAGATTCATGAGTTGAAGGGAAGGGAAGAAGGAATTGCAGTGCAATCTTGCCCTCAGATTCTTCCTTTCCTTAAGCAGGACATGAATCGTGAGCAGTTACTACCCTAAATCTTCCCCCACCCCCAGACTGCAACCACAGAGCTGTGGTTGGTTTTCTCCTATGAACTAACAGCTTTACATACACTGAGGTTTTTATATTTGTTTATGATATGATAAATAAAATCATTTTCAGGAAAAGCATTATTACTTTTTGTCTCCTTGGACTCAGATTTCTTCTCTGTGCATGTTCTTTCCTTAGAGAATCCACATCTTTGATTTAATTCCCCATTTTCTCACTTTTTCTCTAGATCATTTCTTTTGATCTTCATCCTCTAGAGTCAGCCAGAGTACATCATGTTTTTCTTCACATATTCCCACTATTCTTCTGGCAAGTAGAATAGTTTGCACTGAGATCATGCATAATCAGTGAATACATTGAATAGGAAGATTTTCACAGCAGGACATTCTGGTGGTTTATCAGAAATATTTCTCTTAGGTCCTAAATATCCTGAGTTACAGAAATATTGTCCCTTGTGGCTCCCTCTGGCAAATTTCCCTGCAATTTAGATTAGCATACATTTTCACAGAAAACATACTGGACTTAATTAACACCTCCTAAAACTTTGACAAAATTTATGGGATCTTCATGTCAACTAAGACATTTCTATTGTCAACCACAAACTGGCTCTTGCTGTGAGTGCACACCATCTACCTTTATGAGGATTAGATCATGTGCTGTTGCAGCCTCTGACCTCCACCCCCCCCGAAGGAGTTCAGGGTTGAGAGCAGGGATGAGGCACTTTGTGCTCCCAGAAAACTGGTAGCACGGGTCTTCAGATAGTTAGACATCCTCAGAAGCTTATCTTATGAGCCCAATTCTTGTATCTCCTCATATCTATCAATCACTAAAACCCTTCATGGTGACAACTACTTCTCATGACTAGCAGAAGCATCAGCAGAAGCTTTCTAAAAAATAAACATGCTTGATCACATTTACTCCTCCTTTAGCAAAATCACATATATCATCTGTCCTCTCCCCTACCTCTTTGGAGCAGTTTCTCAGAGCTATCTGAGGTTCTGTCTCCCACACTGCAGTCCTCATTTTGCCCCCAAATAAAATTTAAATCTCAACTCTCATGGTATGCATTTTTTAAGTCAACACTATTAAATAGCCAATAAAATAAACGCTATTTAATTTGATTTATATATGTGTATGTATACATATGTGCTAAGTCACTTTAGTCTTGTCTGACTCTTTGTGACCCCATGCATTATAGCCTGCCAGACTCCTCTGTCCATGAGATTCTCCTGGCAAGAATACTGTAGTGAGTTGCCATACCTCCTCCAGGCGATCTTCCTAACCCAGGAATTGAATCTACACCTCTTATGTCTCCTGCATTGCTAGGTGGATTCTTTACCACTCGTGCCACCTGGGAAGCCCATGTATATATGTATATATACATATATGTATGTATCTATGTGTATATATATATATATGTAACACATTTACATACACAGTATGTATATGTGTATATGTATATATAAAATCAACAAGTAAAAACATATGTATGTGTATATTTACATGTATACATAAACACATATCTTGGGAGTGGATTCTCTAGTTCTAGTCAAATATTCCTGGAGTCCTGTAATCATGAAAGATCCTCTTAAGAAAGAACCACCCAGCTGAATTGCTTTCTAAATCCAGAATTGTAGAAATGATTTGAGTTAGTAAATGTTTATTGCTTTAAGTTACTAAATTTTGGAATAATTTGTTATGTTTTTTGATAACTTATAGCCCAGTGCCAAATCATCACCAAGTCAACATCAGAGACTTTGCTTCTTTAATACAGGGTGAAGATGGTTAGCAGACATTTGATTCTGTCCAAGTGGTCCATGAGACATTTGATCCATGCCATGAGGGCCTTGAAATTTGATCCCATCTAAAAGGTTCATAAAATATTTAATATATGCAAAATTGTCCTTGAAATTTGGTTCTATTCAAAATGTCCACAAGCATTTTTGTTCCATGCCAAATAGTTTCTCTTTGAACCATATATCAAGGACATTTTGGACAGGATCAAATATCCTTCAGGGGATGGAGACAGTTTATAGGCTTGTAACTTTAAAAGTCTGGCCATATTTCTCACCCTTTGTACCTCATCCCTGAGTGAGGCATCTAGCCAGGAGCTGTTCTGAATCAGTCTTCATGCTTGACAGTAAGACTTTTTTTTGACTCTACTCTCCATCTTTAGTAAATACCAGTATTTTTTTTTTTCCATCGATAGCATGATAGTCCAGACTCCTTTAACATGCTGGATTATTTGACTTTTTTCTGGCTAATATTCTCCCTTTCTCACTCAAGGCACATATCTCCCCCCCCCCCACCTGGAGGTGATATGTCAAATATATTTCTTGATATACCAGCAATTACTATTCTAGTTTGCACTTTGAAATAGCTTTTACATAGACTAAACAGATAATAAATTCTATGTTTTCTTTGACTCTCTAGTAGTCTTTGAATAAGTAATGTATCTCATTTGATTTTATATACTCAGTTCTTACTAAAAGTAGTTTTATCATCTATTTTATTCCCACACTTACTCAATATCTATCTATTGGCAATAACCTGGTAGTCTCTGATTTCCTCATGATTACATCTAGTGAAAAAAACAAGCAATGAACAGTTGAGAAACCAAATCCATCATTTCAAATTATGAATGATCATAAAGAAAATGGACACTGGACTGTAATAGAGAAATAGAAGGAAAATGCAAGTCCCATGTAGATGGAGTGGCATGTTAACTCCTCCGAGGAAAGACTATTTAAGTAGACTTCTGAAAAGACTGGTAATTGAGATGAAAAACTAGGAAGAAGCCAGAGGTGAAGAAGGCTGATTGCAGTTTACAGAGCAACCTCCTAAAAGATTACCACATTACCTGTTGATTAAGCTGACCCTCGTTGATCAATTACTACACAAAGAAAGACACTGACGTTGACAGATTCTCTGTAGTATTTCTGAAGGTTGATGTTAAGAACAAGATATTTTTTAATATTTTTGTTGTCTGATTTCAGGCAGAATGTTCGATGTGGAGGCTTATTATCACTGACAAAATTTTCTTACGTAAAATTTAGATTTGGTGGAAACAGGGAGTTGAGGGTTTAAATGAACCTCAAAGAATAAACAACACAGAGAAACCCAAATGACAGCGATGGAGAAACCCAGTTTAGTGACTATCATGCTGATAAAGGAGTCTTTTACCCTGATGAAGGAAAGCTGCGTAACCCGTTTCTCAGTCCTAGAAGTTTTTGAAACATAAAGTTATTTTTCTTTCTGAGCAAGAATTTCCTAGATAGTAAAATCATGTTTATGGAGGCAGTCTTCATCTCGTCTGTGTGTTTTTAATCTAGATGGTTTCAATTTTCACTATAGGTTAAGGCTGGAAAAGTAAAAGGGCCAGATTCTATACATATCCTACAGAATATGATGAGACTACTTGTCCAGGGCACAAAAACATCATTGCTATGTTTTAATGAGAATAATAGTCCTTCTTGCATTCTATAAATATCAAATGCTTTTGGGTAGAGAATGGATCAGAGAGAGAAAAAGAAAACAAATGTGACATTTTACCTCCAGTCTAGTTTTCTACTCATTTGAACATGTCAAATCTCTCAACCTATAAGAATTTCATATTCTTAAAAAAAGGGGGAGGGGTTGTATTTCTAAAAGGTCAACATTTCAAGATAAACTCAGTGTCAGAATCTTCCACAGAGCATTCTTGAATTACAAAGAAGTCTAAAGTACTTCATAAACAATAGGAACCAGTTTTCAAGAAGCATTCTTAAAGACGTGTTTCTTGAAACCATCATAAAATAAGAATGCTTATGTATTTTGCAATTGAATATGGAATCTTTTCATTGGAAATCAAAAGCTGACCCAGTGTTCAGTGAGATTTGCTGGCTGCCTTGATATAACTAGAACTATAGGTAACCACTGGTTCCACAGGCTCTTTTATCTTGGGTCTCTGTTCTTTTCTATTTAAGTATAGTTTCTCTGTGTAAGAGTAATGATTTTTCTCCATCATTCCAAACCAGATAAAACAAAAGAAATTCTTTTTCTAACAATAGAAAAAGAAGTGAGGCAAAAGAGAGGTTATCACAACTGTATAGGCAAAATACCATGGACTCGTTTGGAAAAGTGGTAATGGAAAGAATTGAATATACCATGCTAGATATGAAAGGGTGAAAGTGAAAAGTGAAAGTTTTAATGTTACTCCTAGCTCAGTCATGTCCAACTCTTTGCAACCGCATAGATTATAGTTACCCACTCTAGTATTCTTGTTTGGAGAATTTCATGAACAGAGGAGCCTGGCAGGCTACATACAGTCCATGGGCTTCAAAAAGCTCAAATAATGATATTTCCTTGTAAAGGGTGAATAGTGAGTCTTTGATTCTACTATTATCTTCTTTGTCCATTTTGATAGATTAATGAACTCCAGGAATATTAGAAATAAGCTTAGAATAATGCAGGAGTCGTTCTTCCCTTTTTATTCTATTTCATTTTTATAATGAGCAAGTTTATAAAATTTTTATACATGCAAAGGTTTTCATATAAATCTAAGACTTGTGTAATCCCAGAGTCTAACTTGAATTCTTTACCTGTTCTTGCCTTCAGCAATTAAAAAAAGTCAGCCTTGAAACACCGTGAGCTCCCCATCACTGTGGCTGTCCCATCAAGGCAGGATGGCCACTTAATGAGGATATTGTTCAATGAAACATTGGAGTTCTTATGCCTCATATATTATAACAATCTTTAGTTGGATAAAAATATTTTAAAAACCAACCCTCTCAGGATTCATAGTATCTTTTTCTCTCTTTTGTTTGCTATTATGAAGTTTAGAACAGATGGGGTGGAGTGACCTGAAGGCCATGATAACTTTGTGAGATCCAAGATCGGTATTGATTGTGCCTATGCTAGTGGCCAGGAATAGTAGAAGTAACTCCAAATAGTAGTAAAAACAGAGGGGGTTGAGCTCCTGCCAGAGGCTGGTTGCCAGTCCAAATGTCCTAGTGTGTCACCATCTGGCAAAAATGTTAAAGGTTGCCAACCCCTTAAGTTAGAGCAATCATATGTATCAGCAGGTTTCCTGTCTTCTATGATTGCCAACAGATTGGTTCAAATATCATTTTATTAAAATATGATCCTGAAATACCTTGTATTGTTATGAATATAATATTCAAAATAATGTATTTAATTGTTCTTGAAACTAAGTGTAACCCTTATTCAAACAGTAAGTAAATTCCTTTGTAAAATGTAAAGGAAGTATTGCTGCCTTATCGAATGATGAAGTTGCTTATTATCAGTAAAAATTATAGCCTTGTTAGAGGAAATTTGCAAAAAAATGATAGTTAAAAGTTGAAAAAATACACACACTTTTTCTAATAACACTTTTTTATTCTAGTAAAACACAAATTATAAGATTAAATTAATGTTATAATAATATTCCTACAGGTGTAGCTTTATATTTTTTAGGGAAAGCCATTGTGAACATTATTGAAAAAAGTTGTGTGGGAATTCCCTAGCATCCCAGTGGTTAAGAATCTGTTCTTCCACTGCAGGTGATACAGATCTCATCCTTGCTTAAGAACTAGACCCCCACATGTGTGCACTATGGCCAGAAAATAGAGAAAAGAATTTCTGATCTTTTTTTTTTAATTTAACAAAAGACTCAGAAATTTTGATAAATATATTGAAATAACTGTTAAATATCTTGTTTCCTCACAAAGAGTAGAAAGGAAATATCCTGAAATTATGACATTCAAGAGGTTCATCTCTATGAATGGAATATGAACTCAAAGGGAGACTAAGCTAAATAGGCTATGAGTAGTGGGATCCTTTTCTCATGATCTTAAAAGATACTCCTTAATTCTCTTTTCTTATTAAAAAAATATGAAATTACAAAGTTAGTGAACACTGAACATATTGAATAAATAATAATGAGTAAATAATATTTTGTCATTGCTTGATGTCAGCATGAATACTTTATTACTTTATTTTTATCCTTTATTACCAGAAGGAAGATGATTATCCTCAGATGCATATTTCTTTAGCATTCAAAATTAAATCATTGTAGACACAGTTAAAATTTATAATGTAAGATTAAAAAGGACAAGGACAAAAGATGAAATTGGTAAAAGAGGAAATGATTTTATTTTTTTACAGCAATTCTTCAAAAGGCTCAAGGACTAAAGAAAGGATGAGGTCATTTTATCCTTAATATAAAAGTCTTTGGAAATTAGTTCAAAATATTTTTTTCCTTGGATATCTGGAAACAGATTTGAAAATAATGATAGGTTGTCATAGTAGCTGAACTCTGAGTGTGTATAACACCAGTACACCAGTGAGGTAATAGAAAAATAGAACATAGTATTATAGAAAACGCTTTCAGTTACCAACTTAGTAAGATAATGATAATGTACATTTATAAGATAGTTTTCAAGTTTCAAATATTTTCCCAAGTATCTCCAGAAATGTAAAGTTTTCTCAAGGGTAAAAGAGAAAGTTTAAATTAAATATAAATAACTTGGAAATTTATCAATTTGTATAATTATGAACTAGAACATTTATTAGAAATATTGTTTTCCACAAAAATTAGCTTCCTTAAAAATATTATAATAGGAAATTGTCCTGATGTACTTATCTTTGCCTTGAGTGCCCACATAATATATTGGCAGAGACATACAGCTGAATAAATGTCTAAAATTCACTTTCCACTGACAGCTAGTATTGAGGGTTGGCACAATGTGGAGTGTTTAATGCTCTTTTCCCCTTTTTTAGTTCCATATATGTATAGTTTAATATTGTCTTCAGCTATAATTTCCAAAAGACTTAACATATCTCTCATACAAATGGATTCATGTTATAATTTATTTAGCTAATTAAATAATGAGAAATAATGTTAGGTAGGCCATTTGAAAACTAAATGAACTTTTAGTATATGATTTCTCCATTAGATACAAAACTGGTTAAAGTCCAACAAGGCCACAATCTATAACCATTAGAATTAGCTGTTTCACCTGATAGAAATTAATTGCTTCTTTACTGCAAAAACTTCATAAATTAGCATGTAGCATTACTAAGTGTAAAACTGTAAATCAGTAGTAACAATGTCATATCTTGCTAAGTCATTCTCCAAGATAGTCCTTGAGTTGCCTCAATATAAAGGCATTCCTTTTCTGTTTTATTTAGGTTTCAGGTTTCCTTCTTTCTCTCTTTTTTAAAACTTTGTATCACTTTGTGATCATAAATAATCTCCAAAGAGTATGCTTGTTTCCCAAAAGGTTGATGGATTTAGATTTGGGCTGATTATTTACATAGGTGTTACAATACTCTTTATTAACAACACAAGGTTTCTTGAGTTTTCTCTGTAAATCTAGAGCCATTCACATTGAGCATATACAATGCCAGAAAATGAACTTCTGCCTGAGAATCTGGATGCCAAATCTCAGAATGGGTTTGGAAAAGGCTTTGTTGTTTGCTCTTCTATAGCAAAGCTAGAAAACCAATTGCAAAACACTTTATCTGTCAGATTTCATGTGCATTACTCATACATTTAGGTAAATATCCCTTTTCTTGAGGTTCCCCACATATGCTAATATTCCTTGCCAGGAAATAATTTCTTCTACCATGTGTGAAAGTGGGACTCAGCAAACCAGGTGTCAAGTCAGAGCTATTTGAGCCAAAATGGTGATATTTCTACAGGCCATATGACACACATTTCACAAAATCCTTGGTGGACCTGGGCTGAAAGTACCAACTTCACATACGAGGTCAGCCCTTGTCTCTTAATAGTGGGCTTGCCTTGCCTGACTAAGTGAGACTCGTTTTCAAATGCAATGCTTCAATATGGCCTTGGCTACACGATCAGTTTGTCCAACTACATACTGGAAGACAGGTTTTTATTGAATGGATGCAAATTACTACACTAACTTAAATTGTAAAGAGGCTCCAAAAAGGTGTTTGTTTTGAATTCTGCATAAGACCAAGAGGAGGGAGGAAGTCAGTGATATACTGAGTCTTTAAAAAAATATTTCATTTCAGCTTAAAAAACATTAAATTGTTTTGATGCTAGAGTGCTAGAGATAGTGACTTCATAGACTCATAAAAATAATTTTTTTAAAAATATTATCAACAGCTTTCCACACAAATAACCTGAGTTAAATTGCACTCATCAATTGTCGCTTTGGGTAATCAGTTCTCATCCTGCTGGATTGTGGGTCATGGACCTTTGTTTCTGAACTATAATGGAACTTGGGTATAGTGACTCCTCAACTATTATGGTCTGAAAGTTGCCTGAGTGATGTCAGCTTGGAAACCAGCACATAGCAGTCCTATTCTTTGAAGTATCAAGTAGTACCTGACACAGTTCTTTCCATGAAGCATTGGGATGATCCTTTTACAGTTTCATATACAAATTCCAGATGTTGCCTGTAGCAGAGCCTTCAGGCAACCGTCAAAGGAAAGCAAAAACATATTTGATAATGATACTAAATGACTAGTCAATTTATTATAGTCACTAATAATATCAGAAGAGTAATGTTGTTTATTGAAGTACAGTGCAAAGCATGAGAATTTGATCAGTGTTTCTCATGAGAGGAAGAACAAACAACGAAAAACACAGTTGTCTACAAATCTCCCAGGTATGTATGTAGATTATATAATCCCTGAAGTATTTCTCTCAATAATATTTTAGCTCTACAACCGTAAGCATCTTTTCTGACTTAGTTCTTGTGCAGGTGTTACAAGTGTATTGAGATAATTTTTAAAAGTATAATGGAACATAACAAACATTTCTAGTGTCTCTTTTTATAAAGTGAAAGAACAGATTTGTGTGAATTTCCAGGGACTTTCTGAGAAACATAAAGGATAATTTCAGGTGTAAACATTTTTCTTATAATTTACAATTTTTTTGAAATATATAAAGGGCCTGATCTTGAAACAGTAAAATCAAAAGATTTATCACAAGACATTTGGCCANTTTGGCCATTAGATTAATATAGAAACATGTGTGCCTGGGCAGCACAATTTTAAGGAAATTTAGCTCTTTCATCTGTGAGTCAATTCTGTTCTATTTTTAATAATGAAGGGCATGATAAAGCCATTTCAAAGAAAATAAAATCATTTTGGTGGGCCATGGAATCTCTGCTATCTGAGCAGACTGCACAGAAGGTAAAAGATGATCATTTGTCATTTAACAGTGAGGAACCATATTCCAGTTTGGCATTAATACTTGGCAATTAATGCTTCATATCATTTTTAAAATAAACACCTCATACTAAGCCAACTTTGGCAAAAATATTTACACAACCCTTTGTGCCTTTACAGATCCAGTATTTGCAGATCAAGACAAGTAAAACTGCCCTTTCTGCATTCATTGCAAACATTGTCATACTCATCCAGGTTCTGCTTTTCTCTATTGTCTTTTAAATTATGGAATAAGTAGATACTTTAAGATATCTCTTTTATATATTAACTAAAAATAAAACACAAACTTCATTATTTTATCTACACATTTATGCTTCTCAGTCACCATTTTCCCCAGGATCGTCTCTGTTCATATTAATTATACCATTTAACCAGAAGAAGTAACATCAGTTTAAAATAAAATGTCTGGTGATAGTTCATTGAGAAAAATCTGATATTCAAGCATGTTAGTAGATGATCAAGACTCAGGAAGACATATAACACAATTTTCTACTGGCCATTATATTTTTTATATATTTTTAAGATGGAAAAATGAGCATTTTATTAATATGATCTAAAGGTATAGTCTCTTGATACATACAAAAATAAAAAATCAAATGTGATGTTTAAAACTATGGTCAGGGGAGGTGGTCCTAAGACGGCAGGGGAATAGGACAGGGAAACCACTTTCTCCCCAACAAATTCATCAAAAGAACATTTAAACGCTAAGTAAATTCCACACAACTTCTGAATGCCAGCAGAGGACATCAGGCACCCAGAAAAGCAGCCCATTGTCTTCGAAAGGAGGTAGGAAAAAAATATGAAAGGCAAAAAGAGAGACAAAAGAGGTAGGGACAGAGATCCATCCCAGGAAGGGAGTCTTGAAAAGAGAGGTTTTCAAACACCAGGAAACACTCTTACTGCCGAGTCTGTGGTGAGCCTTGGAACCACAGAGGGCAACATAACTGGGAGGAAAACTAAATAAATAATTAAAACCCACAGATTACATGCCCAGTGGTTACTCCCCCAGTGGAGAAGCAACGCAGACACCTGCATCCGCCACTGGCAAGCGGAGGCTGGGCAGGGAGGCGCGGGATGCATTGCTTAGAGTAAGGACCGGGCCTGAATGCCCCAAGGGCAATCTGAGGGAACTAACTTGGGCTAGCAAATCAGAGTGTGGGGTAGCTACCACACGAAAAGCCCTAACCTAAGACACCGTCAGGCCTGCTCACAGAACAAACGACTGAACAGAGATAGCCTAGCCGGCTGCAAACTATCCCCCTCTAGTGACAGGCAGCCAGAGCCAGAAGTGGGCAATCACAGCCCCAGAAAGGCATTATCTACCAAACTGCAAGCAGGCTTCTTTGCTAACTAAGACTTCTTGGAGTTCTGGATGGTAAACATTGCCTGAGAAGGCGTGCTGGTTGTACACCCAGAAAACTGAGCGGCAGGGACAGGGGAGGCGATAAGTTGCAGTGACCACCCTCGCCAAACACCTCATCACCTGAGCTCCTCGGACCTGGGAAAGGCACAAAACGCAGACCCAACAGAGGCTGTGCCTCTGAGGACTACCCGAGTGCCTGAACGTGAGCGGCTTAGACCTGGGAGGTGCATGCAGCCCAGGGCCAGCCTCGGACGGTTCCCAGAGGAGCAACCTAGAGCCTGAGAAGTGTGGGCAGGGAGGGCACAAGCGCTGTGAACAGGGGCAGGCCCAGTGTATTTGAGACACTGCAAGCACATGCCAGTGTTATTTGTTTGCAGCATCCCTCTCTCCCCACAGCGTGACTGAACAAGGGAGCCTAAAAACGTGTCCACTACCTCCCTTTTGTGTCAGGGTGGAAATCAGACACTGAAGAGACCAGCAAACAGAAGAAACTAAAACAGAGGGAACCGTCTTGCAAGTGACAGGTGCATAGATTAAAACCCTGTAGTTACTACCGACTACATAGGAAGGGGCCTATAGATCTTGAGAAATATAAGCTGGACCAAGGAACTAGCAAAAAATGAACTGACCTCACACTGTATTGGATTTCAGCTTTAGTATCATTCCTTCCAAAGAAATCCCAGGGCTGATCTCCTTCAGAATGGACTGGTTGGATCTTCTTGCAGTCCAAGGGACTCTCAAGAGTCTTCTCCAACGCCACAGTTCAAATGCATCAATTCTTTGGGCCCCAGCTTTCTTCACAGTCCAACTCTCACATCCATACATGACCACTGGAAAAACCATAGCCTTGACTAGATGGACCTTTGTTGGCAAAGTAATGTCTCTGCTTTTCAACATGCTATCTAGGATAGTCATAACAACTTTTCTTCCAAGGAGTATCTTTTAATTTCATGGCTGAAGTCACCATCAGCAGTGATTTTCAGCCCAAAAAAATAAAGTCTGGCATTGTTTCCACTGTTTCCCCATCTATTTCCCATGAAGTAATGGGACCAGATGCCATGATCTTAGTTTTCTGAATGTTGAGCTTTAAGCCAACTTTTTCACTCTCCACTTTCATCAAGAGGCTTTTCAGTTCCTCTTCACTTTCTACCATAAGGGTGGTGTCAGCTGCATATCTGAGGTTATTGCTATTTCTCCTGGCAATCTTGATTCCAGCTTGTGCTTCTTCCAGCCCAGCATTTCTCATGATGTACTCTGCATATAAGTTAAATAAGCAGGGTGACAATATACAGCCTTGATGTACTCCTTTTCCTATTTGGAACCAGTCTGTTGTTCCATGTCCAGTTCTAACTGTTGCTTCCTGACCTGCATATAGGTTTCTCAAGAGGCAAGTCAGGCGGTCTGGTATTCCCATCTCTTTCAGAATTTTGCAGTTTATTGTGATCCACACAGTCAATGGAGTATCACTCAGCCATTAAAAAGAATACATTTGAATTAGTTCTAATGAGGTGGATGAAACTGGAGCCTATTATACAGGGTGAAGTAACCCAGAAAGAAAAACACCAGTACGGTATACTAACACATATATATGGAATTTAGAAAGATGGTAATGATAAGCCTGTATGTGAGACAGCAAAAGAGACACAGATGTAAAGAACAGTTTTTTGGACTCTGTGGGAAATGATGAGGGTGGGATGGTTTGGGAGAATGGCATTGAAACATGTATAATATCATATATGAAATGAACTGCCAGTCCAGGTTTGATGCAGGATACAGGATGCTTGGGGATAGTGCACTGGGATGACCCAGAGGGATATTCTGGAAGGGAGGTGGGAGGGGGGTTCAGGATAGGGAACACGTGTACACCTGTGGTGGATTCATGTTGATGTATGGCAAAACCAATACAATATTGTAAAGTAATTAGCCTCCAATTAAAATGAATATATTTATTTAAAAAAAAAGAAAAAAGAAAAAAACCTATGGTCAGTAATCAACGTTTTAGCATTCACTATTATGAGAAAAATAAACAGCTATCCAAATAATATTAATTTATTAACTTTATTTAATATTTTATCAAAAATTAGGTTATTTATGATCTTAGACTAATGTTTGAACTGATGCACAACAAATTACCCCATAAAAGTATTTTTAAAATGTTTATTAGAATTTTTATCCAAATTTGTTGAACACTGATTGACATTTTTAAATTCTTTGATATTATATTAATGAGTGTTAGCTCATTTGATAAGTAAAACTATAAAAGACATTTAGAAAACTCAGATTAAAGGCC
>SJYQ01005341.1:287272-332758 GCA_006410935.1 Redunca redunca
AGAATACATTTGAATCAGTTCTAAGGAGATGGATGGAACTGGAGCCGATTATACAGAGTGAAGTAAGCCAGAAAGGAAAACACCAATACAGTATACTAACGCATACGTATGGAATTTAGAAAGATGGGGATGATGACCCTGTATGCAAGACAACAAAAGAGACTCAGATCTATAGAGTCAACTTTTGGAGTCTGGGGGAGAGGGAGAGAGAGAGGGAGAGGGTGGGATGAGATGGGAGAATGGCATTGAAACATGTATACTATCATGTAAGAAACGAATCGCCAGTCTATGTCCGATGCAGGATGCAGGACGCTTGGGGCTGGTGCATGGAGAGGACCCAGAGAGATGGTATGGGGTGGGAGGTGGGAGGGGATTCATGTTTGGGAACGCATGTACACTCGTGGTGAATTCATGTCAATGTTTGGCAAACCAATACAGTATTGTAAAGTAAACTAAAGTTAAAATAAAAATTAAAAAAATATAATAATAAAAAGATGCTTACTCCTTGGAAGGAAAATTATGATCAACCTAGACAGCATATTAAAAAGCAGAGACATTACTTTGCCAGCAAAGGTCCACCTAGTCAAGGCTATAGCTTTTCCAATGGTCATGTCTGGATGTGACAGTTGGACTATAAAGAAAGCTGAGCACTGAAGAATTGATGCTTTTGAATTGTGGTGTTAGAGGAGACTCTTGAAAGTCCTTGGACTGCAAGGAGATCCAACCAGTCCATCCTAAAGGAGATCAGTCCTGGGTGTATATTGGAAGGACTGATATTCAAGCTGAAACTCCAATACTTTGGCTACCTGATGCAAAGAGCTGACTCATTTGAAAAGATTCTGAAGCTGGGAAAGATTGAGGGCAGGAGGAGAAGGGGATGACACAGGATGAGATGGTTGGATGGCATCACCGACTCAAGGGACATATGTTTGGGTAAGCTCCGTGAGGGACAGGGAGGCCTGGCATGCTACAGTCCATGGTGTTGCAGAGTTGGACATGACTGAGTGACTGAACTGAACTGAATAAACTAATTTGTTAATATACTCCATATATAGCAAAATATTTCACACTTGTCCAAAAACTGGTAAATACTTTCCTCAGTGACAGACCTGAGAAATGGAGAAAGCTTATGGCTTTAGAATTACTTATGGCTTTAGAATTCAGCCACAGATAGAAGATACCTAGTCATGACCTTAAAGAACTACTCTCCTTCTGACTTCCTTCACTCTTTATGACAGACTCTGGCAGGGTAGGAACAGAGATGCAGATGTAATTGATACGGTGCAGGGGAATGAACTGTGAAATTGGTATTGACATATATACACTACCATGTGTAAAACTGATAGCAAATGGGAACTTTCTGTATAGCACAGGGAGCTCAGCTTAGTGCTTTATGATGACCTAGAAGGGTGGGATTGAGAGGTAGGAGGGAGGCCCACAAGAGAGAGGATATGTGTAAACATACATCTGATTCACTTCATTGTACAGCAGAAACAAATACAACATTGTAAAGCAACTATGTGTGCATGCTAAGTCGCTTCCGTTGTGTCTGACTCTTTGCAACCCTATGGACTGTAGCCTGCCGGGTTCTTCTGTCCATAGGATTCTCCAGACAAGAATACTGGAGTGGGTTGCCCTGCCCTCCTCCATTGGATCTTCCCAACCCATGGATCAAACCTAAATCTCTTATGTCTCCTGCATTGACAGGTAGGCTCTTTACTGTTATTGTCACCTAGGAATCCCTATACTCTAATTTAAAAATAAATAAATAAAATGACACAACTTAGAGAAAAAAAGAATGATGGAAAAGAACTACTCTCCTTGCCAGTGGGCACAAAATTCTTAATTCTTTGAACTCAGACAAAAAGAAAAGTACACAAAGAAAAATAAATACAGAGTTACCTGTCATCTTTCATTGACAAAAGATTGCTCTCCATTATCTGACAGAGTCACTGATGGTCAGCCACAATACTAAGCTTCCACCCACAGTTCCCACAGTGGAAAATAACTTTTTGATCTGCATGGACCAGAAACAAACAGAAACCTAAATCCCCATAATACTAATTAAAAAACAAACAAACAAACTTAGAGATGCCCAGAGATAGCAAAATTGCTGCTGCTGCTGCTAAGTCGCTTCAGTCGTGTCCGACTCTGTGCAACCCCATAGATGGCAGCCCACCAGGCTCCCCCGTCCCTGGGATTCTCCAGGCAAGAACATTGGAGTGGGTTGCCATTTCCTTCTCCAATGCATGAAAGTGAAGAGTGAAAGTGAAGTTGCTCAGTCGTGTCCAAATCTTAGCGACCCCATGGACTGCAGCCTACCAGGCTCCTCCGTCCATGGGATTTTCCAGGCAAGAGTACTGGAGTGGGGTGCCATTGCCTTCTCTGATAGCAAAATTACCATAATCAAAAAAAAAAAAAAAAGGTGCTCAAGCTTAAAAGGCCTTTAAGTGCATACACTTCTCCAGCAAGAAAGTTTACTTGCCCCCAACAGGTGGGGCCACTTGGATATTTCAGTGGATGACCTACAGAAGTGCTAAACTCTAATTTTCATAAGACTCAATAACAAGACTTCTATGTAAATATAAAATGAGAGTGTTTTACATATTTTAACATGTTAATAATAGAACCAGAGATATTAAAACTGGAAGGAGTCATATATAGATAGGTAGTTGGAAAGTAAGTAAGCAAAGAAGTAGAGATAGTAGAAGTATAGACACACACTTTAATAAAGAAATGTTGGATAAGATAGCAGTATTAAACGCAACTGTTATGGCAAATGGGACCACAAAGTGTAACTTTTGTTATTATTTGTTCTACTGGATAGAATTTATTTGCATCTCCTCCTGACAAAATTCTACTAGTTGAGTTGTAACTTCACTGTCTTCAATCTTTAACGCTTTGACTTGGGTCATGAGTACAGCTAAAGGATACATCTTTAACAATATTTTAATTCTAAATTTTAATTTCTAAACTGCATGTTATTATTGAGGCATAACAAATTACTTAATGACTGAAAACAACAGTTTTTTACTATCTAAAAATTTCCATGGGTCAAGTGCCCAGGAAGTTAGTACAAAACAATTCTCTCTCTGTTCAGGATCTCCTCCAGCTGTAGTCAAGGTGTCAGCTGGCCACATTCTCATCTGATGGTTTCATTTTTATCTGACTGAACTCATTTCCATGCTCGTTCGGATTGTTGGCAGAATACCTTTCCTCATGGCTGTATACATAAAGGCCCCCAGTTCTTATAGGTTGTTTACTGGAAGTCAGATCCTAAAAGTCATCCATAGTTCCATGCCATGTGGCTTTCTCCATATGTAGTTCATAACATGGCTTTTTGTGTCCTCAAAAAGAATTCTCTAACTCCTAATGTATCTTATGTAATGTAATATAACCATGGTCATGACATCTCATCACCTTTGATACATAATATAATCTAATCGAAGGAGTGGTATCATATCACCTTTGCTGTTTTGGTTAAGAAATAATTTAAGGATTCTGCTCATATCCAAGGGAAGGAAATTTTAAGAGTGTTATTCACTGATGGGTCACTTTAGAGTGTGCCATACAAATGTATAGTTCTTTTAAAATCACATAGCTTTGATAATTTTTAAGGAATTTTTATGACTGATGCTATCACACAAAGATTAGAAGACACAGAAAGAATCACTGACACTATAAAGACAGGGAAGTAATATGGTTATTAACCATCCTCATCAACATGGCATGAAAGTAGATTTAATTCTCTATTATTATGCTTTGGTTAGCGATTTAGTCATCTATGCAAATGATGCTATTGAGTACTTAATTATATACCAATTATCAAGTGCTAAAATACAAACATGAATGCAACTAAATTCACTGCCCTCAAATACTCACAGTCTGCTAAAATATTCAAATATGGAAGGAAGCAATTATAGTGCAGTATAGTGAATCTTATGGATTCACTTACAGTGAATCTTAATGGAGATGTTTATGTGCTGGCACAAAGGAGGGGAATACTGAGCCTTCCTGGTATTAGGAAAAGCCTCACTGGAAAAGTATATTTGAGGCTGGGTTCTTAAGGATACATCAACATTCCCAGGAAGGTAGGCAGAAGGTTGCATTGCAGTGATGAATCTTCAAGTTCAGCAGAGAGAATAGTACACCAAAAGCATGGGACCAAGTCATACATCGGTATCCTCAAGGAACAGATTGAAATAAAGAATTTTGAGGAGGTATATTACTTAGAAATTGGCCCAACATGCAGAAGCAAGGTGCTGGGATGAGAGAGATGATATTCGAATGCAGTGATTAAATAATTTCCGTGAGAAATAGGAGTTTAGCTCTGTTAGGACCTTCTTAGGAAATTGAATGCCTCGCAGTGACACCAGTGATTGCGAGTTCTTCAGAAATGTTTAGTCCCCCTCACTTGGTAGGTTGCTTGTATCTGGGTTACAGATGGTACACATGGACTAGAAAAAGTCTTAAAATACAAATAAAAACCTCTTATGGCTGACGTATTGAAAGTTCATCTGTAGTGCCAAATGAATTCTCACAAAACTGTCTATGGCATCTACAGGCGAAATTAGAAGTGGGCACTGAAGATCTCTGCTACTGAGATTAAGCTAATAAGTTGCATCTGAAAATCTAGTAGAACTGAATTAATGAGTATGGGATGGAAATAGTGTAGGAAGAGTTCTGAATGACTGTCTAGTAAGATGTGAAGGGAAAGATAACTTGGCCCCCAAATAAGATGGAACTAGGAGTTAGGGGAAAAAAAATGGTAAAGACCTAATAGAAGCAGAAGAGATCAGGAAGAGATGGAAACTATACACAGATGAACTGTAAAAGGTCTTAATGACCTGGATAACCACGGTGGTGTGGTCACTCACCTAGAGCCGGACATCTGGAGTGTGAAGTCAAGCGGGCCTTAGGAAGCACTACTGCCAATAAGGCTAGGGGAGGTGATGCGATTCCAGCAGAGCTATTTAAAATCCTAAAAGGTGATGCTATTAAAGTGCTATATTCAATATGCCAGCAAATTTGGAAAACCCAGAAATGGCCACAGGACTGGAAAATGTCAATCTTCTTCCCAATTACCAAGAAGGGCAGAAATAAAGAATGTTCCAACTACCGGACAGTTGCACTCACGTCCCATGCTAGTAAGGCTATGCTCAAAATTCTCCAAGAGAGGCTTCAGCAATACCTGAATCAAGAACTTCCAGATACACAAGCGGGGTTTAGGAAAGGCAGAGAAACCAGGGATCAAATTGCCAACATTCACTGGATCATAGAGAATGCAAAGAATTCCAGAAAAACATCTACTTCTGTTAATTGACTATACCAAAGCCTTTGACTCTCTATGAGTCAAAAGAGATGGAATACCAGACTATCTTACCTGTCTCCTGAGAAACCTATATGTGGGTTAGGAAACAATAATGAGAACCTTATATGGAACAACTGACTGGTTCAAAATTGAGAAAAGTACAAGAAGGATATTTATTGTCGCCTTGTTTTTTTAACTTATATGCAGAGCTCACCATGTGAAATGATGGGCTGAATGAATTACACGTTGGAATCAAGATTGCTGGGAGAAATATCAGCAACTTCAGATATGCAGATGATACTACTCTAATGGCCAAAAGCAAAGAGGAACTAAAGAGCCTCTTGATAAAGGTGAAAGAGGAGAGAGAAAAAGCCAACTTAAAAGTCAATGTTAAAAAATCTAAGATCATGGTATCAGGTCCCATCACTTCATGGTGAATAGAAGGGGAAAAGGTGGAAGCAATGACAGATTTCCTCTTCTTGGGCTCTAAAATTACTATGGATTGTGACTGCAGTCATGAAATTAGAAGATGACTGCTTCTTAGAAGGAAAGCTATAACAAACCTAGACAGTGTATTAAAAAGAAAAGACATCACTTTGCTGACAAAGGTCTACATAGTCAAGGCTATGATCTTTCCAGTAGTCATGTATGGATGTGAGAGTAGGACCATAAAGAAGGCAGACCACTGAAGAATTGATGCTTTCAAACTGTGGTATTGGGGAAAAATCTTGAGAACCCCTTGGATAGCAAGGAGATCAAGCCAGTCAATCCTAAAGGAAATCAATGCTGAATACTCATTGGAAGGACTGGTTGATGCTGAAGCTGAAGCACCAGTATTTTGGCCATCTGATGCTAATAGCCAGCTCATTGGAAAAGACTCTAATGCTGGGAAAGATCAAAGGCAGAAGGAGAAGAGGGCAACAGAAGATGAGATGGTTAGATGGCATCACCAATTTAATGGATGTGCATATGGGCAAGCTCCAAGATATGGTGGTGGACTGGGAGGCCTGGTCTGCTGCAGTGCATGATGTTGCAAAGAGTTGGACATGATTGGTGACTGAACACAACAAAAAGAGTTGGAAATTCTACTAAATAAATTACCAGTATTGATATACTGATTATTTTCTTCCATTATGCTTCAGTGTTTATGTTTCTTTATTGGTTCTAAATATATATACAGTATACATATTATACTAAGCATATACTATTTAAAATACCCTGCAAAATATCATTTCTAACTGTTTGGTAACATTTTTCTTTTGTAAATATCTTAATTTAGTTATTTTTAGTGAAGTCATTCTCATTTTTTCAATTTTTTATCTATCTGAAAGACAAGTAACTTCAGAAAGAAATTATTTCTCATTCTTTCAGATTATTCCCTTAGAATAGGTCTCAGAATTAGGATTTTTGGCTGAAGGTTATTGATAGTTTGAGTGCTAATGTTTTCTCTTACATTTTTTTCAAAAAAATAAAACAAGCTATAGTTAAATCAAGAATAAATGAAGACAGTGAGGACTATATCGATGATAGTAACGGTGATTGTACAGATAATCAAGTTGTAGCTCTACTTCTAAGATTACCCACACCTCATGAATCTCACCTCTTAGTTTTCACACTTTTGTATAATTTCCTCCCCTTGGATCTACGATGGTTCTCATTTGTATCAGAGAACGTGATCCATCCACATCATGCTATATATCCTGAATAGCTGGTTTAAAATATTATAGCTTACTCTGGCCTCAGGCTTCTTATTCCAAGGGAAACTGGCCTCCACCTGAGAAATCCGTGTACCTGAGACTGTCACATTGCAAAAAGATCAAGCTGCCAAGTGGAAAGGTCAAGTGTAGTGTGAGATGCCTGGCTACTACAGGCTATTCTTGATACTGTAGATGAGGTACAACGTATGTGTAAATCTAGAAGAAATCATATTAGATGTCCATACTAGGCCAGCCTTCAGATAATTCCAGCCCAGGTGCCAACTGATTGGAAGGACATGAAGGACTCTATGTGGGAACTGCCCCCAATGAGCTCAGTCAACACACAGAACCATGAGAGATAAAAATGAACCATTGCTTTGAGCCATCAAGTTTTGTGGTATTTTGGCAATTGATAATCAAAAAATAATAACAGTAAAACAATGAAAACCAAAATGTATTGAGGATTTACTCTGTAAGGAAATGGCAACCCTCTCCAGTATTCTTGCCTGGAGAATCCCCTGGACGAAGAAGCCTGGCGGGCTATAGTCCACGGGGTCACAAAGAGTCGGACACAGCGGAGTGACTTCACTTTCACTTTCAGGCATGACACGAGTAAATTATTACAAACATTAATTTACTTAACTCTCTAGCCATCCTATGACATGTACATCATAATTTTATCTTTAATAAGTAAGGAAATGTAGGTTCAGAAAATTTTTATAAATTGCTAAAGGTCACACAGAAAATGAGAAGTAAGAATGGGCCTTTAACTCACTTCAATCTGAAATTAACTCTGCTTTTAATCATCTCAGTTAAAATGTCTATAGTAATGTTTCTTATCAGCATTTACATTTGCAAAGTTTTATTGGCAGAAAATGAATCTACATTTTGATTTTAGGTGTTATAGCTTTACTTTTTAAGTGATGCATTTTTCAGTCTAGAAAAACAGGAAATGGATCTGTGAACTAATAATAATATCAACAAAGTAATAATACTAAGTACTTACATAAGCCACTTTTCTAAATGCTTTTTGATAGCTTAATTCTCCCAACACTCCTATGATAGGAACTGTTACCAGCCACATTTACAGGTAGACATTTGAGACACAAAAGTTCAGTATCTTGCCCAACTCTAAGTGGCAGAATCAGGCTCTGGACTTATGCAGCCTGCCTCTAAAGTGTAGTGAAAGTGTTAGTTGCTCAGTCGTGTCTGACTCTTCACAACCCTATGGACTGAGCCCACCAGGCTTCTCTGTCCATGGAATTCTCCAGGCAAGAAGACTGGAGTAGCTAGAGCAGTCTACATATTAATATTTAAGTTAGCAGAGTATACTGTGCAGTGTAAATATACTATACTTTTAATATTTTAAACAAAAATTATTGCTCTCTCAAAACTGACTGAAACCATTACAAAGTGCTGTCTTAATTTTTGAGAAACCAGTAAGTCACAATAGCCATGATATGGAAGCAGTCTAAAAGTCTGATACTCATTAATACATGAAAACATAAAATGTGATCCTGCCACATGCAACAATATGGATGAATCCTGAGGACATTAGGCTAAGTGAAATAAGCCAGTCACAGAAGAACAGATACTATATAGGAGATATAAAATATTTAGACTCATAGAGATAGAGAGTAAAATGGTGGTTGCCAAGGACTGGGGCAAAGGAAACGAGGAGCTGCTGTTTAACAGGTATAAAGTTTTAGTGATGCAAGATGAATAAATTCTAGGGATCTACTGCACAACCCCGAGTTTATAATTTACAATACCATGTTCTGCATCTAACATTTGTTAAGAAGGCAGACCTCCTGTTGAGTATTCTTACCACACAATAAATAAATAAAAGTATACATTCCATGTGGTACTGGAGACTATATGCTTGGTGGTTAAAAATTAATAACCACATAATTTAGATGATACATACAAATGATGTCATGGTTACAAAGCATATCGTTGTCAGGTAATTTTTAATCACTATCTTCAGTAGTTGCAGGAGAGAAGGCTATTTTTATTTTGTTATTGCCCTTTGCTATTATTGGAATCTACAGAGAAAATGAGATCCTGATAAATTTGGAGGATATGTAACATGTACCTAAGGAACTATGAAAATGAAGTCCTATCAGCCTAACTTAATTTCTAATTAGTACATGATTAATATTATATAGTGCTTCATTGATAGTCTGCTGTGCAGGCAGCAAAGGCTCCATGTTTAGTGAATGGAGATTTATGACTGGAGATGAGTGAACCAAGAGACTGAGTGGTCCTTAACAGCATTACTGTTTGGCTCGCCTGTGTCCTTGGCGTCAACAAGAATAGTACTATTTCCCCAAGACTGTTATTGATGAAGCTTAACATTTTTTTTTTAAGCCTAGTAAATGGAAGAGCAGGAACAATGTCAGGCTGAAGGATAATGCTGAATCCCATTTAGAAAATTTCACGTATAAAGACATCTGCCTGCCTAAAAACTCCTTTTCCTGGAGGTCTCTTGTTTTGTTTTCTATTTTACACCTAGGTGTGCCAACTGTGTTCTTATTGTGTGTGATTACACCAGTTTATTTGAACTGCAAACTACCTTTCTAAGAAAGAGTAATTCTACTTGTACAATTTAGCTCCAAAAGGCTATTGTTTACTAGGATCTCCCTAACAAAGCACCACAGATAAGGTGGCTTAAACAGAAGTTCTCTTCGGTTTATAGATGGCTATCTTCTCCGTGTGTCTTTGCATGGTCTTCCTCCTATGTCTTAATCTCCCCTTTTCTTCCATTGCAGTGACTTTATTGAACATTAATTACCTCTTTAAATATCCTATCTCCAAATACCTTCGATTTCAACATATGAAATAGCAGGGGCGGGGGGTAAAATTCAGCCCATAAGCCCTCCCTCCACTGTGGCTCAATCCTATTCTCCATAGATGCTTCATGTGGCAAATCCTTCTTTTCCCTTAAATCAATGAATACCTAGATGTCAAAAATGGCCAGAAAGGAAAAATTAAGTGAACACATCAAATAAGAAGTAAAAATAAGAAACCAAATGGAAAATTTTGGCTATAAAATAATGCTACAAAGGATTTGATTTATAAAATGACAATGGCCTTTCCTTACTCTAGAAAGATGTTATTAGATTGCTTTATGGTTTCTTTGGGAGGTAAAAATCTGAGTCTTTTAAAATCATTTTATTCCCCCCTCCTAAGCAAATAAATTGTAAAGCTTCCCAATTTGCTTTCTGAGAACAGTTCTGCATGGAGATTTGTTTAATAGCAAAGGCTTCTTCACAGAAGCTTCTAATGGAAGCAACAGGGATGCAATGAAGAATTTAGCAACAGAACATTAAAACTTCCTTTTGTAACATTTAAGTACTTTTCTTGAAATATTGGAGCAATTATTTTGGTTTACCCATGAAAAGCCTTTGGTGTCCTGCCTCTCCTTGCTGCAATCATTTTGCTGCCAAAAGTAAATTTTTGAACTTTCATGAAACACTGAACATCAGAAACTGAAGGCAACAGCATGAGTACAAAGCATTTTTGAATATCAAATTGGAATAATCAAGAATTTGTAAAGGACATATTTACTGATTTTTAGAGGAAATGAATTGCCTAAATATTTTTGTCACTCTATGTATGTATCTTTATTTTTCAAGGCTTCTCTTATGTTTAACCTTATTATTCTTAGGTGGAGCCTAATGTGTTTGATTTTTTTTTCATATTTGTTTTCTGCTGTGGTTTTAAGTGAACAGATTACCTAAACTCTTGGACTCATGAATGACAATCGATTATCTTCTAATGAATTCTTACACTTCACATATTTTTACAGTTACAAAAATAATTGGGTGCAAGGGAATAAACTATTTATCTTACTTTAAATTTTAGTTAGAGACATGACCCAATAAGTATTGCAAGATTCTCTGAGAATTTCATACTACGGAAATGTTATAAAACCTATAACGGCAGAAGACAGACATTAAGGCCCCAAATTGCAGCTTAGCCTGAGGATGACCTTTATGAATCCTATTAATGAAAAAAAAGATATTTCTGAAAATATGATGCCTTGGGTGACAAATGGAATTTTCTTTTCCACAGGATACAGGAAACCTTATTTTCACTGTTTATGATGTAAGAATCCAAAGTATATACAGTATAATATTGCATGCATTGGTGCCATGCTGAAGAAAGAATTTCTGCTTTGAGAAACTTAGTGTGGCCCAAAATATAGAAACTAATTAACATAAGATAACATTTAAAGTTCATTTCAACAATGCAGCTATTATTATGTCTAACTTTGAGTTTTTATATATAAAAATACTGCGGAAAAGTGCTCAGTCATGTCCAACTCTTTGTAACCCCATGAACTGTAGCCCACCAGGTTGCTCTGTCGATGGGATTTTTCCAGGCAAAAATCCTGAAGTTGGTTGCCATTTCCTTCTCCAGGGAATCTTCCCAACCCAGAGACTGAACCCACATCTCTGGCATCTGCTGCATTGGCAGGTGGATTCTTTACCGCTAGTCCACCCAGGAAGCCCCAAATGTTATTTAAAAAGGCAAATAATATCTCCTTAAAATGCATTTCTGTGATTTGTTAAATGAAGGTAAAATATATTATTGACACACGGATTTGAACCATCAAAAAGTGCATTGATTATGCTAAAATCATTGTATGAATTGTAATACTCTAGTTAAAAAAAACTTATTATAGAGAAATGCTGCTACTGCTAAGTCACTTCAGTCGCGTCCAAGTCTGTGTGACCCCTTAGATGGCAGCCCACCAGGCTCCCCCATCCCTGGAATTCTCCAGGCAAGAGCACTGGAGTGGGTTGCCATTCCTTTCTCCAGTGGATGAAAGTGAAAAGTGAAAGGGAAGTCGCTCGGTCGTGTCTGACTCTTAGCAACCCCATGGACTGCAGCCTATACTGGAGCGGGTTGCCATCACCTTCTCCATATAGAGAAATATTTAAGCCCATATTTTAAAACATTGCATTTAAAACTCCAGATACAATTTTATTGCCATATTATTTATAAAAATTTATTTTATTACATGTTTTTATAGAATCATAACCTCAAAGTTTTAATATATCTGGATATTCATTGTTCACCCACTGTATTTTTCATACCTATCGCTCAATGTAGAAGGAGAAACATTACTCTTAGGGTAGATTCTTTTACCTTTGGACAAGAATAAAAATTCTTTAAACTAGAATCAGCTTATCAGTACTAATAGCGATTGCTTTTAGATCTTCCCCATATAAATGCATTAGGTGTTAAAAAATCTCTTAAAATATATATCATATAACTTTGTTAATTTTTTTCATCCCAACATATTTACTGCACATATGAACCAAACTCTAAGCTTAGATTTTAAATACAAGGTAGGCACAGAACTTCATCTCTAGAAATTTAAAATTATTAAAGCCAATTAATAGTTAACTCTATATATTTNTGCACATATGAACCAAACTCTAAGCTTAGATTTTCAAGGTAGGCACAGAACTTCATCTCTAGAAATTTAAAATTATTAAAGCCAATTAATAGTTAACTCTATATATTTTCCTTCTCAGTTTCTCATTAAGTATCTTGGTCAACTTTTTTTGAGTGAGGAAAAGGCAGCCCACTCCAGTATTCCTGCCTGGAAGATCCCATGGACAGGGTAGCTTCATGGGCTACAGTCCATGGAGTTGCAAAGAGGGGTACAAAACTGAGCACACACACACGCACAATAAATAATTATAATCCTGTCCCCAAATAGCTTATTAATGCTTAGTTACATTTCCCTCTCTAGTTTCATCATATCTTTTTTTTCCTGTTTCCTTCTTTCCTTCCTCCCTCCCTTCCTTCCTTTCTTCATTCCTACTTTTTTCCCCTACCTTCTGCCTAGTGATTACTGTTCATCAGTATGAATTAATTCATTTTATTTGTCATTTCGTTTTCTTCATGGCTTGTGCAATGGTACTGATTTTCCAATTATTTTCAATCAAGATGTGGTTGTTCTTTTATTTTTTAAAGATTCTCTGAACTTACCCAGTTAAAAACATTTTGTATGTTAAAAATATAGAAAAACTGCATGAGGGGATATAAGGGAGATCAACCCTGAATATTCACCCCAAGGACTGATGCTGAAGCTGAAGCTGAAGCTCTAGTATTTTGCTCAAGAGATGACTGTGGAACAAATGATTCGTTGAAAAAGTCCCTGAAACTGAGAAACATTGAGGGCAGAAGGAGAAGAGGGCATCCGAGGATGAGATGGCTGGATGGTATCACCGATTCAATGAAAATAAACTTGGGCAAACTCTGGAAGATGGTGAGGGACTGGGGGACTGGCATACTGCAGTCCACAGGGTTGCAAAGAGTCGGACACGACTGGGCAACTGAACAACAATAGTCTCATTTGTATCAACATAACTACATTTACATCCTTCAAATTAAGGAATATGAATGAATTAAACTCCATTCCTGCACATTTGCAGTAGTATATAAGAAATTAATCTGATGACAATAGTAACCTTGTAATTTGAGCTCCATTTTCAATTGATTGTGTATGGTGCTCAAAAAGCAATGCACATTATGTATATTCAAATAATTGACTGATGAAATGTAATTCTCTTATATTGCTTAATACACTTGGCATTTTCTTAGTAAATTTGTGCAAAACCACATTTCTGACTGCAATTATCAGTGAAAGCTCAAAAGTTCAGTATTGAAAGAGAGAATTTAGGGAAAAAATATATGGAAATAGGAAAGTGCCCATGCCCTTGAACTGTGGCAATGGACTGAGGAAGAGTCAAAATGTGCTAATATTGGAATATGCTAATCCTTTGAATACCACTTAGATAGGATTTTCCATTGTGGCTGATCAGCACAATGGCTTCAGGAAGACCATCCTGATGAGACTGCTATTTGACTGTATGCTCCAAATTGCATCCTACATAAAATTCTTTCTCTATTCTTAGGTTCAGATCAATTTGATTTGATAATGCACTGCACATAACTTTGTACATTTCTGCTAATCCCTCTGCAAAAAGTAGGGGAGACTGGAATATCTCAATAAGTAACTGGTCTTTTCAGTGAAAAAATAGAAAGAATTTGCAGTTTAAGATGTCTTAAATTTTAGAAAAAAATAGGTCTATGTTAAAATAAATGAATAATTTACAGTGTATAAAATAAATGACTTTGGAGAATAGCAAAATTGCTTTGCTCTTCTTTTCTTAGAGGACAGAGGAATGAGTGTCATCCTCAAGGGAAAGCACTCAGTTGAGGTCTCCTGAGAAGTAAAACTTTTCCTTTGGGATGTGGAAAAGATAAGCAAAGAAACAATAAGTAGTAAGCTGACATTTGGGGAAAGGGTTTATCGGTCTGGTGTAAAGGGAGTTTTACCTTTCACTTGGTAAATAGCTGTATTTTGACATTTGTTAGAAGAGAGAAAAGTTACGAGTCTTGCAGGGTTGTGAACTTGCTTCTGAGTGTCCCTGCTCTGTCCAACGACATACCCTCCTCTGGAGTCACTAGCCCAAGTGAAGTCAAACACAATAAAAATCATAATGTTTGATCTTAAGAGGAGACTTGATATACTTGATATATTTGATATACTGTCTCCCCTGTCTGTTACACCTCATACTTCTATGACTCTAAATGTATTTTTAATGCATTACATATAAACTAGCATCCTAACATAGAGTGCCCCACATCTTCCTCTTTATTAAGGACAAAAATATCACTTTCATTGCATAATCTTCAGGGAATAAAATCTCAAAGGAATACATTTGGTTGGTAGAAAATCATAAAGTTCGGTAGCATTGCTCGTTAGACAGTAAGTGGCCAATCATTTTTTATTATATCATTTTTGGAATTACTAATACATAAATATGTGTCTGATTCCAAAATTAAGTATATGGCAAACTTCCCTCTGATTAGCAGTAAAGTCACTGATCTTGAAATATGTATACAGTAATACCAAAAATCCTTGGAAAATCATGCTGTTTCTGGTCTTTGAGAAATAATGGGATAATTTTATTAGGATTTTTAAATATGAATATTTTAGTGTGGTACTCATTGAAGTAAAAATATCCCACTCCTCTGTACCTTGCATTCTCCCCTGCAAGGCCCACATTTGACTGATATTTGGCGTTCTACTAAGAAGTCTGACTATCACTTAATTGTTAAGAACTTAAGAATCGAAATAGCTTTGTGAAACATCTGTTTTTGTGTTTTGTTAATAGTCATTCTGGAACTCAAGATTTTGATAGAGAATGCTTCACTCTCACATTGCTGTTGCTGCTGCTAAGTCACTTCAGTCATGTCTGGCTCTGCAACCCCATAGACGGCAGCCCACCAGGCTCCCCCGTCCCTGGGATTCTCCAGGCAAGAACACTGGAGTGGGTTGCCATTTCCCTCTCCAATGCGTGAAAGTGAAAAGTGAAAGTGAAGTCACTCAGTCGTGTCTGACCCTCAGCGACCCCTTGGACTTCAGCCTACCAGGCTCCTCCATCCATGGGATATTCCAGGCAAGAGTACTGGAGTGGGGTGCCATTGCAGGCTTTAATGATTGTTGTCATTCAGATTTTCTTTAAGAATGTTTTGCATAATTTTGTGATAGTTAAATAGCTGCCTTTTCAGAGTATATTTTCAAGTTATTGTTCTCTGTTTTCAACTAGCTTGCCCTCAGCTAATCTGTGTAGCAGTTGGATTTTTTTTTAATTTATTTACTTTTTATTGAAGGATAATTGCTCTACTGAATTTGGCTGTTTTCTGTCAAACCTCAACATGAATCAACCATATGTATACACATATTCCCTCCCTTTTGAACCTCCTTCCCATCTCCCTTCCCACCCCACCCCTCTAGGTAGCAGTTGGATTTGATAGGCCCTTTCGGTCAACCTCAGTTTCTCTTTCTGTGTTTAGGCTCCTTAAGGCAGCATTCTACTTGGTCTTTCTTGCTTGTACCTATCCCACATTGACAGTGTTTTGCAACTTTTATATTCCTATGATAAAATAGACCCTTTGTGTCCCCCTCTCTTGGTGACATTTTGATGCTAATGTGAGGCTAGGTGATAATAAGAATTGAATAATGGAACATACTGCATACTTCTCAGATAATAAGCTGTATTTAACAAGGGCTTTCTGAGGGCAGCAACTTAAGTTGTGACTGATGACTTATGGCTGGTCAATAAAGGAGATATTTGTGTTCAGGTAAGAAACATTTATATTCTGCTTAAGTCACAACATGTTGGCAGCTTCCTACTCTCCCCATTCCATTGTTAGCATTCCCTCTGAATGCTTAAAGTACTTGGAAGCAGGTTTCACTAATTATAGAAATTTAAAAAACACACACATATCTTAGTGGTTCCATTTATATTTAGAAAAATATATTTCTCCTTTTAAAAAAGGAAATTTTCATGTCAAGTATTGCAGCAAAACTTTTCTGAGTTTCCATTGAAATAGACTGACAGTGTGGCCTAAAATCCAAGAGGATTCGTGGCCACAACAGAAACAGTCCACATGACAATATGACATATTAAGTATAATTATTAAAATATGCTTACATATTTTTCAAGTTGATAAAAANTGTGGCCTAAAAGCCAAGAGGATTCGTGGCCACAACAGAAACAGTCCACATGACAATATGACATATTAAGTATAATTATTAAAATATGCTTACATATTTTTCAAGTTGATAAAAAAGGATAAACGCTTTACCACAGAATACAGAGACCTATATTCTAGTCTTAATTTCATAAACTAACATGACCTTCAATAATCAATTGCTGGACATGCACTTCCTCTTCTCATTTTTAAACTAAATTGACTTTACCAACTGGTTTCTAAGATCCCTTTTACAATGAAAGTTATATGTCTTTTATGTGAATTGGTGAAGAATCAGAAAACTAGACTGATAGCTTTGAAAGCTGAAGAGTCAGGTATGACTCCTGCCTTTTGATTGTCAGAATTTAAAAGTTGGCCTTCATTAATGTTAGAAAATGTAAAGGGAGTCAAATGCAAAAATATTCCATATTACCAGCTTCTGGCCATTCCCACTAAAGAAGTTAATAAAGAAAAGGTGGAATATTCATTTTTGTCCTTTTCTTTTTTACTTATGAGCACTAACTAAGGTCATATGTGGGTTCAAAGAATACAGAGAATATTTAGAAGAAAATCAAACATTTAGTTAGTTAAAATCAAGAGACAGCCTTACTGTGGCAGACTCTAATGCCAGCTGTGTGGTTCTACAGCAAAGCCAGGAACAGGGACAGATCTGGGAAACAATCATCATCACAGAAGGGGACTAAGGGAACCTAGCCAAAATCAAATTACTGAAAGGGCAATTGGGCCCCTGAAAAATAATTTACAATGAGGTGGTAGAAAACGGGGTGAGGACTGGACTCTGAAATAAGGTCTCAAAGGAGCATCAGTGCCAGTCCTGCACCTGCCTCCCCCTAGTCATCCTGCAAGCACACCAATTCCCAAATGAGAGGATCTGCGAGCAAGTCCAAAAGTCATCAACCTACACTGCAGTTGCAAGCCAGCCATTCCTAGCAAGAGGGATCTTAGGTGATGAAGCAGAGGAAGGAAGGAGTGTCTTCCCTGACACTTCAAAGAAATACTTCCTAACAACAGCTATCAGGAAAAACATATCAGAGTTGGTGTCATACCTATACTAACTGTTGGGCTGGGCTGTCCATTATGGTTGTTTCTGAGACTCTGGTTTCAACAGCTAAAGCAACAATACTGTCAGCATAAGTAAATATAATAAAATGTTATACCTGTTGAGTATCAGGATTTGGGACCTGGTTAGGGATAGTGTTGACAGCAAGAATTATTTCGCTATAGGGATAACACATATCAGAGGCTCACTCCAAGGAAATTAATTTGGAAACTCAGTTTGGTACTTTCATCACCTTGCACTCCCTAGTGCCAGACCACATCCCTGAAAACTCCTCACCTAACATCAAGCAAATATGACAGAGAAGGGCATGGGATTCACCTCTCTACTAAGGCCCTGGGCTTCCCTGGTGGCTCCGAGGTAAAGAATCCACCTGCTAAGGCAGGAGACACAGATTTGCTCCCTGGGTTAGGAAGATCCCCTGGAGAAGGAAATGGCAACCCATTCCAGTATTCTTGCCTGGGAAATCTCATGAGCAAAAGAGCCTGGTGGCCATAGTCCAAGTGATTGCAAGGAGTCAGACACAACTTAGACTAAACAAATACAAAAGTACTACTGTTGCCCTGCATGGCCCCTTCCCCTCTGTCAACCATTTGGCCAGTGGCAAAGGGTTCAGTGCTTTCTGTGGGCAGAAATGAGATTTGCTCTCTTAGCTCACGGGGTAGATGACCAGAACTGACTCCAGACATCTAGTGGTGAATCTCAAGCAGGTTTTACATGCCTTCACTTTTATGACAGTTTGGATAAATGTGGAATTCTATGCTTGAAAGCATTTTCCCTCAGAATTATTTTTTTTCCTCCACTGTTTTCTTATACCCAGTGTTATAGCTGAAATCATGAAAACTAAGAAAATGTGAAGGAACTGTGATTACAGAGATGACGATACATACTAGCATCGTTGACGCTGCTGCATTCTCATTATGCATGAAGAGTCTATAGTTATCCAGTTACTCAAACATATAAAAATCAACATAACATCATCATAGTGTGTAAGCTGCAACATGATTTAAACAGATGATTTGTTACCTGGAGTGAGACATACTCCAGGTATGTCTGGAGTTGAGGTTGATTTAGGATAGGCTGTAGATTGAGGCTGCACACAGACTTGGGTACATAGGAGAGCCCACAGGAAAAGTAAAACTAAAAACGTATGTGACTGTCATGACAAATAGAACAACTACTTTCTGTCACTCTTGATAAAGTTCACTGATGTGATTGCCTCCAGGTTCAACAAAATATCTCATAATTACAAGGACCTAAACTGGCCTCAATACCAAGTAAGGTTTTCATGAAGAACCTATGCCACCTGGTCATGCAAGATATGTGTGTCTGGGGGATTTCATCTTCTTTAGAGCTTCTGCTAAATTACATGCTTACAGAAGCCATAGCAGAGGAGGAAATGGAAACCCACTCCAGTGTTCTTGCCTGGAGAATCCTAGGGACAGAGGAGCCTGGTGGGCTGCTGCAGGCTATGGGGTCGCACAGAGTTGGACACAACTAAGCAACTTAGCAGCAGCAGCAGAAGCAATAGAGGATATTAAGTATGTCTGTAAACTGTTTCTCTCCATCCACACAGCATTTGGAATAGTTGACATATGAAGCTAAAATACCAGAATCTCAGCCTCCTCTTGGCATCTTTTGTGTCCATTGGCATCCTCCACCCTTCAAACTACCCAATAGCTCCTTCATAATAACTTGGTTTGATACATGGCATTAACCTATTCAATTTGACTTGAATCTATTTGGATCATTTATTTTCAAGGAAATTTGTATATTTATTTCAATACAGAGAAATGTCAACATTAATGGTTGCATTTTAGGAAGGTAGATGAGCTTTCTTCTTGATTTGAAAACATAAAATTCAAGATGTGACAGTGAAGATTTGTCACTTTAATAAATCCTGTGTTGAAGTTGAGAGTGAGAAGAAACCGGCATTATGTATTTGTGTCCCAAAACCCACCTCAGTTATTTACCTATAGCTGACAGTTCTTAAAGGTCAACATTCAGAAAACAAAGATCATGGCATCCGGTCCCATCACTTCATGGGAAATAGATGGGGAAACGGTAGAAACAGTGTCAGACTTTATTTTTTTGGGCTCCAAANGATGCTAAAGCTGAAACTCCAGTACTTTGGCCACATCATGCGAAGAGTTGACTCATTGGAAAAGACTCTGATGCTGGGAGGGATTGGGGGCAGGAGGAGAAGGGGACGACCCAGGATGAGATGCTGGATGGCATCACGGACACGATGGACGTGAGTCTGAGTGAACTCCGGGAGATGGTGATGGACAGGGAGGCCTGGCGTGCTGCGATTCATGGGGTCGCATAGAGTTGGACATGACTGAGCGACTGAACTGAACTGAACTGACAGTTCTTGAGAACAGTTAATAGAGCTTAATTGTTTTAGGAGTTGCTGAGGTATAGAACAATGTACTGGACATGCTACTTACAAGAATGGAGAAAGTAAACGATCACACTTATGCAGAGTTTAGATACAGTGAAAGTCCAGGTGGAGATATGGGATAGAATACATGGAAAGAAGTATAGATTGAAGAGAAAATTGTATAGTAATCCTTGTAAAAGTAATAACTGGATGATGAAAGTGAATAATGTCCCCGAGGGAGGAGTCTGGAGAAAAAAAGAAAAAGATAGTAAAGACCTAGCAAGCAGCAGCTGTACAAGAAAGGCAATCTTCTGGGCAACAGCAAGCCACTGGGTGAGTCTGGTTTCACTAGCCAGACAGCACAGCCACAGGCCCCAGGCACTGTGTGGCTAGTGTTCAGGGCAGATGAATCATTTGAGGCCCTGGGCATCGAACCTTTCTCTAGTCCAGATGTGATGAAGCCATAGGACTCAGGAAGCAGTGTCAATGAACAAGCTGTGCAGTGAAAGCCCCAACCCCTCCCCTACTCCTGCTCCTCCCCCACAACTGCCACAACCCCCGCATAAGAGAGATTTGGGTGCCAAAAAAAAAAGCCACGTAGAATGCTCACAATGACGACGCGAAAGGAGATAAGGAGCCAATCAAACAGGCAGAACAATCACAGAGGTAGGAGGACAGGAGTGGAGGCAGGAGAAGCCAGAAGAGCACAGGGCATCGAGAATGGGAAGCAGAAGGGAGAACAAAGGGAGAGAGAAGGGAGATGTTTGACAGTGAAGAAAGTGGAATGATAAAGCAAAAGCAATGGAAGATAATTAATATGCCAATTTACATGACTCGTTTCCTTTGTAAATGGTTTGGGCCTGGTATGTTACAGGCACACACTCTGAATGTCAGATGGGCTACTTTAATTAATGAATAATATAATGAATTGAACTGAGTTGTCAAACAGTTAATTAACGAAAAGTCCCATTAGAGGTTGGTTGACAAAGTTTTCAGAGAACCTACATGCCACTGTGTCGTGACGTTCACCAGCAACACTCAACACCTTGAAATCAATCAAAAAGGACTCTATGAGCACTACAAGACCTGAAAGGAAGACAGGCAGGTGAGCCAGGTCACACAGAGGTGATAATTTTCTAAGCATCAGATAGACCAATGACCAGGCTGACCGTAAACCACAGGACAGAGAAGAAAATGCATGAGCCCCCTGCCCCCAAAAGGGGAAGATAATGAGCAATCATAAGATCAACTATTCTCTGATATGACTCAAAAGTTCTGTACACATTCATCGAGGACTTGATGTACTCACCTTCGTTTCCTCTTAACATTAGCTACCTGCAGCCAGTGACTCACCTTCTCAGGTCTTGTCCCTCGTTCACCCTGCTTTCATGCCAACAGCAACGAGCCACACAGAAGGCTGACATCTCACTGAGTTGAGGAAAACTGAAAGTCTGCAGTCCTAGAAGACAGAAAGCTTAGCTCACTGATTTACTCCTTATAGATTTTATTTCTAACCTTCCCACCGACCTGTTTTGTCAAGGGAACTCAAGGAGCAACGTCGTTAAAGATTCAGATAGATACAGTTCTCCCCATATTAACTGGCCCCTATGCAGGATCTCTATAGTCACACACAAACAGCTGCATGAAACAGCAAGCACAGCAGTTAATTCCAGCCCCAGGAGCTGGTGACCAAGAGGCGCTTCAGAGATGTGGAGTTGCCAGATTGAGATTGTTCAGCATGGGGAATTATTGTCTATGGTTGTTTTGGTTTTCTGAAGATAGCCAAGCAGAGAAGCTGTTAATGAGGAGAAATAAGGGGTATCTGATTTTCTTAAGAGGCTTTTTGCCATTTTCTAGAGCCACTTTAAATTTTAGTTTTTATTTTATGGTGGTGAAAGGTGAACTCCAGAGCAGTATTATAAAGTTGTCCCTTTAAATTTTAATAATTCAATCACTTCTGTGTTGATTACTATAGTAATATTCAACTTGAAAAGAAGTGAAAGTGAAAGTCAGTCAGTCGTGTCCAACTCTTTGCTACCCCATGGACTATACAGTTCATGGGATTCTCCAGGCCAGAATACTGGAGTGGGTAGCCTTTCCCTTCTCCAGGGGAACTTCCCAACCCAGGGACTGAACCCAGGTCTCCTGCATTGCAGGAACATTCTTTACTAGCTGAGCTACAAGGGAAGCCCAATATTCAACTTAAACAAAGAATATATATTTTTTAAATGTATAGAAAAATACATGGGGATAAAGCTATACAATATTCTACGAATAAAAGTAGAGATTATATAGTAAATTAGATGCAAAGTCACTTTGAAAATAACACTTTACATACAGATTCAAGGCATAATCCCAATCATTTAAGAAAGGTATAAACAGAAAAACAAACTTGCGTATCATGACCTCTAGTGTTATATGAGCATCACACTGCATTAGTGGCTGAGAACCCATTTAGAAGCTACAAAAATTACATTCACTGGTTAATTCAACACATGTTATAACATTGTGGAAAGCACTCTGCTAGATATTGGGATTTAATTAAAAAAACCAGATATGAATTATTTAAAATCCTGTACTCTTTCATTGATTACATTTCACTTATACTTTCATTTTTATAAAAGCATCACTATGATTTTAATAATTTTTTAAACTATTAGTTAAAATGTTAATTTTTTTATACATAAATATATATGTGTGCCATATGGATATGTGTACAATATATGAAATGTGAAAACATGTATTTAATAGAGAAGTCACCCTCATTTGGGCACATAAAGCTTGTTTCCTGCATTGCTTTTTGTTTATAATAAACATCCTGGAAACTAAATTTTTTGCTTACTTCAGCAGTAATCTATTAGGTTAATTTCCAGGAGAATTGATGCGTGGAGCCATTTCAAAGGTTTTGCTGTTTATCATCAAAGTGTGTCCCAGAAAGCTTACATCACTTTATTCGTCAGTCAAAAATACAAGCAATTTTTCTTTTTTTTCTACCATTGCCAACAATGAGTGTTATCATTTATTAAATTCTTGAAGATCTTATCATTAAAGAGTGGTGGCTCATTAACATTTTAATTTTTGTTTCTTGCTTTGCTAGNTTTTTCTTTTTTTTCTACCATTGCCAACAATGAGTGTTATCATTTATTAAATTCTTGAAGATCTTATCATTAAAGAGTGGTGGCTCATTAACATTTTAATTTTTGTTTCTTGCTTTGCTAGTGAGCTTCAAACTGTCTACATATATTTGCTAGCTATTTACATTTATTCTTTTAGGTTCTGCTCACACATATCCTTTTAAATTTCCTGCTCCAGATCTTCCTGACCCAGGGATCAAACCTACATATCCTGCATAGCAGGCAGATTCTCTACCTCTGAGCCACGAGGGAACCCTACTTGAGTAGAAGAGCTGGCAGACTACCTCCATTTACTTTCATTGCTTATCAACAGTGAGGGTAAAAGAATTTTCAACACATGTCCCCAGAGGAAGAATAAACTGTACAAATATTACTTCTTTGTTCTAATAGAGAAAGACACTGTTCTCAAGTGTTGGTAGCACATTTTGATAGTTCGTACTTTTCTCTATTTGAATATGCACTTTATCAATTAAATATCAGAAATAAATACAAAACCAACATGAGAGGAATACACTCAGTTAGACAGGACAGATGTGTATAAAAGAAATACTTGTAGAGTATTGCTGAGTTCTCTAATTCTACTCAAAATATACCAAAGGAAGAATGCTTTATTTTCTCAGAAACTTCTCCTATGGAGAAATTACTAGGAACAGCTTGCAGTGAACATTAGAGATTCAAAGAGATCTATAAATGTAAAGGATCCATTCTAACTCCCTATTTTGTTCTTCAACATTGCTTTCTATGTGCTGCAATTCTATAGGAGATTTTTTGATCATGTTCCCTATATTTTGATTTAGTTGCAGATTTAGTTGAACACTTAGAGATCATGTAGTTCAACCTCCTCATTTTACACATGAGAAAACAGAGGCCTTAGAGGTTAAGTGATTTGCCCAAGGTCACACAGCTAGTTAGTGACATGGTAGAAACTAAAATACAGGACTCCTGATTCCCAATCAACCTTTCCACTTTACTATGATGACTTTCTGAAATAGTACAAGACCTTAAATTAACCTTCTAAATAGTTAACTTTCTTAAGGCTAGTGGGAATTCCTGCCAAGCAAGTGGAAAATTGTATTGATTTAACTTGTTTCATGCTTTGAGGTTACCTGTAGTTTTTTTTTTTTTTTTAATAAAAACAAAATAAACGTAATCATCATCAAGTCAAACCTGTGGCCTAGAAAAGATTTGCAAATTTCTTCACAGTACTCAACAACTGCTTTATAGATTCATAGGTTTTTAAAATTTGTTTTTACGTTATTTTGAATGGAACTGCACAATGCATCATGTGGGTAGTTCATGATTGTCAAATGCAGCCAAGGCTATGTGTCAGAGTTTTAAGGCCTTTCCTCGGCCTCTCTTCTACCACACACTTTTTTAAATAGCTGTCATCTGCCTGCCACCTCCTTCAGGTCCTGAGATGATTTACAGTAGACCAAAATTAATTTGGCATAGAAAATTAAAAGCCTTTATTGACCTCAAGTTGCCTGCAGCATTGTGTGAGCCTGCTGCAAAACCTCAAGCCTAGCTCAGAGGTTCCAAGGTTTCCAGAAGCTACTCCCCTGACAACATTACAATATATTTTCTAATCCTTTTCTAATTAACCTTTGTCTCACCATCAAAGGATTTAAAATAATTAGCAAGTGGAATAATTGTCAAGAGAGGCTTATGAAGGAACATTCAGTGTTTCTCTACAGTATCCCGGCCCATGTTCATATCATCTTCATAGGAGCTTCCAAATATACATTTAGATATACACTGCTTGATAACTAGTTATCAGGAAGACTTCCTATGATATAATCTTTTAGACACAGGTCTCAATTGCAGCCATAATTGTTTTGCTCAATATTAAAGATTGAAAGCATTGATGTGAATTACCCAACAGTATACAATGCTATAACAAAAATAATAGAAAATAAAGGTTTCTTTCCTTAATTTTCTTGCTATACACATTAATTTTTTTCAGCTTTTTTCTTCTTTCAGTTTTGTAGATATAACTGACATCTAGTACTGTATAAGTTTAAAGTACAGCATAATGATTTGACTTACATACATCATAAAATGATTACCACAATAAGTCTATGAAGCCATTCATTCCTCATATATATATACAAAATGAAAAAGAACAAAATGTTTTATTGTCATGAAAACTCTTAGGAGTTCTCTTAATCTTTATTCTCTTAATCGTTTACATATACAAAATACAGCAGCATTAATTATATTTATCATGTTGTACATTATATCCCTGGTAGTTATTTATCTCATGATTGAAAGTTTGTATTTTTGACCACCTTCAGCAAATTCCTCCTCTCCCTACCCCCATCTCTGGTAACCACAAACCTCTTTCCCTATGAATGAATTTGTTGAAGTATAATTAATCTATAACACTATGTTAGTTCCTGGTACACAACATAGTGATTCAATATTTCTATACATTACAAAATGTCCCCACCATAAGTCTAGTTACTATTTGTCCCCATACAAAGACATCAGATTATTATTGATTATATCCCCCATACTGTAGAGTTCATCCTCATGACTCATTTATTTTGTAACTGGAATTTTGCACTAACTTAAAAGTAAGATTTAAAAATTTTAAAGCAGCGGAAAGAAATGAAGAGTGAACCCTGAAACAAGAAAGAAATTAAGCATGTTAGAGTAGAAAAGAGAATGTAAACAAAACTAGTGAGTTGGGTTAGGGTAGTCAAGGTACTAAAGGATCTCTCCAGGCTAGGTACTACTAAATCTCTCCATGCTAGAGATTTTCCAGAACTAGAAATGAGGACTATTGCTGTTTTGTCTTTCGCCTTAGTCGTTCAGGGTGATTACCCCTGTGTTCTTAGGGAGTATGCCACTCGTTTTAGATCACATTCACTTGGTACAGATTCTGAAATGGAGAACAGATGGTTTGTTGTAGAGTGCTCTTTGCAGGTACAACTGTGAAAAAAAAAAATGAACTCACAGGAGTAGGCAACAAGAAAAACTGACCTGTAGTGTAATTGGGCCTGAGACTTTACCAAATTGTATGTAGAGCTTTGAACTGGGATGACAGAGTTGCCTCAAATTGAGGCAAAGAAAATCTGCCTTTATATTCTTTAGTCAGCCACTCATTAACCTTGAGCCATCCCAGGAAATAGTGGAAACTTGGGTGAGCTAATTCTTTTGTGGACTGGGGAATTCCAATAGATGACAATACAAATCCATCTGAATCTAATATGTTCAGTGCTGTAGAGTGGACGCTTAAGACCAAAAGGGTGTCAAGGTTCAGAAACTGAAAGGGAATATGACATTTTTTTGAGGTGGCTGCCCTCCTGATTATTCACACTTGAATTATTTTTAGTGAAAAATTAGGTACTGCAGGTCTTACTCCCCTCTGTGATAATTCCTGCCTTTCTTCCTTTGTTACAGGTCATCTCCTAAAAGTATTCACAGGTAAAATTACACACAATTTTTTTTATCTATAATCTATTACACAAAACCAAATTTAAGAGAGCTGGCACCAGGAGTGGAGCCTTAAAACAGATTCTCAGTTGGGATTTTGGACACTGATCATGTATCAGCTGCCTGTCAATGAGGAACTGAATACTCTTAAAACATGGAGCATGAATAACGCCTGGCCTAACACATTGGTGTGATTGTTAAAACTCCCGCTGCTAGTAAAATGGTATGGGACAGGGGTACAAGGGGATATACTAGCTTGTGTAACATCTTAGATGATTGAGAAAGGGAAATGCTAACTAAAAGGGTAATAGAATTCACTGACCATTGTAATGTGTGAGCGATTCACTGAAAAGAAATAATGGCAAACATATTAATCACCTTACATAAAAGGTTAACTGTTAAATCCAAATAATTTCCTTGACAGCATTTGTGGAAATCCTATTCTTCTCTAGCTCATCCAGAGGGTGGGCAGAGTTTGAACAAGACTTAGGACCTAATCATAAAGACTGACAGTTTTATCACTTAGAGATTTTAGCAGATACTACATAAAGTATACTTCTACTAGAAGGAAAAAAATCCTGGAAGGACAGCATAGGAATCCAATATGGATAGTAATCATTACACCTAGTAAATGTCTTGATGTTGGTGTTACATTACAAAATTGTTTGTTGTTTAAAAATTCAACAGTAAGAAATCAATTGTACATATACTTTAGCAATAGATAATCAAATATATGTACTTTAAAATGTATATGAACTATGTATAAACTGTAAGGACTGAATATAATCACATCCACTCTGCTTTAACCTTTCAATGCTTTTCTATTCAGAGTAAAATCCAAAATCCATAAAATAGTTTCCAGGTCTATCACTAACCTCTTACGTTATCAATTCCTAACAGTCGTCTCTTTTACTAATTCCACAGAGCTACTATGATATCCTTGTGGTTGTAAATATATTTCTGTACTTTGAGGGCTTTCAGAGCAAATTTGCCTGAACCTTAGGACCTGAGCTTATGACCAACCTGGCAGTAAAAATACAACTGATTAAACCAGAATATACCAATAACAAGTAAAGAAATTGAATTATCCATTAAACATTTCCCTAGGAAGTAAAGTATAGGTCTAGATGCATTCACTCATGCATTCATTTAAACTTAAAAATTAAATAATGACAATGTCTTACTAACTCTTCAACAAAATAGAGAAGAGGAGAAACTTCATACCTATTCTACCAGGCCAGTTTCATTCTAATACTAGAGCCACCAGAAAAAGACATAACACTACCATAAGAATTAAACTACAGAGCTATGTACCTCGTGAATACAGATGCAAAAATCCTCTAGAAAATGTTATAAATTGAATCTAACACATAAAAAGAATTATATACCATAAGGCCAAGTGAGATTTACCCCATGAATGAAAGTTTAACTTTCAAAAAGCAACAAATATAATAAATCATTTTAGAGGAACAAAGGAAAACAATCACATAATTTTCAAAATGGACATAAAGTCTTTGACAAAATCCAACATCCACTGATGATTTTAAAAACTCTCAGTGAAAATTAAAGTTGCTCAGTTGTGTCCAACTCTTTGTGACCCCATGAATGTCCGTGGAATTCTCCAGGCCAGAATACTGGAGTGGGTAGCCTTTCCTTTCTCCAAGGGATCTTTCCAACCCGGGGATCAAATCCAGGTCTCCTGCATTGCAGGCAGATTCTTTACCAGTTGAGCCACAAGGAAAGCCCAAGAATAGTGGAGTGTGTAGTCTATCCCTTCTACAGAGGATCTTCCTGCCCGGGGCATAGAATTGGGGTCTCCTGCATTGCAGGAAGATTCTTTACCAAGTGAGCTATCAATGAAGACCAACAAAGTAGGATAGATGGAAATTTCTCATCCTCACAAAGACATCTATGGAAAACCCTAGGAAAACATCACACTTGATAAAAGACTGAAGGCCTTTCCTCTAAAATTGTATTCTCAATTTTAGAAAATTGAGGCATCTCAGGCAAAATTCTCTTTAAAGTTGCCTGTCTTGCCATTATTTTCAACATTGTACTGAAGCATCTCAGGCAAAATTCTCTTTGCCTGAGACTCTCAGGCAACGTTGCCTGTCTTGCCATTATTTTCAACATCGTACTGAAGAACAGCCAGTGCAATCTCACAAGGAAAAAATAACAAAATGTATCATATTGATTGAAGAGAACGAAGCAAAATTGCCTCTTTTTTGTAGATTATATGATAGTCTTCTCAGCACAGAAAAGATCCTAAGAAATTCACAAAAGACAATTATATTAATCAGTTACAATAAGGTCACCTAAGATCAATATACAAAAATCAATTGTTTGCTACATATGACAAATGATTCACAAATGAAATGGAAAATACAATTCCTTTCACAATAGTATCAGAAATAATGAAACACTTAATAATAAATTTTACTAAAGAAGCATAAGACATAAACAAATAATTAAAGACTAATGAGAGAACTAAGATCTAAGCAAATGAGATATTCCATTCTTATGGATTTGATGATTCAATATTGTTAGGATGGTACTTCNTGGTACTTCTACCAAAATTGACTTATAGATTAACATAATCTTTATTGAAAATCCAGCAGCCCTTTTTTGTCTAGAAATTGAAAAGTTAATCCTAAAATTTACATAGAAAGGCATAAGACCCTAACATAGTTAAATCAGTTTTGAAAAGCAATCGCAAAAGTTGGAGGACTTTCATTTCTCAGATTCAAAACTCACAACAAATATGTGGTTAGAAGTCAATGTGTTACTAGCTTAGAATAAACACAGAATAATGAAACAATTAAGTCCATAAATGAATTCTAATATTTGTGGCCAATCAGTTGCCAAAAAAGGTTGCAATGCAATTCATTGGGGAAAAGTAAAGCCTTTTAAATAAATGAAAGTGAAACAATTGTAAATTCATATGGGAAAATGTGAACTTAGATCCCTAGCTCACAGCATGTAAAAAAATTAACTCAAAATTGATCACAGACTTAAATATAAGAGCCAAGGCAGTAATGTTTTTAAAGAAAACAGATTTTGGGTTAGGCAAAAATTTCATAGCTAGGACATAAGAGAAGGCAATGGCACCCCACTCCAGTACTCTTGCCTGGAAAATCCCATGGATGGAGGAGCCTGGTAGGCTGCAGTCCATGGGGTCGCTAAGAGTCAGAAAAGACTGAGTGACTTCACTTTCACTTTTTACTTTCATGCACTCGAGAAGGCAATGGCAACCCACTCCAGTGTTCTTGCCTGGAGAATCCCAGGGATAGGGGAGCCTGGTGGGCTGCCCTCTATGGGGTTGCACAGAGTCGGACACGACTGAAGCGACTTAGCAGCAGCAGCAGCAGGACATAAGAAGTGCAGCCTGTGAAAAGCAAAACTGATAAACTGAAGCTCATCAAAATTCAAAACTTTTGTTCTTCAAAAAGCACCAGGAGGAAATGAAAAGGCAAGCATAAAGGTGAAAATTCACAAAATATAGATAAAGGGCTGTATTTGGAGATACAAAAATATAAATACAAAGAAATACCTTATTTAAATACAAAGAAGGTATTTAAACCTTACTCTTAACCAAGTACAAGAAGACAAAACAATCCAATTTCAGAAATGAGGAAAAGATCTGAATAAACATTTAATTAGAGAAGATAATTTAATGGCTAATAAACACATGAAAAGATTCTTAGTATCACTAGTCATTAGGGCAATGAAAATGAAAACCACAGTAAGATACCATTTTATACTCACTAAAATTCTTATAATAAAAATGACAGATAATCACAAAAGTTGAAATGGTGATGGTTGGTGATGATGTGAAGGGAAAGGAAACTTCTTACATTTCTGATAGAAATGTAATATGATTCAACAGCCTAGCACTTTAAAGGTTAAATAAGCATAGAGTTACCACATGACCTAGATCTAGCAAGTCTATTTTTAATTACTTATCACAAAGAAATGAAAGTCTATATCCACACAAAAACTTGCACACAATGTTATTATTCTCACTATTCATAACAGCCTCAACTTGGAAACAAATGTGCATCAAGCAGTAAGTGGATAGACAAAATATCTGTAGAACACTTTTTTAGCAAAAAGGGAATGAACTGCAGTTTGATACTATGACAGAAACATTATTCTCAGTAAAATTATCGAAACACAAAAGACATGGATTGTATGATCCCATTTGTGTGAAGCCCAGAAAAGGGAACTCTATAGAGATAGAAAGTAAATTAGCAGTTCAAGTAGAGGAAGAAAATTAACAGTATATATATGCTCACAAAAGGTCTTATCGGGGCAATGAAAATGTTCTAAACCTGATTTATGTTGCTGGTTAAACAACGTAGCAAATTTGCTTAAAAATTATTGAAGTGCCCTTTTAAAATGACTGTAATCTATGTTATATCAAATTTGTTTCAGTAAGTTTTTGTTTTTTGTTTTTTTAAATGACCACTGATTACCTAATGAGAACTACAGACAGATTTACTTCTCAGAAAGTGTGTGTTTAATTTCAAGGGAGTAAGATCCAGGACCACGAAGATATCCCCTGGGTAGTACACCAGTCTTATCTTTCTCCTGAAGAGATGAATGTATATTCCAAAGGTTTGGAATAATGACCCATGTTCTTCTTTCCTATTACATTTACAAGGAAATTTAAAAAAAAAAATCCCAAGAAAAAGATGGAGGATACTTCTTCTTTCTCCTCTGTTAGCATCATCCAGCTCTTACCTTTCGTTAATTTGGTATTCGTCATTTAAATCCAGAAGCATTTTATCCCTCACTTCAAAAGTAAAAATTAGGACACAGAGAAACTGTACAAGATTTGCTCAAAATAGTAAATAATACCCCACTCTTTCAGAAATGATACATGTGAATCCCAGATAACATTAATAAATATTAATATCAAAAATTGAAAAGCCTCTTTGATGTTCTTGAACACACCAGGTATGATTTTGTCTTTGATCTTTATCTCTGTAAGGACTTCTTTTTCTCAAATACACAAATAGCTGGTATCTTATGTCATTTAGACCTGCAATAAAATTCATCTAGAAGTTTGCTTTCCCTTGCCTTCATCCTTCAAAAATATCTCCCTCCACTCTCTCATGCTTCATAATTTACTCTGGTTTATTTTTCTTTATAATCCTCACTACCGTCTGAAATAGTTAATCGGGAGTCTTATGTATCTCCTATGCCCTTCCACATCACTTCACAAGAGGAAGTACCTCTGTGCCTTTTGGTTTACTGCTCTATCCTCAGCACCCTACTTGGTGCTTAGGTGAAGTTCAATGACCATCTGTTAAATTAATGTTGAGTGAAGAAAGAGCCACTAACAAAGATGGAGATAACAAGGAGGTTTTACAGAGGAGCTGACATTTAGGTGAGGTTTTGAAGAAAGCATAGAGTGTTGTCCAAAAAGAGAGCAAGAGGGGACTTTCCAGCTATCTGTGTGGAAGTAAGGAAAGTATAATCAACAATGTCAATGTCACATAGAACCAGAAAGAGGTCTGATGACTTGGCAAAAACAAATTAGGAGGAAAAATATGGATTATTCATCAACATATTGTTTAATATATAATAATGTATAATATAATCCATAATATACATACATGATACCTATTTTTATGCAGAGAAACTATTTAGTTACTGGTTAAATGTTTGTGTTAATCTTTTAGGTTAGTCCTTTTTTGGTGGAACTTCTAAAAAGGCAGTATTCTTGAACTTTGTCTTTATTATGAGTATTTAAAATCATTTATAAAGTCAATATTAAAAATGAAACATCAGAAAATACTTTCTTTGCAATTAAAAATATAGTTTCATAAATAATGATATGTGTGGTAAAGTAGAAAAGTATCTTTATTATAGTTAATGGAATTTAGCTTCAGGTTAACCTACTTAGAAATGTTGCAGAAACCAGTAATTGAGAAACCAAACACCACATGGAGAGTTGGAGAACTCAGGTTTAATATGCTGGCAGGCCTAGAGGAGTTAAGACTCTAAGCTCTGAGCCCCCACAAAAGGGGTTACAGAGTTTTTATACACGGACAGGCATGATTAAGCAGGTTTGCAGAGGCTGGGTGATTGCAAAGAGCAGGACAAGGGTGAGTGGGATAAGCTCCAGTTCCTAGTATTGTGAGTCTCCACTTTCTGGGACTACATGACCTACATGATCCAGATTTTGTAAGGAGCAAGCTGAGTTACAGAGGCAGAAGGAGCCGGAGGTTATTTAAAATTTTAACTTTTCCTTTTCAGTAAAACTTTCTTATATTCTGAATTTTTGAGTAATTATTCAAAAAAAGAGATTGACTAGTAAAAATATTAACATGAATGTTGATGTTCTTTCACATAACCATCTTAAATGTTGGGAGATGTTATTTGACTGGAGTCACCATGGAATATTTATTTTCTCAAACCTAAAGTCAAAAGGCATTTAAATTACTGCTATGAACTTGCCAAGTGGTTGAGTAACTACTACTTGCATTACGTACAAATCTTAAATGCTCACTAGCTTTACACAAAAGAAGTCTATTATGCATTCATACACAATTTAATGTGGGCTGGCAAGAAGAAATGGGGCAAATTCTCCACAATCTGGTGACTCTGGAATCCAAGCCTCCTCCATCTTTTGTTCTTGCCATCTTTCAAAACGTAGCCTCCAAGTTTGCAGTGTCAGAAGAGTAGCCAGGTAGGACAAAGGACTAGCTGCCTTGTCTGGAAATGATACATTACACTTCCACCCTCAGTGTTTTACTTAAATTAGTTATGATAACCTTCTGTTTTCAAGGGAGGTTAGGAAGTTTTGTCTTCCAAAATGACCAAGAAAAAAGGGAATTGTGTAATAAGTAAACTGTAGTTACCTTACTATACTTGGGAAAAAATGTGGCAGCCTCAGGGAATTTGAAAAAAAGTAAGTGCTTTCTTCTGTTCACTATTCAATTATTACAATAATATTCCAAATAAAATTTAGCACTTTTTCTACAAAATCATGATTTTTTTAAAAAAATCTTACCATTAAAATGATCTTACCTATTAGTCGCTATATTCCTCAACAACAATGGGAGGCTTTCTGCAAACACAGAGTGTAAATTCTACATTTTTCTTTCTCCTTTCCCATTTCACTATCTTTCCTGAAACACTTCTATATCTTGGATTTTTAAAGCAATGGTAAACACAAATTTTTAAGAATTTCTTATTCAAAGTCACAAACCAAAATTCTCTATAAAGTGAAATATCAATGGTTCTACAGATACCTGTTTACTACCACATTTGTTGAGGTGGGGAATGTAGGTGAGCTAAGAAACAGTTAGGCTACAATTTTACTGAAAGCAAAGGCTACCATTTGTAGTGATTCATAAATCATAGGAGACACAGCCAGCATATAATTAAGTTCTGAATTTTTAGACAGGAGAAAGGTAAATGAAGTTCATGAGTAAAGAAAACTTTGTAAAGGAGTGGTCCATTTACCAGATCCTTAAACAATACAGATACTTGGACTGAAGTTTTGAGTAATTAATAGACATGGATTTGTTCTTAAGGGAAAAAAAAAAGAACAAATAATTTCACAGTGGTTAAATCTGCATAATAATTCAAATAAAGAATTAACCAAATGAATCAGAGCATCACAGATCAAAATAAATCCAGAATGCCATTATGACTGTGTACAGTTAATTCCAAGAATAGAGACTTTAACCTTATTTACGAACTAATACCATTTTCTACTCTAAATAGACATAGCCAAGGTGAGAGAATTTATTCCAATCCATGGTCAGATGCTATGATACTTAGAATCTGAAACATATTTTAAAATGAAAACAAAGATCATTTCCTGCTTGGATTTCCAAGACAGTCATATAATTAGTGGAAAGAAAAAAAAAAAAAAACAGTTATTTATGCTGATTCCATAGAATATTTCTTAGGGTAAAATGATTATGGCTATTTTTTATCCTGAAATTGAAATCACTTCCAGAAAAAAATGCTCAGTTTTAATTGAAAGCATGTTAGTGTTATTCAGAAATAACTATTCTGTTATCTCTGTTCAACTATTCAACTGTTCAACTATTCAACTGTTCAAATATTTCATGGCAGAAAAATAAAATAAAATCAGGGTCTCAAGTAATAATTGAATAAGCTTAATTTCAATTGGTTACTTGAATTGTTTTTCCTAGTGTATCCAGCCTTTTAGTAAGGAAACAACTTTTCTATACCCAGATACAAATTATTTCTGGACAAGAAAGTATCTCAAAATCCTTGTACCTCTTCCAAAATGTTAGGTCAAATAGAATCGTGCATTTCCTACATTCTGTATTAAATCTCTTCTTTCAGCTTTTTTCTGTGTACTAATTAAATGATTTCACTAAAATTCATGTTTATTCATATAAAGACTTTTACATCACTACATAGATTCATCATTACTTATTCAAATATTAAATTTGTTTATTCAAAGATTTATAGGGTGGTGTTTTATAATTGACTCAAGTAAAAAGTTTGAAACTCTCACTGAAAGAGAAGGGAAAAATTAAGTTCTTATAAATCAGTAATCTACCGTATTCCAGAGAGTAAAGTCCTATATAGCACATACATACAGGATTACTGGTCTTATTCCAAGATCCCTCTGTTCAGCAAGATCTGTTTTGGAGACTTTTTTTTCTTTTAATAAGACTAAAGCTTCAGAAATAATAACTATTCCTTGAAATGATTCAAGATAGCCCTAGGCTAAGTCTTTGACATTCATTTCTAGCTCAGAGTAAAGGTTCTGATGGTCACATAAAACAGGCTGTCCAAGCACATAACTGATCTCAGGAATGAGAGTATGAAGGCCCAATAAATTGAATCTAATCATGTGACTTTTAAAAAATTAAATGGCTCTTGACATCTTTATAAAAAGAGAAACTAGGAGGTACTGATACTAATATCCACTCTCTTACCAGACAACTCTATCAAGGACCTAACATGTGATCCACTCTGATTACAACTAACAGCAGTGCAAAGTACCATTTTATTTCCTACTACCCATTAATGCACAAAAGTGAAAAGTATGTCTATGCTTTATGGGCAGTGCCACATAATCTGCATTTTTCCCCCTTGAAAGAAGGAAAATAGAATCTGTATGTGTAAAGTAGTCCATTTTGAGAAGTGAGTTTATAAATTGACAGGATTTTTTCAAATGTTCCCTCATCAGTGTATCTCTCTACAGCAAAAGCATTGAAATTGAAGCACTGATGTTTCTTCCGTTCACCTCAACAAAGAAAGAATTAATTTCTAATGTATATTTACTATACTGGAGTTATCTTTAAAAAATAACTTCTAAGATAGCATTTTTGTTAGGTTTATTCCATTTAAAAGTTTTATTTTGACAATTAGCTCTTTGGTACTTTTTTTTTCTTTTCTTATCTCTCAGGAGATAGTGGCAGCAAAAAATGCTTAGCATGATACATGGAAAAGTGGAACTGGGCAACTGGGCAAGTGACAGGTGAAGCCCAGAAGTAAAAGAGGAGAGATGATTAGAGGCCTGCCTTAAATCTCACCATGAAATTCTCCCCATACTTCAGTAACTACTGGATGAAAAGATCTAGAGATGCTGCTTAGTGCAAGCATCAGTCAAGTCCTGAGGGGGGTGATGATTTGTTTTCTTTTGTTGTTGTTGGTTTTTTTTTTTTTTTTTTCTGGTGAGAGTCACCTTTCTCTGTGCATTGGCATCATTCTAAAACTTATACTTAGTATGGATATAAGGCCACTACATTAGGTAAATATGCATATTTACTATACTGGAATGGGTGAGTTTAACTGAGATGACCATTATATCTACTACTCTGGGCAGGAAACCTTAGAAGAAACGGAGTGGCCATCATAGTCAACAAGAGAGTCCAAAATGCAGTACTTGAATGCAATCTCAAAACCAACAGAATGAACTCTTCGTTTCTAAGGCAAACCATTGAATATCACAGCAATCAAAGTCAGTGCCCCAACCAGTAATGCTGAAGAAGCTGAAGCTGAAGGGTTCTATGAAGACCTACAAGACCTTCCAGAACTAACACCCAAAAAAGATGTCTTCTTTATTGTAGGGGACTGGAATGCAAAAGTAGGAAGTCAAGAAAAATCTGGAGTAACAGGCAAATTTGACCTTGGAGTACAAAACAAAGCAGAGCAAAGTCTGACAGAGTTTTGCCAATAGAACGCACTGGTCATAGCAAACACCCTCTTCCAACAACACAAACAAAGACTAGATGGTCAATATCAAAATCAGATTGATAATATTCTTTGCAGCCAAAGATGGAGAAGCTCTATACAGTCAGCAAAAACAAGACGAGGAGCACACTGTGGTTCAGATCATGAACTCCTTTATTGGCAAATTCAGACTTAAATCGAAGAAAGTAGGAAAAAAACACTAGACCATTCAGGTATGACCTAAATCAAATCCCTTACGTTTATACAGTGGAAGTGACAAATAGATTCAAGGGATTAAATCTGATAGAGTGTTTGAAGAACTACTGGCAGAGGTTCATGACATTTTACAGGAAGCCTTGATCAGGCCATCCCCAAGAAAAAGAAATGCAAAAAAGGCAAAATGGTTGCCCGAGGAGGTCTTACAAATAGCTGTGAAAAGACAAGAAGTGAAAGGCAAAGGAGAAAAGGAAAGATATACCCATTTGAATGCAAGGTTCCAAAGAAGAGCAAGGAGAAATAAGTAAGCCTTTTTCAATTATCAGTGCAAAGAAATAGAGGAAAACAATAGAATGGGAAAGGCTAGAGATCTCTTCAAGAAAATTAGAGATAGCAAGGGAAAATTTCATGAAAAGATGGGCACAATAAAGGACAGAAATGGTATGGACATAACAAAAGCAGAAGTTATTAAGAAGAGGTGGCAAGAATATACAGAAGAACTATACAAAAATGATCTTCATGACCCAGATAACCACGATGGTGTGATCACTCACCTAGAGTCAGACATCCTAGAACATGAAGTTAAGTGGGCCTTAGGAAGCATCACTACAAACAAAGCTCATGGAGGTGATGGAATTCCAGCTGAGTTATTTCAAATCCTAAAAGATGATGCTGTGAAAATGCTGCATCAATATGCCATCAAATTTGGAAAACTCAACAGTGGCCACAGGATTGGAAAAGGTCAGTTTTCATTCCAATCCCAAAGAAAGGCAATGACAAAGAAAGCTCAAACTTCTGCACAATTGCACTCATCTCACACGCCAGCAAAGTAGTCATGTATGGATATGAGTATTGGACTATAAAGAAAGCTAACCACCAAAGCATTGGTGCTTTTGAACTGTGGTGCTGGAGAAAACCCTTGAGAGTCCCTTAAACTGCAAGGAGATCCAACCAGCCCATCCTAAAGTAAATCAGTCCTGAATACTCATTGGAAGGATTGATGCTGAAGCTGAAACCCCAATACTTTGGCTACCTGATACAAAGAACTGACTCATTGGTAAAGGCCCCGATACTGGGAAAGATTGAAGGCAGGAGGAGTAGGGGACCACAGAGGATGAGATGGTTGGATAGTATCACTGACAGGAGAGACATGAGTTTGAGTTGGCTTTGGGAGTTGGTGATGGACAGGGAAGTTGGCATGCTGCATCCATGGTGTCACAAAGAGTTAGACATGACTGAGCGACTGAACTGAACAACAACAACAAAAAAGGACCTATTGAATAAAAATGTGGAGCATCATTCAGACAGACCAATTAAGACATGTGCTTAACAATCGGGTAAAAGAATGAAGATGCACTAAAAATTTGATTAAGACGCAAGTAGTATCTTCTTGTGAAATGTCCATTCTGGAGCCTGAGATCAATCCTACACAAGTAAAATGAGAGATGAGTGAAAGAGATACAGGAGGGAGATGAGTAGGGAGACAATCACCAAAATTCATTTACCTCTCAGAGTGAGTAATGAGGAGTAACTGTGATGTTATAAAGAGTGGAAGAGTATGATGCAATTGGTTTTAGAATGATCATTTGCCATCACTATATAGAATTTGTGGAGAAAAGCAAGACTTACTTTGGGGGCTTTCTAATAGCTGCCTTATTTCTTTTATGTTTATACCTATATTGCCAATGCATTATTATATTGTATCTATCCTGTGAGAAAAATCAAAAATATATAGTAAGTACTTGAGATGTGGTAGATGCTCTTCTGGGATGCACAGTTACAGGAATGAACAAAGCAGGCACAGACCTTGTTCACACATAATTTGAATTTACTGATATTGGGGAGTCTCTTCTACTCCCTAAGCTTCAATTACCAAGAATATTCTGATAACTCTTAAATACCTCTGCCTGCCACCCCTCCTAAGTGCCATATGTAAATAATCAACTGGTTACTTGGGAACTTCCCTTGACTTTTCTTAATGTATTGACCAGATTCAAAATGTAGACATTGAATAAGACGTTTGGAGTAGAATAAGTGTAAAGTTCACTGGAAATGAAGAGATTAATAAACTGAAATTTTGAGTTTTATTCTAGTTCCTTATTAATAATAAAAAAATTAATTCTGGAACATTCTCTTTACAAAGCCAGATATACATATTCTCCTAATATTATCAATTTAGTCCACACCAGTTACAAACTCTTTTGCTGGCCAAATTTGGCTTACTGCCTGATTTTGTAGCCTGTAAGTTCAGAATGATTTTACATTTTAAATATTTGAGAAAAAAATTTAAAGAAATACATTATTTTATGCAACACAATGATTATATAAAATTCACACTTCAGTGCCCACATATAGTGATTTACTGGAACACAGTGGCATGCTTTATTTTTCATATTGCCTATTGCAGTTTTTTGGAGAAGGAAATGGCAACCCAGTCCAGTATTCTTGCCTGGAGAATCCCATGGGCAGAGGAGCCTGGTGGGCTACAGTCCATGGGGTCGCAAAAAGTCAGACAAGACTGAGCGACTTCACGTTCACTTTCACTTTCATGGCAGTTTTTGTGCCACAATAGTTAAGTAGAATAGTTGCCACATTGACTACAAGCGTAGCTCTCATTTGCTATCTGATCTCTTACAGAAAGTTTTGAGAGGCCTGCAGACCTCTGGACTACACCTAAGTTAGCAAAGTCTAATTGGTAAGATGTCAGATTTTCACACCAGGTACTGGTTATTATTATCACAGATGTTTCATATGTATTAAATATGTAAAGCCTACTTATAATTTTGTCATTGATTACATTCTCCCATTTATATTTCTTCCAGACATATAGTGAATATTAGTATGTTGCTTCCTACTAACTTTACACTTGAAAACTCTGAAGAATTTATTTGATTTTACTTTATAATGATGAAACAAAGGTTGAGAGCACCAAAATAAATTACCCAAGGTCAATATCTAGAAAGCTGAATAGACTGAAAACAAAGACAAGATTTACCAACCCCAGAGTCTTATGTTCCTTTTTAATATGCTACTTTGCATCCTATGAATTTCACTAGTGTTATTCTGGAACTGCTCTGTCCAAGGAAAAACCGTGCTCTCATGTCCAGCATGTGACAGCCAATCACTTTGTCCAATTCATGATCTATAGTAATCATCACAAACAAATCCACTCTAGCCTGTACATCATTTGTTAAAGCATTCATAGTAATCAAAATGGCTCTGCTAATGCTCCATACTTTTAGAGACAGATTTTCTCAGGGTAGATAACTCCTTTTTTTTTTTTAATCTTTGCTTATTTACTTCTGACTGATTAACACTGAATTTAGAAGTATTTTTTTCTAACAATTATGTTAGGAAAATGTTTTAAGATGTATAAATCGTTATTTTAGTGGAAACTTTATTGGTAATGTCATCATATTCAGAAATTGCAAGTCACTTTGGAGAAACTCTGTATTTTAAGCTAATTTACATAAGGATATAGTTCTAATTTCTCTGAATTTCTGAATGCAGTGTTCCCATTATAATATGTATGAAATTTTACTTTCCAAAATTTTCAATAATTTCTAAGATGCACAGTTTTACTGGTCTCAAGAATTCTTAAGAAAATTAAATAGTTTTTCCCAGAAATTAATGGTTTCACAAAGGATATCAAGATGGCAGAGTAAGAGACATGGAGATGTAAAAAATACATCTACATGTGGGACAGTTCTCACAGAATATCCACTGAAAACTTCCAGATCTCATTCAACCAAAGCTGTAAGAAAGATTCCCATATAACCAAGCAGTACAAAAGGAACAAGAAGATGAGGAATGAGGAACAGACCTACATCCCTGGGAGGGAGCTGTGAAAGAAGAAATTTTCCCTCACCCTGGTAAGCTACATCATGGGCTGGGATGTCCAACGGGAGACTAGAGCCTCAGAGGCTGGAGAGGAGGGTGTGGGAGCTAGTCTACACCTGCACAGGGTAGAGAAACCCACACAGCTACCCTGGTCATGCTACTGCACTTCCCAACCCAACCCAGGCTGCTGGTGTGAGCTGCAGCTAGGTGCTGAAACTTGGGCTTCAGCTCATAAGACCCAGGGAGACTCAGTTTGGCTGCATGGAGACAGCTCCAAGGGCCTGGAATGTGGCCTGGGTAGCAAGGGGCGGGAGGCGGGGGGAGGGGGGGAATGCAAGACAGCAAAAGTGCACCACAGGAGTCCCACTGACAATATGGGAATGGAGGAGCACAGGCCCGCCAGAGCTGCCCCATCATCAGATCTTAGCAACACGTGGCTCTGGATTCAAAGATTCTGTGAGGTTTGTGAGTAAGCACACACAGAGACTGGGTGAAATCTGAGCTGATTATCAGCAATCCCAACATAAGCACAGGGCGGCCACTCCAGGAGATTCTTGCTCTGGCAGATTCAGGGACCAGGATCATGCCCACACATCGGAGGGCATGAACGATTATCTGCAGGCTTAGGATTCATCTCTGGTGGTTTCTCATGCAGTTGGATTTGTGAGCTCACAAATCTAAGGGACCTCTGAGTGAATTACTGGAATTCCCAAGTAGAGGTGGCCACAGAGGACTGACAACAATAATAAACTTTGTGGGCATGCACCTGGGGTGGCAGGCAGCATCAAAGACTCAAACATCTCACAGACAGCTCCTGCAAAAGAATGCAAACAGCACCTTTCCCACAGGAAAGTTGCAATCCTGCCTAGCTCAAACCATGGCTTAGAATGGGATCTGGGGGCTTCTAACTTCAACAAAAGGAGGACAGACCCTGCCTAACAGGACTGTGATAACCACAGAGCAAGTCAGACAGAGAAAGACAAATATCACTTCTTCAGTTCAGTCACTCAGTCATGTCCGACTCTTTGTGACCCCATGGACTACAGCAACTACTCCCCGAGTTTACTCAAACTATGTCCATCTATCGGTGATGCCATCCAACCACCTCATCCACGATTGTCCCCTTCTCCTCCTGACTTCAATCTTTCCCAGCATCACGGTCTTCTCCAATGAGTTTGTTCTCTGCATCAGGTGGCCAAAGTATTGGAGTTTCAGTTTCAACATCAGTCCTTCCAATGAACACATAGGACTGATCTCCTTTAGGACGGACTGGTTGGATCTCCTTGCAGTCCAAGGGACTCTCAAGAGTCTTCTCTAACACCACACTTCAGAAGCATCAATTCTTCAGTGGTCAGTTTTCTTTATAGTCCAACTCTCACATCCATACACGACTAGTGGCAAAACCATAGCCTTGACTAGATGGACCTTTGTTGGCAAAATAGTGTCTCTGCTTTTTAATATGCTGTCTAGGTTGGTCATAGCTTTTCATCCAAAGAGCAGTGTCTTTTAATTTCATGGCTGCAGTCAACACCTTGAGAGACTTTGGAGCCCAAGAAATTAAAGTCTGCACTGTTTCCAGTTTCACCATCTATTTGCCAAGAAGTGAAGGGACCAGATGCCGTGATCTTAGTTTTCTAAATGTTAAGCTATAAATCAACTTTTTCACTCTCCTCTTTCACTATCATCAACATGCTCTTAGTTCTTCTTTGCTTTTTGCCATAAAGGGTGGTGTCATCTTCACAGGTGAGGTTACTGGTATTTCTCTCAGCAATCTTGATTCCAGCTTGTGCTTCACCCAGCCCAGCATTTCACATGATGTACTCTGCATATAAGTTAAATAAGCAGGGTGACAATATACAACCTTGACATACTCCTTTTCCTATTTGGAACCAGTCTGTTGTTCCATGTCCAGTTCTAACTGTTGCTTCCTGAACTGCATACAGATTTCTCATGAGGTAGGTCATCAAGCCTGGTATTCCCATCTCTTGAAGACTTGTTCACAGTTTATCGTGGTCCACACAGTCAAAGGTTGTGGTATAGTCAATAAAGAAGAAGTAGATGTTTTTCTGGAACTCTTTTGCTTTTTCCGTGATCTAGCAGATGTTGGCAATTTGACCTCTAGTTCCTCTGCCTTTTCTAAAATCAGCTTGAACATCTGGAAGTTCACGGGTCGTGTATTGCTGAAGCCTGGCTTGGAGAATTTTGAGCATGACTTTACTAGCATGTGAGATTAGTGCAATTGTATGGTAGTTTGAGTATTCTTTGACATTGTCTTTCTTTGGGATTGGAATGAAAACACCTTTTCCAGTTCTGTGGCCACTGCTGAGTTTTCCAAATTTGCTGGCATATTGATGTAGCATTTTCACAACATCATCTTTTAGGATTTTAAATAGTTCAGCTGGAATTCCTTCACCTCCACAAGCTTTGTTCATAGTGATGCTTCCTAAGGCCCACTTGACTTCACATTCCAGGATGTCTGGCTCTAGGTGAGTGACCACACCATCGTGCTTCTGTGTATTCTTGCAACCTCTTCTTAATATCTTCTGTTTCTGTTAGGTCCATACCATTTCTGTCCTTTATTGAGCCCATCTTTGCATGAAATGTTCCCTTGGTATCTCTAATTTTCTTAAAATCTCTAGTCTTTCCCATTCTATTGTTTTCCTCTATTTCTTTGCATTGATCATTCAGAAAAGATTTCTTATCTCTCCTTGCTATTCTTTGGAACTTTGCTTTCAAATGGGTGTATCTTTCCTTTTCTCCTTTGCTTTTGGCTTCTCTTCTTTTCACAGCTATTTGTAAGGCCTCCTCAGAAAGCCATTTGGTTTTTTGCGTTTGTTTTTCTAGGGGTGCTCTTGCTCCCTGTCTCCAGTACAGTGTCATGAAGCTCTGTCCATTGTTCACCAGGCACTCTATCAGATCTAGTCCCTTAAATCTATTTGTCACTTGCACTGTATAGTTGTAAGGGATATGATTTAGGTCATACCTGAATGGTCTAGTGTTTTTTCCTACTTTCTTCAATTTCAGTCTGAATTTGCCAATAAGGAGTTCATGATCTGAGCCACAGTCTGATCCTGGTCTTGTTTTTGTTGACTGTATAGCGCTTTTCCATCTTTGGCTGCAAAGAATATAATCAACCTGATTTCGGTGTTGACCATCTGGTGATGTCCATGTATAGAGCCTTCTCTTGTGTTTGGAAGAAGGTGGTTGGCAAGTGCATTCTCTTGGCAAAACTCTATTAGCTTTTGGCCTCTTTCATTCTTTACTCCAAGGCCAAATTTGCCTGTTACTCCAGATATTTCCTGACTTCCTACTTTTGCATTCTAGTCCCCTATAATGAAAAAGGACATCTTTTTTGGGTGTTAGTTCTAGGAGGTCTTGTAGGTCTTCATAGAACTGTTCAACTTTAGCTTCTTCAGCATTACCGTTTGGGGCACAGACTTGGATTACTGTGATATTGAATGGTTTGTCTTGGAAACGAACAGAGATCATTCTGGGTTTTTTTGAGATTGCATCCAAGTACTGCATTTTGGACTCTTTTGTTGACTATGATAGCTACTCCATTTCTTCTAAGAGATTCTTGTCCATGGTAGTAGATACAATGTCATCTGAGTTAAATTCACCCATTCCAGTCAATTTTAATTTACTTATTTCTAAAAGGTCAGGAAGGGTGGCAGTGAGGAGATACCCCTCATCCAAGGTAAGGAGCAGCGGCTATGCTTTGCTGGAGGAGCTGTGAAGAGATACCCCATGCCCAAGGTAAGAGAAATCCAAGTAAGATGGTAGGTGTTGCAAGAGGGCATCAGAGGGCAGACACACTGAAACCATACTCACAGAAAACTAGTCAATCTAATCACACTAGGACCACAGCCTTGTCTAACTCAATGAAAATAAGCCATGCCCACAGGGCCACCCAAGATGGGCTGGTCATGGTGGAGAGGTCTGACAGAATGTGGTCCTCTGGAGAAGGGAATGGCAAACCACTTCAGTATTCTTGCCTTGAGAACCCCATGAACAGTATGAAAAGGCAAGATGATAGGATACCAAAAGAGGAACTCCCCAGGTCAGTAGGTGCCCAATATGCTACTGGAGATCAGTGGAGAAATAACTCCAGAAAGAATGAAGGGATGGAGCTAAAGCAAAAACAATACCCAGCTGTGGATATGGCTGGTGATAGAAGCAAGGTCCGATGCTATAAAGAGCAATATTGTATAAGAACATGGAATTTCAGGTCTATGAGTCAAGGCAAATTGGAAGTGGTCAAACAGGACACGGAAAGAGTGAACGTCGACATTCTAGGAATCAGTGAACTAAAATGGACTGGAATGGGTGAATTTTACTCAGATGACCATTATATCTACTACTGAGGGCAGGAATCCCTCAGAAGAAATGGAGTCGCCATCATGGTCAACAAAAAAGTCCGAAATGCAGTACTTGGATGCAATCTCAAAAACGACAGAATGATCTCTGTTTGTCTCCAAGGCAAACCATTCAATATCACAGTAATCCAAGTCTATGCCCCAACCAGTAACACTGAAGAAGCTGAAGTTAAATGGTTCTATGAAGACCTACAAGACCTTTTAGAACTAACACCCAAAAAAGATGTCCTTTTCATTATAGGGGACTAGAAGGTAAAAGTAGGAAGTCAA
>SJYQ01005341.1:346533-359448 GCA_006410935.1 Redunca redunca
CAGAACATAGATAAAAAATAGAAATTGTGAATATTATTAGATAAGATAGAAAGGTAAAATATATATCATGGGAACGCAGAAAAGGCCTCTATAAGAGAATACAAACTCAGAAGCAAATGATAGAACTACATTTGAAAATGTCAGAATAAACAGGTTTAAAAGACTATGATATATATCATGGGAACATAGAAAAGGCCTCTATAAGAAAAACACAAACCCAGAAGCAAATGACATAATGACTACATTTGAAAATGTCTGAATAAACAGATTTTTAAAACTATAGACAAATTAGAATATTTGCAAAATATGTGATAAATATCAAAACTATTACCACTCAACAAGTTATTAACTGCCTAATCACCAGCTCGATGGACGTGAGTTTGAGTGAACTCCGGGAGATGGTGATGGACAGGAAGGCCTGGCATACTGCGATTCATGGGGTCACAAAGAGTCGGACACAACTGAGTGACTGAACTGAACTGAATAGAAAAATATTTCATAATACAAATTTTACAGTAAAATACAAATATCTTGAATATAAATGCTCAGTTTGATTCATGATCAGATTTTCTAATTCTGCTTTTTAACTTTACAGTAAGCATGCATTTCCCTCATGAGAAAAAACAAAGCTCTCTATAAAAACAATTTTTATTTTTAGAGTTACAACTTAAGTCTTGCTATGCATGGAAAAATTTTTCACCAAAATTTTCTATTAGGTTGGTACAAACATAATTACAGTTTTGGACTTTGAATTTTTGATCATTATAATACTCTTAAAATAAACAGCAAGTAATGTCATTAGCAAAGAAAATAAAGTGAGAACTGTACATTAAAATGATGTGTAGTATAACCAAAATTATTTAGAATGTATTCCAATTTTAAATGGAAAAGTTTACCAATGCAAAAACCACAATAATTTCTGCACCAACCTAAGATTATGTTTAACAGTTTCTAAAAGTGACAGCCTCTATTTAACCCTATGAAAATGCAAGCAAGAGTCACTGCCTTCAACTTTTTAAGCTGCAACAAGACATTTTATATTGAAGTACTGCACAGATATATATACACAACCTCATTTCCTAAACAACATTTATGCCTGCTACTTGTTATGCATGTAGAATTATTCTGGTCTGTCCTATTCTATTCTACTTTATTAAAATTAATGCTCTTCTCAGGGACAAAGTCAATGCTATTGGACTGTGACCCAGAAATTTTAAAGCATTCTAGCAGGTGCCAAATGAGCTTACCTGCAGCCTAAGTAGATTAACAAAAATTTTACAATACACTAAGTTTATTATTATTTATGGCCATTCAATTTGAAAGCTTAATATAGCAAAATGCAGCTGTGATCCAAAGATTAAACAGAAGTAAGCATTAGTTTAGCATCCAAGCTTTTGTGCCAATCAGTATGTAATTGTTAAAATTTTGACTACAATTCTATGATATAATGAGTACTTTCTACAAATTATGTGCATTACATACTTTCTGAAAGAGACAACATTTTAAAGAATTATGTCACTACAAAGAGTAGAAAAAATTGCAGTTTCAGGTTTGTAGGAAAGGATATTTCACCATGTTAATAGTTCAAATAACTGAACATATAAAAGTTCTTCAGAATCCTATCAGGGATTTTCACAGTGTGAAAAAAAATCTCTCAGTTATAAGCAAAAAGGTCTTATATAGTCTTAATTGTAAGTAAAAGGATAGTGTTAAAGAGTTTTTCTGTTCCCAAAGTATAAACTTTTCCACTCTTCTTTCTGCCTTCAAAATAATACAAGTAATGACTTCTTGTACATTTCAACATTTTCCTTATACCTTTAACTGTATTTTGCCATTTTCAAGGCTGTCATGGTTCAAAGTTTCAGCCATTTCTTTCTGTCATTTTCTACTTTCTGTTACTCCAAGAAACAGTGTGCTATTCTGAATATAGATTGGGAACTATCACCCTTCATTCTAAAATCTAATTTCAGGCTTATATTATCAAAACTACTATGAAAACATCAATTTGTTATCAAATAACTGTGTATGTTTCACGACACTAGAAAAATAGTGGCAATCACTCCTAAATTTAGCTTAAAAGTTGAATGGAATTATGCATGAAGCCATAATGTTTTCATATTAGGATGAGTCAGGGAAAGGTAAACTGCAAAGGCCATTATGAGGAGGCTATTACATTTTTAAGAGATGATTCTTATTTCATGATGTGTAAATAAGACTTAAAATGTCTTGTGAACCTTTTTAATTACAATAAATGTCTTTACTTGTATTACAGCCCTCATAAAAGATAAGGCAACTCCTAGGAATGTTTGTATTTGTCTTTTTTTTTTTACTTTGAAAAATGTCAAGCCTACAGAAAAGTTGTATGAAAAGTCTTATTTTAATGACACACACTTACCCCTTAGTAGGATTCATCAATTGTTAACCTTTGGCACATTTGTCTTCTCTTTCTCTTTCACTAAGTATTTAAAAGTAAATCACTGACATGATGGTACTCATTTCTATTTTGTTTTCTTCCTCATAAAATCAAGAACACCTACACAACTAGTTTCATTTTCAACACAAGAAACATCTTTGACACTGTAATATATATAAAATACAATCCAGAGAGGAGGAGATCAAGATGGTAGAGTAGGACTCTGATCTCATTTTCCTCCATGAACACATCAAAAATACATGTACATCCTGAAAACTAAATGGAGACTAAATGGAGGCAGTATCAATTATGAATTGGCACTTGCCAAGGAAATTTGCCATCACAGAGTCAGGTAGGAAAGGGAAGAGACGTGATCAGGTCAGGACCTGTGCCCCCAGGAGGGGAAACGGAAGAGGTAGGTGATTATACAGGAGGAGATCCTCCCTGGGGAGTGAGTGGTTAAAACTGCATATTGGGTAGTCCAGCCCTCGGGTCTGATCCTGGGAGGGCAAGTCACCTTATTTGGTTTGAAAACCAATGGGACTGACAGCAGGGCTATACAATGTGTAGATTCCTCTCATGAGGAACATGTACTTACTTGCTTACTCCTGCAACAAGGCAGAAGAAATAGATTGAACTGCCAGTGAACTTGGCCAGTTTTCTGTGACTATCTTAGCACACATTCCAGCCAAGCCATCTTTCCAGGCCCTCTTGCTCCACAGAGCAGCCCCACACTAGGGTGGTGGTTGACATGGCCAAGGAGAGCAAGCAGTTGAAAGAGACAGAGCCGGCTCTGATCCAGCACATCATCTGAATGGGGTCATGACAACCACTGTGAAAAGCCTCAACTAGTTCAGGAACCACCTTAGCATGTGCCCTGATCCACACCAGGCACACACTTCAGCCCCTCTTTCTCCAGCATTGCTCCCCTCTGGGGATAAGGTGCCAGTGCTGGGAGCAGGGATAGCACATACACAGAAAAAGAACCAAGGTGGACCTGAATCTTAGGGCTTCTGCTCCAGCAACATGGGACTTGACATGCCACCAGTAGGGTGGTATGAGCCACTGATCACAGGAGAACCCTGGCTCACAACACCCTACCCATAGCTCACCCTACCCAAGGCTCTCCTCTTCCTACCCATAGCTGTTAGCTCATTCTGGGGAGAGATAGGATTTGTACTTACATCACATCCAATTCTCCCACCAAAACTGCTAGGCACATGCAGACTCCATAAGGGAGGCTCCCACACAAGGACACCATTTCAATACTCGGATAGGTAACTGTTTCACCTAACTTCACAGAGACAGCTGAATTAGTTTCAAGTGAAAGAAAAAATAACTTGGGAAAAAAACTAATGAAAAAGATAAATAATTGACTAACAGTTCAAAGCATTAGTTAAAAGAATGCTAACTAAACTGAGGTAAGGAATAGATGAACATGCTGAGAATTTTAACAGAAAATTAGAAAATATATTAAAAAAAATAATCAGAACTGAAAAACAGAATAACGGAAATGAAATATAGACTACCAGGAATTAACAGCAGGCTAGGTGATACAAGATAATACACATTGATCTGGTAGACAGAGTTAAAAATATCTCCCAGTCAGAGAAACAAAAACAAATTTGAAAAATGAGAACAACTTAACAAGCCTCAAAGAACAAACATCAAGCATAACAACATTCACATTTTAGGAGAACCAGAAGGTGAAAAGAGAAATGTAAGGGTTAAAAATATATTTGATTAAATTCTGGTTGAAAACTTCCTGAACCTGAGGAAGAAAATATATATCCAGGTACAGGAATCAAAGAGAGTCCCAAACAAAACAAATACAAAGAGACCAGCACCAAGACATGTAATAGCTAAAATACCAAAAGTTAAAGATAAAGAGAGAATTCTCAAGGCAGCAGGAAAACAACAAAAGGCCACAAACAAGCAAACCCGAATAAGGCTATCGGCTGATTTATCTGCAAAAACTTGCACACCAGAAGGGAGAGGCATGATATATATAAAATTATTAAAGGAAAAAAAATGTTATGAAAAGGAAAATCCTACAATCTAAGACATCCCACTCAGCAAGATTATTATTCAAAATTGAAGGAGAGACAAAGAATTTCTCAGATAAACAAAAACTAAGAGTTATCAACTCTAGTTCAGTTCAGTTGTTCAGTCGTGTCCAACAGTTTGTGACCCCATGGACTGCAGCACACCAGGCTTCCATGTCCATCACCAACTTGCTAAGTTTACTCAAAAGCGTGTCCATTCTGTCAGTGATGCCATCCATCCATCTCATCCTCTGTCATCCCCTTTTCCTCCGGCCTTCAATCTTTCCCAACATCAGGGTCTTTTCAAATGACTCAGGTCTTCACACCAGGTGGCCAAAGTATTGGAGATTCAGCTTCAACATCAGTTCTTCCAAAGAATATTCAGACTGATTTCCTTTAGGATGGGCTGGTTGGATTTCCTTGCTGTCCAAGGGTCTCTCAAGAATCTTCTCCAACACCACAGTTCAAGAGATTAATTCTTTGGCACTCAGCTTTCTCTATAGTCCAACTCTCACAACCATACGTGAGTACTGGAAAAAACATACCTTTGACTAGATGGACTTTTGTCAGCAAAGTAATGTCTCTTCCTTTTAATATGCTTTCTGCTGCTGCTGCTGCTGTGAAGTCGCTTCAGCCGTGTCCGACTCTGTACAACCCCATAGACGGCAGCCCACCAGGCTTCCCCGCCCCTGGGACTCTCCAAGCAAGAACACTGGAGTAGGTTGCCATTTCCTTCTCCAATGCATGAAAGTAAAAAGTGAAAGTGAAGTTGTGTCTGACTCTTAGCGACCCCATAGATTGTAGCCTACCAGGCTCCTCTGTCCATGGATTTTCCAGGCAACAGTACTGGAGTGGGGTGCCACTGCCTTCTCTGAATATGCTGTCTAGGTTGGTCAAAACTATTCTTCCAAGGAGCAAGTGTCTTTTAATTTCATGGCTTCAGTCACCATCTGCAGTGATTTTGGAGCCCCCCAAAATAGTCTCTCACTGTTTCCATTATTTCCTCATCTATTTGCCATGAAGTGATGGGACCAGATGCCATGATCTTCGTTTTCTGAATGTTGAGTTTTAAGCCAACTTTTTCACTCTCCTTTTTCACTTTCATCAAGAGGCTCTTTAGTTCTTCTTCACTTTCTGCCATAAGTGTTCTGTCATCTGCATATCTGAGGTTATCTATATTTCTCCCAGAAACCTTGATTCCAGCTTGTGCTTCATCCAGTCCAGCATTTCTCATGATGTACTCTGCATATAAGTCAAAATAGCAGGGTGACAATACGCAGCCTTGACTCACTCCTTTCCCAATTTGGAACGAGTCTGTTCCATGTTCAGTTCTCACTGTTTTTTTTCCTGACCAGCATACAGACTTCTCAGAAGGCAGGTCAGGTGGTCTGTTATTCCCATTTCTCTAATAATTTTCCACAGTTTGTTGTGATCCACACAGTGAAAGGCTTTGGCATAGTCAATAAAACAGAAATACCTGTTTTTCTGGAAATCTCTCACTTTTTCTATGATCCAACGGACACTGGCAATTTGATATATGGTTCCTGTGCCATTTCTAAATCCAGTGTGAACATCTGGAAGTTCATGGTTCACTTATTGTTGAAGTCTGGCTTGGAGAATTTCAAGCATTACTTTGCTAGTGTGTGAGATGGGTGCAATTGTGCAGTAGTTTGAGCATTCTTTGGCATTGCCTTTCTTTGGGATTGGAATGAAAACTGACATTTTCCAGTCCTGTGGCCACTGCTGAGTTTTCCAAATTTGCTGGCATGTTGAGTGCAGCACTTGCACAGCATCATCTTTTAGGATTTGAAATAACTCAACTGGAATTCCATCACCTCCACTAGCTTTGTTCGAAGTGATGCTTCCTAAGACCCACTTGACTTCACATTCCAGGATGTTTGGCTCTAGATGAGTGATCACACCATCGTGATATCTGGGTCATGAAGATCTTTTTTGTACAGTTCTATGTATTCTTGCCACCTCTTCTTAGTATCTTCTGCTTCTTTTATGTCCATACCATTTCTGTCCTTTATTGAGCCCGTCTTTGCATGAAATTTTCCCTTGGTATCTCTAATTTTCTTGAAGAGATCTCTAGTCTCTCCCATCCTGTTGTTTCCCTCTATTTCTTTGCAGTGATTACTGAGGAAGGCTTTCTTATCTCTTTTGGCTATTTTTTGGAACTCTGCATTCAAATGGGTATATCTTTACTCCTTTGCTTTTTGCTTCTTTTCTTTTCACAGCTATTTGTAAGGCCTCCTCAGGCAACCATTTTGCCTTTTTGCATTTCTTTTTCTTGGGGATGGTCTTAATCACTGTCCCCTGTATAATGTCACGAACCTCTGCCCATAGTTCTTCAGTCACTCTGTCTATCAGATCTAATCCCTTGAATCTATTTGATCACTTTCACTGTATAATCATAAGAGATATGATTTAGGTCATACCTTAATGGTCTAGTGGTTTTCCCTACTTTCTTTAAGTCTGAATTTGGCACTAAGATGTTCATGAATGAGCCATAGTCACCTCCCAGTATTGTTTTTGCTGACTTTTAGAGCTTCTCCATCTTTGGCTGCAAAGAATATAGTCAATCTGATTTCATTATTGACCATCTAGTGATATCCATGTGTAAAGTCTTCTCTTGTGTTGTGAGAAGAGGGTGTTTGCTATGACCAGTGTGCTTTCTTGGCAAAAATCTGTTAGCCATTGATCCTCTTTGTTTTGTATGCCAAGCTCAAATTTGCCTGTTACACCAGTTATTTCCTGACTTCCTACTTTTGCATTCCAGTCCCTAATAATTAAAAGAACTTCTTTATTTGGTGTTAGTTCTAGAAGGTCTTGCATGTCTTCGTAGAACCATGCAACTTCAGCTTCTTCAGCATTACTGGTCGGGGCATAGACTTGGACTAATGTATACTGAATGGTTTGCCTTGGAAATGAACAGAGATCATTCTGTCATTTTTGAGATTGTATCCAAGTACTGTATTTTGGATTCTTTTGTTGACTATGATGGCTCCTTCATTTCTTCTAAGGGATTCTTGCCCACAGTTGTAGATAAAAAGGTCATCTGAATTACATTCACCCATTCCAGTGCATTTTAGTTTACTGATTCCTAAAATGTTGAGGTTCACTCTTGTCATCTCCTGTTTGGTCACTTTCAATTTGCCTTGATTCATGGACCTAATATTCCAGGTTCCTATCAATGCTAAAATGACCCTAAAAGTAATGTTAAAGGATCTTCTGTAAATGGAAAACAAAAGGCTTCATCAGATCTATAGAGAGAACTTTTGGACTCTGGGGGAGAGAGAGAGGGAGAGGGTGGGATGAGATGGGAGAATGGCATTGCAACATGTATACTATCAAGTAAGAAACGAATCGCCAGTTGATATCAGATGCAGAATGCAGGATGCTTGGGACTGGTGCAAGGAGAGGATCCAGAGGGAGGGCATGGGGTGGGAGGTGGGAGGGGATTCATGTTTGGGAATGCTTGTACACTCGTGGTGAATTCATGTCAATGTTTGGCAAAACCAATACAGTAATGTAAAGTAAACTAAAGTTAAAATAAAAATTAAAAAAAAAAATGAACAACAACAAAAAAAAAGTAAAACTGTATGGGAAAGGAAAAATCCCACAAGTAAAGATAAACATATTGTAAAGACTGTGAATCAACCACATAAATAAATTAGTATTGTTGGGAGAGTTTGTAATTTCCTCGTTCTGTCTCACTGCAGCTAAATTTAACACAATTGATTGGCCAATGTTACAGCTCAGTTTTATTTGGCAAGCAAAGGAAAATACATCCTTGAGATGTGAGAGTGGGCTGCCCAAAAATGCAAAGATAAGAGAGGCTGGAGGCTCAATTTTGTCTCCTCTTTTTATATGTTTTCTCTCCTCCCCATGAGCCTGCCCTATGTAAATTGGGCTAGCCAGGAGGGCTGTTTTGTTTCACCTGAGGTTCTCTCTTGGGTCCTCTGACCTTCCTTTGTTCCATTTTCATGGGCTTTCCCCATCTTTGTCTTCTAGCCATTGCCACTTTGGACTTCTTTTTCCTATTCTAACTACTTCACAGTATTAATGTTAAAAGGGGAAAATTATAAAACTCAGTTATAACCACAATAAACAGTTAAAAGATAAACATGAGGATATAAAATATGACATCAAAAACAAAAAAATGTAGGAGAAAGGAGTAAAAAATTATAGATCTTCAGAATGTGTTTGAAATTATCAGTTTAAAACAAGTAGGTATACTTATAGGTCAACATATATGAACCCATGGTAACCACAACTCAAAAACTTACAATAAATACAGGAAAACAAGAGAAATAGGAACACCAGTAAACCATTAATGAAAATTACCAAAGCCACAAGGGAAGAAACAAAAAGAACTACAAAAAAAAAGTAAAAAGATGGCAATAAATACACATCAATAAATAATCACTTTAAATGTCAATGGACTTAATACTCCAATGAAAAGAAATAGAGATTACATTTAAAAATATACAATGTCCATCTATATGTTACTTACAAGAAACTTACTTCAGAATTAAAGACACACAGAGATTGAACACGAGGGAATGAAAAAAGATTTTTCATGCCAAATAGAAATGAAAAGAAAGCTAGGGTAGCAATACAGATATCAGTTTAAATATAAATTTTAAACCAAAGTCTATAACAAAAGGCAAATAAGAGCATTATGTAATGATAATGGTTTCCCTTGTGGTTCAGCTGGTAAAGAATCCGCCTGCAATGTGGGAGACCTGAGTTTGATTTCCTGGTTTGGGAAGATCCACTGGAGAAGAGAAAGGCTACCCACTCTAGTATTCTGGCCTGGAGAATTCCATAGACTGTATAGTACATGAGGTCGCAAAGAGTCGGACATGACTGAGCGACTTCCACTTTAAAAGGAATCAGTGCAAGAAGAGGATATCATGTTCACCTAGGTGATGGCACCCCATTCCAGTACTCTTGCCTAGAAAATCCCATGGACAGAGGAGCCTCGTAGGCTGCGGTCCACGGGGTCGCAAAGAGTCAGATAGGACTGACCGACTTCACTTTCACTTTTCGCTTTCATGCATTGGAGAAGGAAATGGCAAACCACTCCAGTGTTCTTGCCTGGAGAATCCCAAGGACGGGGGAGCCTGGTGGGCTGCCATCTATGGGGTAACACAGAGTTGGACACAATTGAAGTGACTTAGCAGTAGCAGCAGCAGCAACATATATGTGCCTAATATAGGAGCACATGAATATATAAAGCAAATATTAACAGACAAAAAGAGGAAATTGATAATATTACAATGATAGCAGAGGACTTTAATACTTCACTTAAATCAATGGACAGATATCCAGACATGAAATCAAAAAGGAATCAGTAGTTTTAAATAACACATTAAACCACTTGGACTTAACAAGACAATCCATACCAAAACAGCAGAATATATATATTTCTTTCAAGTGTGCATAGAACATTCTCCAGGATAGACCACATGATAGGTCATAAATGTTAAGTTTTAATCACTCAGTCATATCTTACTCTTTGTGACCCCATGGACTGTAGCCTACCTGGCTCCTCTGTCAATGAGATTATCCAGGAAAAAATACTGGATTGGGTTGCCAATCCAGTATTCCTTCTGCAGGCATCTTCCTGACCCAGAGACTGAACCCAGGTCTCCAGCAATGCAGGAAAATTCTTTACTGTCTGAGCCAGCAGGGAAGGTGATAAAACAAGTCTTAATAAATTTAACAGGATAGAAATTATATCAACTTTATTTTCTGACTACAATGGTATGAAATTAGAAATCAATTACACAAAGCAAATGGGAAAATAAAAAAGAAACATGTGGAGAATAAACTATATTACTAAAATATCAAAAGGTCAATGAGGAAATAAAAGTAAAATTAGAAAATACCTCTAGACAAATTAAAAAGTTTTCCAAAATTTATGGGATGGAAAGCAAAATGGAAGTGTATAGCAATATGGGCCTAAATCATGAAAATGAAAAATCTTAAACAACCTAATCTAACATCTTAAGAAATTAGGGGGAAAAAAAATAAACAAACCCAAAGTCAGTGAAGGATGGAAAATAATAAAGATCAGAAAATAAATAAATAAAACAGAGACCTGAAAAGGAACAGAAATAACAATGAAACCAAGATTTGGTTTTTTGTAAAGTTCAAGTTAATAAGCCTTGAGTCAAACTCAAGAAAAGAATAAATGACTCAAATAAATAAGAAACAGAAGAAGTAACAACCAATATCCCAGAGATACAGAAAATTATGAGAATACTATGAACAGTTAGTTATATGTGAACAAATTGGACAACCTAATAAATTTCTAGAAACTACAATCTTCCAGGACTGAATCAGGAAAAACTAGACAATCTAAACATAGCAATCAGTAGTAGTGAGGTTGAATTTGTAATTACAGAAATAAGTGAAGAAGGCTGAGCACTGAAGAATTGATGCTTTTGAACTGCGGTGTTGGAGAAGACTCTTGAGAGTCCCTTGGACTGCAAGGAGATCCAACCAGTCCATTCTGAAGGAGATCAGCCCTGGGTGTTCTTTGGAAGGAATGATACTAAAGCTGAAACTCCAGTACTCTGGCCACCTCATGCGAAGAGTTGACTCACTGGAAAAGACTTTGATGCTGGGAGGGATTGGGGGCAGGAGGAGAAGGGGACGACAGAAGATGAGATGGCTGGATGGCATCACTGACTCGATGGACGTGAGTCTGAGTGAACTCTGGGAGTTGGTGATAGACAGGGAGGCCTGGGGTGCTGAGATTCATGGGGTCACAAAGAGTCGGACATGACTGAGTGACTGAACTGAACTGAACTGATCCACTTCAGTATTCTTGGGCTTCCCTTGTGGCTTAGCTGGTAACGAATCTTCCTGCAATCTGGGAGACCTGGCTTCTACCCCTGGGTTGGGAAGATCCCCTGGAAAAGGAAAAGGCTACCCACTCCATTATTCTGGACTAAAGAATTCCATGGACTGTATAGTCCATGGGGTCGCAAAGAGTCGGATACGACTGAGTGACTTTCACTTTTCACTTCAAAGTTGGTACAGAGGGAACATATCTCAACATAATAAAGGTTATGTATGACAAACTCACAGCTAACATCACACGAGAGTGAAAAGCTAAAATCTTTTCCTCAAGGTCAGGAACAAGAGAAGGATATTCACTCTTACCACTTCTATTTAACATAGTATTGGAAGATTCTGCATTGCCAAATAAATTTTGAGAAAAATTAACAAAGTTGGAGTTATCATGCTCCCTTACTTCAAAATATACTAAAAACTATAGGAATCAAAACAATATGATATGGGCACAAAAATAAACAGAGAAATCAATGGAAAAGAATACAGAACCCAGAAAAAAATCCATGTAGTTATGGTACACTAATCAATGACTAAGGAGGCAACAATATGTAAATGGGAAAGAAACAATCTTTTCAATCGATGGTGCTGGGAAAATTGGAGTGCTACATTAAAAAATGAATTTAGAACATTTTCTCACACTATATATAAAAATAAACTCAAAATGTACTAAAGACGTAAATATAAGCTCAGAAACCATAAAACCCCTAGAAGAAAGCATAGGTAGTACACTCTCCGTGACAAATTTAAGCAATATATTTTTGGATCTCTCCTCTCAGGCAAAGGAAGAAAAAGCAAATATAAACAAATGAGACCTAATTAAATTTTAAAACTTTTGCACAACAAAGGAAATCATGTATGAAGTGAAGAGAGAATCTACTTAACAGAAGGTATATTTGCAAATCATATGACCAATAAGGAGTTAATGCCCAAAACATATAATCAGCTCATACAACTCAAAGTCAATAAAACAAACAACCCAACTGAAGAATGAGTAGAAGATCTGAATAGATATATTTTCAAAGAAACAGACACATAGCCAACAGACTTGAAAAGATGTTAATCACTGGAGAAATACAAGCCAAATCGACAAGATATCACCTCATACCTATCAGAATGGCTATCATCAAAAAGTCTACAAATAAGAAATATTGGCAAGGACAGAGAAATTAAACCTTAATACACTGCTGGCAGGAATTTAAATTGTGCCACCATTATAGAAAATAGTATGGAGTTAAAAGAAAAAATTAAAATAGAACTGTCATATGATATAGCAATTCCAGTACTAGGTATATATCCAAAGAAAATAAAAACACTAATTTGAAAAGATACAAGTACCCCAATGTTGATAGTAACATTACTTTGCCAAAATAGAAGCAATATGTGTCCATCAATAGATAAAGACGATATGATATATGTACGTGTATCAGTTCAGTTCAGTCACTCAGTCGTGTCCAACTCTTTGTGACCCCATGAATCTCAGCACCCCAGGCCTCCCTGTCCATCACCAACTCCCAGAGTTCACTCAGATTCATGTCCATCGAGCCAGTGATGCCATCCAGCCATCTCATCTTCTGTCGTCCCCTT
>SJYQ01005341.1:359484-388054 GCA_006410935.1 Redunca redunca
TCTGTTGTTCCATGTCCAGTTCTAACTGTTGCCTCCTGACCTGCATATAGCTTTCTCAAGAGGCAGGTCAGGTGGTCTGGTATTCCCATCTCTCTCAGAATCTTCCAGTTTATTGTGACCCACACAGTCAAAGGCTTTGGCATAGTCAATAAAGCAGAAGTAGATATATTTCTGGAACTCTCTTGCTTTTTCCATGGTCCAGAGGATGTTGGCAATTTGATCTCTGGTTCCTCTGCCTTTCCTAAAACCAGCTTGAACATCAGGAAGTTCACGGTTCATGTATTGCTGAAGCCTGGCTTGGAGAATTTTGAGCATGACTTTACTAGCATGTGAGATGAGTGCAATTGTGCGGTAGGTTGAGCATTCTTTGGCATTGCCTTTCTTTGGGACTGGAATGAAAATTGACCTTTTCCAGTCCTATGGCCACTGCTGAGTTTTCCAAATTTGCTGGCATACTGAGTGCAGCACTTTCACAGCATCATCTTTCAGGATTTGAAATAGCTCCACTGGAATTCCATCACCTCCACTAGGTTTGTTCATAGTGATGCTTTCTAAGGCCCACTTGACTTCACATTCCACAATGTCTGGCTCTAGATGAGTGATCACACCATCATGATTATCTGGGTCGTGAAGCTCTTTTTTGTACAGTTCTTCTGTATATTCTTGCCACCTCTTCTTAATATCTTCTGCTTCTTTTAGGTCTATACCACTTCTGTCCTTTATCGAACCCATCTTTGCATGAAATGTTCCCTTGGTATCTCTAATTATCTTGAAGAGATCTCTAGTCTTTCCAGTTCTGTTTTTTTCCTCTATTTCTTTGCATTGATCGCTGAAGAAGGCTTTCTTATCTCTTCTTGCTATTCTTTGGAACTCTGCATTCAGATGCTTTTATCGTAGGTGTTGCAAGAGGGCATCAGAGGGCAGATACACTGAAACCATACTCACAGAAAACTAGTCAATCTAATCACACTAGGACCACAGCCTTGTCTAACTCAATGAAGATAAGCCATGCCCGTGGGGCAACCCAAGACGGGCGGGTAATGGTGGAGAGGTCTGACAGAATGTGGTCCAATGGAGAAGGGAATGGCAAACCACTTCAGTATTCTTGCTTTGAAAACCCCATGAACAGTATGAAAAGGCAAAATGATAGGATACCAAAAGAGGAACTCCCCAGGTCAGTAGGTGCCCAATATGCTACTGGAGATCATTGGAGAAATAACTCTAGAAAGAATGAAGAGATGGAGCCAAAGCAAAAACAATACCCAGCTGTGATGTGACTGGTGATAGAAGCAAGGTCTGATGCTATAAAGAGCAATATTACATAGGAACCTGGAATGTCAGGTCTATGAATCAAGGCTAATAGGAAATGGTCAAACAAGAGATGGCAAGAGTGAACATTGACATTCCAGGAATCAGCGAACTAAAATGGACTGGAATGGGTGAATTTTACTCAGATGACCATTATATTTAGTACTGCGGGCAGGAATTCCTCAGAGGAAATGGAGTAGCCATCATGGCCAACAAAAAAGTCCGAAATGCAGTACTTGGATGCAATCTCAAAACTGACAGAATGATCTCTGTTTGTCTCCAAGGCAAACCATTCAATATCACGGTAATCCAAGTCTATGCCCCAACTAGTAACACTGAAGAAGCTGAAGTTGAGCGGTTCTATGAAGACCTACAAGACCTTTTAGAATAACACCCCAAAAAGATGTCCTTTTCATTATAGGGGACTGGATTGCAAAAGTAGGAAGTCAAGAAACACCCGGAGTAACAGGCAAATTTGGCCTTGGAATGTGGAATGAAGCAGGGCAAAGACTAATCGAGTTTTGCCAAGAAAATGCACTGGTCATAGCAAACACCCTCTTCCAACAACACAGGAGAAGACTACACATGGACATCACCAGATGGTCAACACCAAAATCAGACTGATTATATTCTTTGCAGCCAAAGATGGAGAAGCTCTATACAGTCAACCAAAACAAGACTAGGAGCTGACTGTGGCTCAGATCCTGAACTCCTTATTACCAAATTCAGACTTAAATTGAAGAAAGTAAGGAAAACTGCTAGACCATTCAGGTATGACCTAAATCAAATCCCTTATGATTATACAGTGGAGGTGAGAAATAGATTGAAGGGCCTAGATCTGATAGATAGAGTGTCTGATGAACTATGGAATGAGGTTCATGACATTGTACAGGAGACAGGGATCAAGACCATTCCCATGGCAAAGAAATGCAAGAAAGCAAAATGACTGTCTGGGGAGGACTTACTAATAGCTGAGAAAAGAAGAGAACCGAAAAGCAAAGGAGAAAAGGAAAGATATAAGCATCTGAATGCAGAGTTCCAAAGAATAGCAAGAAGAGATAAGAAAGCCTTCTTCAGAGATCAATATACATGTATATACCATATATATTATATATATAGACACATTCACATACACACATACTAGAAAGGCACTGGGGCACTGGAAATGTTTCAGGGTTTATTGCATACCTTTCCCAGGTTCTAGATCCTGGAAAGGTTCACAATTAATGATAGAGTTATATTGGGAGTCTTCAATGGATACCAGTCTTATGTGACTCACAAAGCATCAAGTTCACAGCATAAACCACTGGGGGACTTGGGGAAATAAATTAGGAAAAGAAATTTTGATCATTTTGACCAATAGCACATCAAAATATAGGTAGCATTAGTCAAACTATTAAAAGCTTCCAGGGCATCCACCACTATAAAAAATATTCTTGTGAAAGGAATTGATAGCTCTATTACTAAAGAGAATCTCAAAAGCTGAAGCTGCAAAGTCTGAGCACTCATCACCTAACTCTAAGACTCCTGTGCTAGGATAAGTTGGTCAAAAAAACAGGTTAAATTGACAGTAGGTCACTGACCTCAAGAAATTTTGTTTGCAATGAGGTGACTGGTTCCAAATAGGAAAAGGAGTACGTCAAAGCTGTATATTGTCACCCTGCTTATTTAACTTCTATGCAGAGTACATCATGAGAAATGCTGGACTGGAAGAAATACAAGCTGGAATCAAGATTGCTGGGAAAAATATCAATAACCTCAGATAGGCAGATGACACCACTCTTATGGCAGAAAGTGAGGAGGAACCAAAAAGCCTCTTGATGAAAGTGAAAGAGGAGAGTGAAAAAGTTGGTCTAAAGCTCAACATTCAGAAAATGAAGATCATGGCATCTGGTCCCATCACTTCATGGGAAATAGATGGAGAAACAGTGTCAGCCTTTATTTTGGGGGGCTCCAAAATCACTGCAGATGGTGATTGCAGCCATGAAATTAAAAGACGCTTACTCCTTGGAAGAAAAGTTACGACCAACCTAGATAGCATATTCAAAAGCAGAGACATTACTTTGCTAACGTCCGTCTAGTCAAGGCTATGGTTTTTCCAGTAGTCATGTATGGATGTGAGAGTTGGACTGTGAAGAAGGCTGAGCACCAAAGAATTGATGCTTTTGAACTGCAGTGTTGGAGAAGACTCTTGAGAGTCCCTTGGACTACAACCAGTCCATTCTGAAGGAGATCAGCTCTGGGATTTCTTTGGAAGGAATGATGCTAAAGCTGAAACTCCAGTACTTTGGCCACCTCATGTGAAGAGTTGACTCATTGGAAAAGACTTTGATGTTGGGAGGGATTGGGGGGAGGAGGAGAAGGGGACGACAGAGGATGAGATGGCTGGATGGCATCAAGGACTCGATGGACGTGAGTCTGAGTGAACTCCAGGAGTTGGTGATGGACAGGGAGGCCTGGCGTGCTGAGATTCATGGGGTTGCAAAGAGTTGGACACGACTGAGTGACTGAACTGAAACTGTGTGTGTGTGCTCAGTCAAATCCAACTCTTTGTGACCTATGAACTGTAGTCCACCAGGCTCTTCCTTCCATGGAATTTTCCAGGCAAGAATACTAGAGTAGGTTGCCATTTCTATAAAACACCACAAAATCCCCAACCCAGTTTCATATCCCTCTTTGTTATTAATTTAGCTGCAAGAGATCCAAGCTTTAACAATACAAATGAATCCTCAAATTTCAAAGAATTGAGTGCGTTGCCTTCTGGCACATCTGCTTATTTTACATCTAACAACTTTGGTCCCCGAAGCTTTAGATACCTACAAAAATGGTAAAAATCTTACTTAGAAAATCTAGAAACACAATACCCTTTATGGGCACAGTAATTAGACAAGATTATTTGAAGAGTACATTTAAAAGGAAGGGTTCCCAAATCAAACAACTGAATGGTATATCTATTTTCATTGTTATCCAGAAAACTCCAAAAAACTTCAAGGTTACAAAATAACTTCATTGACAGATTCATTGCAAAAGGCTAATGAAAAAGTAAAGACATGAGACCCAAAGCAAAACTGAAACTGATGTGATTCCTATTGCTCCCCTCTATCTTCCTTTACCTGAGTACTCACAATCTACCAATCCTCTCTCTCAATCACCTTTTCACTCTGAAGAGACAAGACCATAAACAAAGTCCAAGTTAGTGATCCTACAACTGCAACAAGTCCAGAAATCTAAAACAATCCTTAGTCCTCCCCAATGTCATCCTCCTAGGAGTCCAACATCAAAATACTAAGCCAGAAATTGCTATCTCACTTGCAATAAACTTGCAAATGGATATCAGAATAAAATGTCCTCAAAGGTGGTGCAAATTCTTCCACACCAACTTGAACACCCTATCTACCCTCAAAGGAGAACCACCATTTAGGGCCCCTCCTAGGGATGATTACACTCTCAGGGATTCTGTAGTAAATTGATATGAGTTATTACCTGAAACGGCCCAGAGGAAGCTAAAATTAAAATTGATAGAAAACCTAGGAAATTCTTGTAGCTGCCAGGCGTTCATACTCTACTATAAACCCCACTCACTATGGGGCTTACAGTTTGGGTCCCGAGATACCTAGCAGAAGCTGGTGAAAGGTAAAAATTCTTACCAGTGTCAGCTCTTCTGGATCTCTCTAGTGCCCAGCCGAGAAGGGAAGGTAAAATTTCACATTGTTTCTTAATCGTTATCTATCCTTTTCAAGTGCCAGCTGTTGTCTTCTTGTTTGTCCCGTTATGTGTCCCAAGAACTTGACTTGGCTTTCAATCTGTCTGCAGCATATAGGTTGTTGATTCTTTGACATGCTGGTGGTTCAACTATTAGGTTGGGAGGCCCCAAAATGTAACCAAACAGAAATGTGGATTGCCATCTCTCTATGGCTAGGGTTTGTCAAATGATGAACCTAAAAAAAAAAAAAAATTAGTAATGAGTTTGATGCCTTTTATTCAAAGGAAAGCAATCCTCTTGATTTAGGCAAATGCAGTGACTCACAAGCAGCAGGAATGCTGTTCTTACGGGATCTGGGGCAAGACTGAGTTTTACGGAACTTAGAAGAGACAACAGCGAAACTGGGCTTGATTGGCTAGGAGGCCAATTACCCTTTCAGGCTAGCAGCTTCTACTTCCTAGGGTAAGGTAAACCAGCTACAGCTGAGTTAGAGACGTGTAATTGGTATTGTTAGGATTCTTTGGCAGGTGTTTCTCCCAACTGTAGGCTGACTTAAGTTTAGATTGGTGATGTAGACTGGGCTGCTGGAGCAGCCTCCATTTTGTGGGTGCTGATACACAAATCAACTTTATCAGGTACTATTAACTGTTGCCGGCTTTCAGAGAAATTATCTAAGTCTTTATTCCTTTTGGCTCTTTTTTTGGGAGTAGCTCTGTATCTTGGGAGGGTAATATCATTTGTACCCTCTGACTAGACACCTCTTGTGTCTAAGGGAGTCAGTCATTCATTTCTGCCAGGAATACTTATTCTCTTTGTCCTGGCTGAAACCTGACAAGATACTTGAAAGGTTTTTTTTTTTTTTTTTTTTTTAAGTAGCTCTAGGGTAAGAAGTTAGCCAAATTGGAAGCTGATATTCAGAGCCTGATAGGAATTTTTTCCTCAGAACTTCCCTCCTCAGCTAATGAAACTATATACCCAGAGGGAAAGGAAAATATTCTAAAGAGAAACAGCTCTAAATTGAGAACATGGGAATCTTTTGATTTCTTAGTTGAATATTCTCTCCTGATATTAACAAGTGAATTAAAGATAAGTATGATTATCTTAGACCCTTGATAGCCTTCAGGTTACAACTCAATTACTCGATAAATTAAAATCAACTGTCCTATAGAGGACAGCTTGTAAAATTTTCTTAGGAATTGTACCTTTACAAAAACAGAAAAAGCCTTCCTATTCTTCTTAAGAAGGCCCAAACCTCAAATGCTCATAAGTATTGTAAAAACTCTGAATTTAGGAAACAAAAGTCCTGGGAGGAAACTACACCATTCCTTTGTGTCTTTGAGATGAAAATGTTCTACCTTGTCTTTTACAGAAACTGAGAGTTCTCTATTTGAAATGCAAACTTCAGTGAGTTAATTCTTACCAGAAGGGGAAAAAAAGGAGAGGTTATTTGATTACTATGTGAATGAAAAATCTTGAAAGCTTTCTCTATACTAGTAAAAAGCTTAAGCCATCTGAGCAGGTGAACTTAACTTACTTCATCTACCAGAAACACAATTTGAATCCAACTGTTCCATTATGAACAGTGAGTTTAAAAATCCAAGCAGGTTCCTACAGGGTTCTCCCAGGTACAAAAGTCTTTCTATGTCCCCAGTCTCTTGTTTGTAGGAAATAGGCTTTATTGAGCCTCCTTTGACTTCCTAGAGTTCCAAAGGGCAGATTCAAACAGTTGCTAATCAGAGAAGGGAGAGGATGCAGAGACAAGGCAGAAGCAGTCAGGAAACAATAAAAGCAATGCAGGGTTGGGAGGTGTTCTAGGAATCCTGTGCTCAGACTATTACTATCCTCTATCTGGGTGAGGGACCTAGTTCTGCAGAAGAGCTCAAAGAGAGTGTTAGGTGCACTCCTTCCCGAGGAACCAAGACTTTGCTTTATGCTTCTCTATTGTTTGATTGTTTTTTCTTTGTTTCTACATTCCCTCCCTTCCCTGATTAGTAACTGTTTGAATCTGCTCTTTGGCACTCAGGGAAGGTCTAGCACCCTGGCTGAAGCCTTTTTCCTACAAAGAATAGGGGGCATGGGAAGGCATCTCTACTCAGGGAGATCCCCACAGGGTCTTCCTGGGACAGACCCCTCCCCCATATTCTCTGCTGTAGTTCCTCTCTGAAGTACCTAGATAATAATAGTATTTTGGGTACATTTCCTGGAAGAATTATCTACTTGATGATCTTCAGCAGATAGCCCCCAGACCTACTGGTGCCTAAGGACTTACTTCAACGTCAATCAAGCTCATCACATACCCGGTGACCTTCCCCTCCCTCACCTGCCTTTAAAAGTGGTTTTCTAAAACCCATCATGGAATTTGGGGCTTTTTGAGCCCTAACCTATCAGGAATCAGTGTCTGGCACCATACAATAAACCCTGTACTTTCCTCCACCGTAACCTGGTGTTAGTAGACTGGCTTTACTGCATGGGCTAGTGGACACAGCATCACAGTTTGGTTCAGCACCACCACTTGGTTTCCGTTCCCTCTTTTCTTTGCTTTTTCTCAATCTTGAAGTGAATAAGTATTAGACAAGAAAAGGAATACAGTAACATTTTGGATAAAAAGGTTAATCATAAACTTGGCAGAGGAACTCAGCTTCAGTTACATTGAGATAGGATAAATGATATTCATTGAATATCTAGATCGTTAATGAAATAAGACAAAATCCTCATTCATTACTGACCATAACTTCTAACCACTTTTGGCTTCATTTTACAGAAGAATAAAAGATATTAGATTTATTAGTAAATATATCTTGTGCCACATTGAAAAAATTTACTGTAAGGAAGGACATACACTTCAAGAAACTATAAAATGTATTTATACATTTGTGAGTCCACAGAGAGTTAGTATCAAAGACAGTCTACAACTGTTAGGGGAAGCACACTGATTGAAACCTTCCACCCTGGCCAGGCACCATAGTAACCATTTCCATAAGTTGTTTTATGACAGGAGGTCCTGGTAAGGAACACAGAACTAATAAGCCTCCACCAACCGGAAGAGTTCAGGAAAGGTCAAAAGGAGCCACCACAGGTCCGACCACCTCCCAGAAACCTTCTCTCTAGCATCCATCTTGGCTGAGCAATGTGTGCACCACCAGAAAACACTCTGAATTAGAATGATTGGCCAAAGACCACCCGGAAACTAATCCCATCACCATAAAACCTGAGACTGCAAGCCACGCGGCAGAGCTCTTCTCCTGGGTTCCCTTACCCTCCTGCTCTCCACCCGGGTGCCCTTCCCAATAAAATCTCTTGCATTGTCAGCACGTGTCTCCTCGGACAATTCTTTTCCAAGCGTTAGACAAGAGCCCAGTTTAGACAAGGGGCCCTGGAAGGGGGTCCCCTTTCCTGCAACACAACTGTTTACTTTGTCATTTTCATTAGTAATTAATCAATGGAAACTACTTAGAAATAATAAGGGTAAAAGTAATAGTCATGTATGGATGTGAGAGTTGGACTGTGAAGAAAGCTGAGCNAGTTGACTCACTGGAAAAGACTTTGATGCTGGGAGGGATTGGGGGCAGGAGAAGAAGGGGACGACAGAGGATGAGATGGCTGAATGGCATCACTGACTTGATGGGCGTGAGTCTGAGTGAATTCCGGGAGTTGGTGATGGACAGGGAGGCCTGGCGTGCTGTGATTCATGGGGTCGCAAAGAGTCGGACATGACTGAGCGACTGGACTGAACTGAACTAAAATAGTTTTATATGAAAACTAGTTAAGGAAAGTAGAATGTGTTTTTAAGATAAAGTTAGAGAGGATATATTTGGTTTTTTAAATAATTTTTTAATCCCACTTAATTAACTGAAATTGATGTCCTTTTATGTCCTAACATACATTTCTGTCACAATATTTTCCTTTAATTGACCATTCCTATTTATTTTTCTGTGGATTACCTAGGCATGTATTTCAGTGCATATTTTTTCCTGTCAATTTGTTGTAATATTTGTTATTGTGTTGTAGGAGCTCTTGATCAGTCCCCTTAAACAGAAATAATTTACAATAGATGAAAAATGATATAATTTTTTAATGTGACCATTAATTTGACAGTAATCATTACACAGAAAAGTAAATAGAAGTAGCTTTAGCCCACCTACACTGAGTTCACTCAATCTAGCATTCAAATTTGATTTTAATTGAAGTAATTTTGACATGTACACTATAAAGAGTCAATAAATATTTGATATGTTCCTGTTGATTTAAACTTGCTAGTTTGCTTCCCTAGTGGTTCAGACAGTAAAGAATCTGCCTGCAATGCAAGAGACCCAGGTTCAATCCATGAGTCAGGAAGATGCCCTGGAGAAGGGAATGGCTACCCACTTCCACTATTACTGCCTGGAAAATTCCAAGGACAAGGAAGCCTGGTAGGTTACAATCCATGAGGCTGCAAAGAGTCAGACATGACTGAGTGACTAACAAATCTACAGCTTTGAAATAAAGTCTGTAGCTGCTGCTGCTGCTAAGTCGCTTCAGTCGTGTCCGACTCTGTGCGACCCCATAGACGGCAGCCCACACAGGCTCCTCTGTCCATGGGATTCTCCAGGCAAGAACACTGGAATGGGTTGCCATTTCCTTCTCCAATGCATGAAAGTGAAAAGTGAAAGTGAAGTTGCTCAGTTGTGTCTGACTTAGCGACCTCATGGACTGCAGCCTACCAGGCTCCTCCGTCCATGGGAATTTCCAGGCAAGAGTACTGGAGTGGGGTGCCATTATGCCCAACTTATAACTATCATTAAAGAACAAAGTATTTCACTTTATCCAGTTTTTTCTCCTTGTATTATATTTTTTTTTCCCCATGAAGAAAAATAAAACTGGCCAATATTTCTCTGACAAATTCTGTACTGGTAAACCATAAGCCAATCTTTAAAAGCACTTTCCACTCTTATTATTAACTTACCTTAAAAAAAGAATATCTAAAGTACTGTTGACCCATTTTTTTGATGCATTCTTTTTTTTTTTAACCACCCACTGAATATATGTGTGTGTATAAAATAAAGGTTCAAAATGTTAAAGACTGCTCCATAACTGATTCAATGTGTGTGACTACTTTGATACAGTCTGCTATTTCCCTCAATTTCATCTGCTACCGACTTGATTCTGTTATATCTGTATACTTTTTCCAGGAGATGGTGTGATTTCTGAAATTACATATATTTCTCAAAAGGTCTTTGCTACATATTTTACCATCAACCACAGATTAACCATCTCATTAAAATGCCTCCCCCAACTGACTTCATCCATCTGTCTGATAATGACAGTGCTTAATCATTCTAGAAACTCAGAATGTATTTTGACGATATTACAATCTTTGTTGCTATTAATTACCATTTAATTTTCACATTGGCCATCTTGTTGACTGGGTCAGTCAAAAATATATCTAAGTTAGCAACATAAGTTTTCACTGATTTAAGTTGTGATAAGTCACTACAGTGCATACATATATTATTTTTAAAATATTTTATGCATTGTGATGACTATCTTGATATGAAAAAATCTCTAATGATAGCAAAAAAAAAGTGTCCTATTTTTGTTATGAATATTTAGTCCATATCTCTATGGTACTAATGTATGATTCTCTGGGAGACCAATTATTAATATGGTCATATACAAGAGAAATGGTTACCTCATTGTGGGGATGTTGAAATGATAAAAGGAGATAATCAAGAATCTTTATACAGCAAATTCCCACTGACTATCTACTTTACATGTGGTAATGTATGTTTCAATACTACTCTCTCAGGTCATGATGCAAGGAACCCAGAGCTGGTGCTCTGTGATGACCCAGAGGGGTGGGATGGTGAGAGTAATGGGAGGGCAGTTTAGGAGCAGGTGGTACTTTTGTATACTCATAGCTGGTTCATGTTGATGTATGCCGGAAGCCATCACAATATCGTAATTATCCTCCAAATAAAAGTAAAATAAAAAAAGTTTTTTTAAAAGAATCTTTAGTAAGAGCATTCTAAAAGATAAGGAAAGAGACTAAATCCATCTATGAAAACGTTAAGAAATTTTATATCAACTGTCTCTCAATGTCCAAGATATATGAAAAGAAACAAAAATCTGGTGTACAAAGAACTTTTAAACTACTATCTGATGGTGAGGCAACAATTTAGTTTTGAAATGGTCTTTTTCCTCACTCATTCCTGAGAATGGAAGAATGATAAGGATTGATTGCAGTGCCTAATGTCAGAAAGTTGACATCTTCTTTTCAAAAAAAATATTTAAGAGCTATAATTTTACTTCTCATCTTTGATCTTCACAGCGACTCAAACTGGCAGCAGCAGGAGTCCCATTCTCAAAATAATAGGTAGTTCCTTAAAAAGCCAAACAGTGTTTGGAAATATACATTTTAAAGGTTCTTTCACACCAACCAATGCAACAAGAAAAATAATATTTTTAATATGGACTCAAAGCAAAAATACGAGACCCAAATGTGATATGCACGGTGGTGTGTTTGTGTATATGTAGTGGGGGGAGGGGGATGATATTTCACTTGAATGAATTTTCTCATTTGATAGAGACCATTGGTCAAGATGAAAAATGTATAACTTCATTAAATTCTTTGTATATCATTCCTACATAACTAAAATTTCAACAAAAAACTCTAAACACTATCTAAATCATACATCAAAATATGCAGTTGACATTTTATTAGAAAAATAAAGTTGGTTTCTAAAATTGCATTTTTGGCCTTTATCTGATTACCAAAGTAGTGTATTGTAGGCCATTTGAAAAATATAAGGAAATAGAAAAAAATAATTCTAGAGTTACTTGTATAATTCAATCATTTTACAAAATATTAATATCTCAGAATGGGATGTCAAACAGTAACTTGATATTTCTTCTTAAAATAAAATGAGAATTGTTTCCATGTTGTTAGATCATCAGGAAGCTATTATTCTACTATGTTTCTCTGTAATATCTATAAATTTTCCTCTATTATTGAACTTCAATTTTCTCCTAATATATGCTATTATCAACAAAGTTCCTGCTGCTGCTAAGTCGCTTCAGTCGTGTCCAACTCTGTGAGACCCCATAGATGGCAGCCCACCAGGCTCTCCATCCCTGGGATTCTCCAGGCAAGAACACTGGAGTGGGTTGCCATTTCCTTCTCCGAACAAAATTCCTATGGATGATTAAAACAATTTTTAAGGATAAATTTTCTGTTACATATTTTAAACTATGAATAACAATGCTATAGTTTAAATCTTCAATTCACTTTTTTTCATTATATTGCTTAAAATGTTATATTAAAATCTCTACCATACACACAGATCAATGGACTAGAATAGAGAGTCCAGAAATAAACCCACACTTGAATGGCCAATTAATCTATGAAAAAGAAGGCAGGACTATGCAAGAGGGAAAAGAAGGACTATGCAAGAGGGAAAAGACAATCCCTACAGTAAGTGGTGCTGGGAAAACTAAACAGCTACGTGCAAAGGAATCAAACTGGACAACTTAATCATACCATACAGAGAAGTTAACGCAAATGGATTAAAGACTTTAGTGTAAGACCTGAAACCATAAAACTCTGAGAAGTAAGCATAGGCGGTATGCTCTTTGACACAGGTCTTAGCAGTTTTCTTTTTTTTTTTTTTTCAACTTGTCTNTTTTTTTTTTCAACTTGTCTCTTCAGGTAAGAGAAACAAAAGCAAAAACAAAACAAAACAAAACAAAACAAAACAGGACTACATCAGACTAGAAAGTTTTTGCACAGAAATGGATACTATTAACAAAAGGAAATACTGCCTACTGAATGGAAGATAGTTGCAAACGATAAATCTGACAATGAGTTAATACCCAAAGTATCAAACAATTCTACATCAAGAAATAAAACAGAAACAAAAACAAACAACCTGATTAGAAAATGGGCAGAGGATTTAAAAAGATATTTTCCTAAAGAAACATACAGATGGCCCACAGATACATGAGAAGATGCTCAACATTGCTAATCATCAGGGAAATGCAAGTCAAAACCACAGTGAGATGTCATATCACACTTGTCAGAGTGGCTGTTATCAACAAAGAACAAATAAAAAGTGTTGGGGAGAATGTGGGAAAAAAGGAACATTCATACACTATATTACCACCAATTACTATTGTAATTACTGATGTAGCCACTATGGAAAATGTATGGAGTTTCCTCAAAATAATTAAAAACAGAACTATATGATCCAACAAATCCACTCCTGGGTATTTATCTGAAGAGAATGAAAATACCAATTAAAAAAGCATATCCACTCCTATGTTCATTACAGGATTATTTATGACAGCAAGGATTTGAAAACAATGTAAGTGGCTCATCAATACATGAATGGATAAAAAAGATATTATTTATATATGTGTATATACACATGCAATAGGATATTATTCAGCCATAGAAAAGAATGAAATCTTGCCAATTGCAATCACATGGATGAATCTAGAGGGTATCATGGTAGAATAAGTGATAGAGAGAAAGACAAATACCATATGATTTTACTTATATATGGAATCTAAAATACAAAACAAATGAACAGACATTGAAATGTCATATTTAAGAGATATAGAGAACAAACAGGTAGTTGCCAGTAAGGAGTGGGATGGGTGGATGAAAGAATTAGGTGAGGGAGATTAAGAGTTACAAACTTTCAGGTACAAAATAAATGAGTCACAGGGAGGAAATGTACACTGTGGGGAATATAGTCAATAAAAATATAATATCTTTGTATGGTGACAGGTGGTAACTAGACTTACCTTGGTGATCATTTTGTAATCTATAGAAATACTGAATACTATGTTGTATACCAGGAACTCCCTGGGGAAAGGAAAGGCAACCTGCTCCAGTATTCTTGCCTGGATAATCCCATGGAAAGAGAAGCCTGGTGGGCTACAGTCAATGGGTCGCAAAGAGTCTGACATGACTGAACGACTAACACAGACACCAGGAACTAACATAGTGTTGTAAGTCAATTATACTTCAAACTCAAACTCACAGTATAGAGGTCAGATTTGTGGTTAACAGAGGCAGGGGGTAACCGGATGAAGATAGTGCCCCTTCTGGTGACTCCCTGCCTCTGTTAACCACAAATATCCAGAAAAATAGTGTGTTTTAGTTGCTCAGTTGTGTCCTACTCTTTGCATCCCCACGGACTGAGCTCTGCCAGGCTTCTCTGTCCATGAAATTCTCCAGGCAAGAATTCTGGGAGTGGATTACCATTTCATTCTCCAGGGGAATCTTCCCAATCCAGGGACTGAACCTGCGTCTGCTGCATTACAGGCAGATTCTTTACCTCTGAGCCACCAGAGAAGCCAACTACATAAATAGTAGATAGGAATGTAACAGAAAACATGATAAATGTTATTAACACTGTTCTATGTTATATATGCAAGTGGTTAAGAGACTAAATCCTGAGAACTCTTACCATAAGGAAAAAGATTTTTTTCTTTTTATTTTGAGTATGTAGGAGATGATGGATGTTCACTAAGCTTACTGTGGAAATAATTTCATGGTGTATGTAAGTCGAATCATTGTGCCGTATACCTTAAACTTATACAGTGCTATATGTCAATTATATCTTTAAAACTGAAGGAGAGATGTAATATTAAATTCTGATTAATAAACTTTAATCAGTTTATTCACATATTGTCCCTAGATATTTTTAATGTATTTCAAACCCTATGTTCTTTTTGTGGATTTATCCTTACTTACATAAAATAATTAGTCTTCCCATGCTTTAAGACTCCCAATTCTTTTTATATAACAGTATAACCATCATAGATTTCATTGTTTTTACCATTATATATTTTTCATCCTTCTTTATTGCTAGTTCCTTATTTTCATTTAATGAGTATCTTTTAAATAATTCAGCCCATTTTTATTACATTAATGAATCTACTTGATATATGGTTGGCTTCCCTGTGGCTCAGACAGTAAAGATTCTGCCTGAAAGGCAGGAGACCCAGGTTCGATCCAGGGGTCAGGAAGATCCCCTGGAGAAGGGAATGCAAACCACTCCAGCATTCTTGCCTGGAGAATCCCATGGACAGAGAAGCCTGACAGGCTACAGTCCATGCAGTCAGCAAAGAGCGAGATACCATTGAGTGACTGACGCTCTCACTTTTCGTACTCATTAAGTTAATGCTTCTTTCTTCATCACTTTCTCCTGACTTTTCATTTCTCTCTTTTTATTGATAGTCTATTGTAAGTGGCTGCTTCTTTCTTGATAATTTCCTCCTGTATTTTTATTTTTTTTACTTCTCCCATAGTCTTCTCTTTCTCCTCCTCCTCTTTCTTAGTCTGCTTCTCCTTTTGTATTTTTCTGCTACTACCTTTTGTTCTCTATCTTCTTAGTGTCTTCCCTATCTGCCCCAAGGCATTTTTGGCACATTAGCAATATTTTCTAGATCCCAATTTTCTTATCTCCAAAAGATACTAAATGCATTACATGTCTCTTTGGGTTTCTCTATGTATCAAATGACACATTGTGTGTAAATATTTAGAAAAATATCTGGAACTTAATCATAATATTCAGTTCAGTTCAGTTCAGTCGCTCAGTGGTGTCCGACTCTTTGTGACCCCATGAATCACAGCACACCAGGCCTCCCTGTCCATCACCAACTCCCGGAGTTCACTCAGACTCACGTCCATCGAGTCCATGATGCCATCCAGCCATCTCATCCTGGGTCGTCCCCTTCTCCTCCTGCCCCCAATCCCTCCCAGCATCAGAGTCTTTTCCAATGAGTCAATTCTTCACATGAGGTGGCCAAACTACTAGAGCTTCAAGCTTTAGCATCATTCCCTCCAAAGAAATCCCAGGGCTGATCTCCTTCAGAATTGGATCTCCTTGCAGTCCAAGGGACTCTCAAGAGTCTTCTCCAACACCACAGTTCAAAAGCATCAATTCTTCGGCACTCAGCTTTCTTCACAGTCCAACTCTCACATCCATACATGACCACTGGAAAAANCACCATCTGCAGTGATTTTGGAGCCCCCCAAAATAAAGTCTGACACTGTTTCCACTGTTTCCCCATCTATTTCCCATGAAGTGATGGGACCAGATGCCATGATCTTCATTTTCTGAATGTTGAGCTTTAAGCCAACTTTTTCAGTCTCCACTTTCACTTTCATCAAGAGGCTTTTTAGTTCCTCTTCACTTTCTGCCATAAGGGTGGTGTCATCTGCATATCTGAGGTTATTGATATTACACAATGGATATTACTACTATTTTTGTTAATATTAATAATAACAGCATTATCAAGAGAATTTAGATTGAATTAGGGAAATTCTGATACATAATTATGCCACTTTTCCATTATTCTGAGTTCAGAAATTTCCATAGTCTTCTGCTGTCATATCTTCTAATTATTTTTTTAAACTTTTTTTTTGTCACGTGTAATTCAGATAGGGGAATCTTTCTGCCGATAGGTTTAATGTGTCCTGCAACTTGAAGATTTTGCTGAGGCTTTGATGGGAGGTACTATAAGTGTTACCTCCATAAAAATGGCACTGTATTTATCTTATTTTTATATTATCAAGTTAAAAGATATTATTTTGGGGGAGGAAAGGAATATTAAAAGCTTAGGCACAGTCTACCCTTTTTTAGTTATAAATTCAAATGAACTTTATTTCAAACAGAAGAACAATACAATCAACAGGGAAAAGAAGAGTGTCAAATTCATGCTCACACACACACACATATACTGATCATTGTTACTGACTGTGTTCAGAAACAATTTTTGTTATAAATAAAAGTAAGAGAAAAGAGGAAATCTTTTACAAACTGCCTCACTAAATGTGTGTGATTTCCAAGTGTGTGAATAGCGAGCTCTGAAGATCTCCATTCTGATTTGTGCTCTATACATATTATTAAACCCAGCCGTGTCATCTAGAGTGGGGACAAACAGTACTAAGGAAGGTCTGTGGCTTTTTCCTAGGATTCATACTATCTCAAAAACTGTACATCTATATATTACCACTTTCCAAACCACCATAACTACTCACAGATAATAGCGATATGTATCTCTTCTCAAGCCAGTACGAGTACATCGCTTTCAAAGTAAACTTGTTTGGAGAATCTGGAATGCTGGCAGAAGATACCTCCATTATTGAAAAAGCAGAGGGTATTCAGGAAAAACCTATAAGTAGTTACGGGGTGAAATTAGGTACTGAAAACCATTGAAAGTGAAAGTGAAAGTCAGTCAGTCATGTTCTACTCTATACAACCTCATGGATAGTCCACTGAATTCTCCAGGCCAGAACTGGTGTGGGAAACTGTTTCCTTCTCCAAGGGATGTTCCAAGCCAGGGATCAAACCCTAGTGCCCTGCATTGCAGGTGGACTCTCTATCAGCTGGGCTACCAGGGAAGCCCCATTACATGGTCACTTCTCAGGTATGTTCCTTACTTTCTCATTTGCTCTGTAAAGGATTTGCTTGAAACCCTCCACATAAAGGAAAAGCTGTGCAATTGACTTTATTCAGAACAGCTATTTTCTTGACTTATTAGTGCTGTATCTATGTATTTGGAAATATATTCAGAAACTTCTTCTTCAATCAGTAGATNTCATCTAGACTTCAATAAGAAGAGAAAGTGATTTAATACATTTTGTTCTCTGCTATTTTTTACCTCTGCTCATCTGAAAATAGTCATGCTTTCTGAAATCCAGTGTGCTAACCAATCAGGCCTAAGTTTGTTTTGACTTCAAAAATACAGAAAAGAGTGAATATTTTCCCACTAGGAAAAAGATATCCAAGTCCTAACATTACCCCAAAAATTGTATAGTTAAAGAAACTAATATTTAAATTAAGGCTCAGTTCAGTTCGGTTCAGTTCAGTTGCTCAGTCGTGTCCAACTCTTTGCAACCCCATGAATCGTAGCATGCCAGTTCTCCCTGTCCATCACCAATTCCCGGGGTTCAGTCAAACTCACGTTCATTAAGTTGGTGATGCCATCCAGCCATCTCATCCTCTGTCATCCCCTTCTCCTCCTGTCCCCAATCCCTCCCAGCATCAGAGTCTTTTCCAATGAGTCAACTCTTCGCATGAGGTGGCCAAAGTACTGGAGTTTCAGCTTTAGCATCATTCCTTACAAAGAACACCCAGGGCTGATCTCCTTTAGGATGGACTGGTTGGATCTCCTTGCAGTCCAAGGGACTCTCAAGAGTCTTCTCCAACACCAGTTCAAAAGCATCAATTCTTCGGCACCCAGCTTTCTTCACAGTCCAACTCTCACATCCATACATGACCACTGGAAAAACCATAGCCCTGACTAAATGGACCTTTTGGCAAAGTAATGTCTCTGCTTTTCAATATGCTATCTAGGCTGGTCATCACTTTTCTTCCAAGGAGTAAGCATCTTTTAATTTCATGGCTGCAAATCACCATCTGCAGTGATTTTGGAGCCCAGAAAAATAAAGTCTGACACTGTTTCCACTGTTTTCCCATCTATTTCCCATGAAATTAAGGCTAGAAAATTGTAATAAGGATTGTTGATATTCAGTTGCTAAGTTGTGCCCGATTCCTTGTGACCTCATTAATTGCAGCACATCAGGCTTCCCTGTCCTTCATTTTCTCCTGGAATTTTCTCAATTCATCTCCACTGTGTAGGTGATACCATCCAACCATCATCCTCTGTTGTCCCCATCTCCTTCTGCCTTCAATCCTTCACAGCATCAGGGTCTGTTCCAATGAGTTGGCTCTCTTCACATTAGGTGGCCAAAGTATTGGAGCTTCAGCTTCAGCATCAATTCTTCCAGTGAATATTCAGGATTGATTTCCTTTAGATGTCTGTGCTATTCAAAGGACTCTCTAGAGTCTTTTTTCCAGCACCATAGTGCTAGAGCATCAGTTCTTCGGTGCTCAGCCTTCTGTAACTCTCACATCCATACATGACTACTGGAAAAACCATAGCTTTGACTATATGGATCTTTGTCAGCAAAGGGATATCACTTCTCTGCATTTTAATATGTGATCTAGGTTTTCTTCCATAATGATGTAGGTTTTCTTCCAAATCACATATCTTTAATATTTGATCATAGCTTTTCTTCCAAGGAGTAAGTCGTTTAATTTCACGGCTATAGTCATTGTCAGCAGTGATTTTGGAGCCCATGAAAATAAAATATGCTACTGTTTCCACTTCTTCCCCTTATTTGCCATGAAGTGATGGGACCAGATGCCATGATCTTAGTTTTTGAATGTTGAGTTTTAAGCCATCTTTTTCACTTTTCTGTTTCACCCTCATCAAGAGGCTCTTTAGTTCCTCTTCACTTTCTGCCACTAGGGTGGTATCATCTCCATATCTGAGACTGTTGATATTTCTCCCCACAGTCTTGATTTCAGCTTGTGATTTATTCAGCCCAGCATTTTGCATGATGTACTCTCATATAAGTTAAATAAGCATAATGGCAACATACAGCCTTGACATACTCCTTTCCCAATTTTGAACCAGTCTGTTGTTCCATATTGAGTTCTAATTCTTGCTTTTGACCTGCATACAGGTTTCTCAGGAGGTAGGTAAGGTGGTCTGATATTCTCATTTCTTTAAGAATCTTCCACAGTTTAATGTGATCCACACACTATTATTGACTTACAAAAGATTATAATGTATTAATAATATATTTGGTTTACAAAGCACCTTGTTGAGTAAAGACCAAAAAATGAAACATAAGACTAATGGCATCAAAAAAGACAAAATATGAAGCTTATTTCATTAATATATATTGTTCAGAGTATGTAATTTAAATACTCTAAATTAGAAATTTAACTTTCTAATTAAAAATATATATTAACATATCAGCTCTGACACTTTTGGCTGTGTGACACTGAAGAATTTGCCATTTTTCCTCACCTATAAGAAGATATGTGATGACATAATTTTAATGATAATGGTCCTATTAAGTGAAATAATGTAGATTGCCGGGCATATAGTAAATGCTTAATGACTGTATATCATGCATAAAAGTATATTTGCTTTTGCAAACAAAACAAAACAAGATTAGATTTCTTGAAATAGCTTCTCTGGTGAAATTGAAACATATTTTAATTCTCAACAATGTTTGTATATGATGCATTATAGAATAAATTTATTTTCATTATATTCACACTAATTCAATAAATTAGATATAATCATTTACGTAGTTAAATATCTCACGGCATATATCTTTTTTAAAGAAATAAATGAGAAATGATGGTTGTCATGTTTAAAACAAGATATGAGCATTTAACTGCGAGACATCGTACCTCAATCTTTTACCTTTTGTTTTTAAAGTATCTCCAGTTTACCCTCCTACTATAAAATGTACTTTGTTACTTGCTGTTGTTGTTTAGTCACTAAATCGTGTCCGACTCTTTTGCAACTCCATGGACTGAAGCCCATGAGGCTCCTTGGTCCATGGGGTTTTCCAGGCAAGAATACTGGAATGGGTTGTTATTTCCTTCTCCAGTTACTTCCTGTAACCACATAGCTAATTTTGTTTACTTTTGGCACCATATTGCACTTTAATTAAGAACCTTTCCAGAAAATCACAAGGCTAAAGTTGTGCTTTTCTAATTAAAAGAAAAAGCATAGTAAGCAGTTTTATTAGTAATGTGAATGATACTATTACGAACACATAGTGATTTAGGGAAGTAAACTTAGAATAATGTGAACTTTAATGCAGAGTATACAAAACAAAAACTACATGCACATTAATCGATTATTTCATGGTTCCCAAATAATTTTACATAGCTATGAAACATAAAGCTTTGCTTTTGTTCCATAAAGTCCCATGTCTCACAATTAGAGATTACATGCTTTTAAAAAATTAATAGAAATGTAATTGTATGTTTGCATGTGTGTATGAACATGAAGAAAGATAAAAGAATGCATATATAAATATATATTCACAATATTTATAGTGTATTAGAGAAATCATCACATTAATTTTTAAAGCAATAGAGANATAAGGTTTTACAATATTTCTACAAAAGAGGGAAATCATCTAATATGTATTAGATTTTAAAGGGTTAGAAAGAGTTTGATATCTCTTGTTTTCTCTTTGAAACCTTGTTGAATTTCTCTCCAGGAATTCAACATGATAACCTATGGAAATTAATAGCAAGTATTTGGCTCTTTATAGATTCTATATCTTCGCCCTTCTTTTTCCTTTCCTCATTCTCTCATGATAATTGTTCAGATTTACATAAATTTGTTGTGAGAATATTCTTTTTCCACCTAATTAAACTTCATACTTCCCTAAGAAAATTGATAAAATATAGCACTATTGCTTTAGTAGGAAGTTTGCAGCTGCAAGCTAAGTCTGAATATGAGATACTTGCTTTTGAATAAAGGTAATCATATGCAGCCTGGTAGTCAATAAATTAAATTCCAAAGGCATATTCCAGGGAATAAGCAAGGAGAGATATAGGCTACTCTATTAGTGAGTACCTTCTGGTTGAATTTAGATTAATTAATAACTATCTGTTTTACTTTAGAAAGTTACATAAGGACAATATTTAAAATACTGTTTTCCTTTTTATATAGTTAGAAAAGCATGCTTTGTCCCTTTCTGAGTATTATGCAGATTAGCGACAGCAATCACACTATTCAAAGGAATGAGGCTATAGTAAACTGAGTGTAGTCACAGACTTTTCCTGAAATAACCTGTCATCCATATGTACTTCACTTTTTCTGTGACCTTCTTGTGTCTAACATTTTTACACAATTCAGTTCTTTCCTCCTGTATTCTTTAGTCCTGGAAATTACGTGTTGGGCTCTCTGAGTTCTCATTTATGCCTGCTATAATTTCTGGACTTCCTGGTGGCTCAGCAGTGAAGAATCTGTCTGGAAAGCAGTAATCTCAAGAGACGCAGATTCGATTCCTGGGTTGGGAGAATCTGCTGGAGGAGGGCATGGATTCCTGTATTCCAGTATTCGTGCTTGGAAGATCCCATGGACAGAGAAGCATGGCCTGTTACAGTCCATAGGGTTGCAAACAGTTGGACACAACTGAAGTGGCTTAGCAGGCACACATGCATGCATTTAAACATTTAAAAATGTCTCAACAACTTGCTTCAATTTTAATAATGACCTCAGGAATGTCCAAATCCTTGAGATTTCCTTAAAAGAAACAAAAGAACTTCCAAATTCTGCTATGTAGCTAAGAGATATTGATACCATTTCAAGACCATGTAGCCACAAAATGTGATAACCTTGAAGTTTAAACTGCTCCTTATCTGTAAGAAGAAATGAAATGGAATAAGTTGCATACAGGTTTTGTAAGAGAGGAAGGTTTACTATTAAAATAGATGTGTTAGGATTATCAGGCTTTTAAAGCAATGAGTGTGCAAATTTTACATTATCTCTGAAACAGAGAGAAGTCATAGATCATAACCCAGGAGGCAAAATACTTCAGTTTTTATAGTTAAAAGAAAGTCTCTTTGCTTTGTTTAATGTTTATAAGGTTATCAGAGACATAGATTTGAAATGTAGTACATTCTGGTGGCAGAAGAGCGAAGGCATATAGATTAACTTTCAAGGTTAGTCATATTTTATATCTTAGCCTTCATATTTGAATGGCAGAGCCATTAATACTCATAGATATCAATGCAAATTATTTTTATTTATTTTTATAATAACCCTGAACAAGTCTGTTAAAGGTTAGGAGCACAACATATTAGAGTTTTCCTTGAAACACTTGAATCTGATGGCGGGAGAGCTCCATACAAGGTTTCTGTACTTTAATTTATTGCTTTCAAATCCAGTCTACCTAAAACAATATTACAATATTCATTTTTAACTTTTCATTTTCCTATATTTGAGTATCTCAAGGTGAGGTTTATAATTCTTTTCCTGGGTTTTAATACAATAAAATGGAAATAAATATGTTCGAAAATAAAGCATTCAGAACATAGAAGAATAGATAAAAAGAATAATGTAAAGATACATAATGAACAGGAAACATTTCCTTTACATATTTTTCCATCACAATTTCTGTATATTATGATCATACCATTAAATGCATTTAATATATATTTATTGACCACTGATAGTTTAGTCACTGGGTGTGATAGAAAAATGAACAAGACAAATTCTAACCACAAGAATCTTGAGATTCAGTAGAAGCAAATAAAATATTTGCTTTCTGGGTAGCTCAGATGGTAAAGAATCTGCCTGCAATGCAGGAGACCTGGGTTTGATCCTTGGGTTGGGAAGATCCCTGGAGAAGGGAATGGCAACCCACTACAGTATTCTTGTCTGGAGAATTCCATGGACAGGGGATCCTGGCAGGATAGTCCATGGGGCTGCAAAGAGTCAGACATGACTGAGCAATTAATACACATATTAATTGCAATTACTGAGCCCACACACATACATGGAGAGAAAATATGATATATTTATCATATATATGATATCAATATATAATAAATCTGATATGTTACAAGATAAAGATTAAATTAAGTAATGTAAATGAGTCACATAACACATTGTAATACTAGAGAGAATATAAATTAAGATAATATAATTTGAACAATTAAAATATTTTTGTTCTCCATTCCTAGGAACTTCTCCTAAAACAACAATCCAAGCAATAAACAAGTTACATATCTAAGAATGTCAAGAGAACTTAAAAGTTGAACAATAACAGAAATTGATCAACTCAATGAGATATAATGTGCCTTAAAATGATAGTTTTAAAAACTGTTGTAACAGGGATTTTCTTGTGGTGAAGACTCTACCTGCCAATGAAGGGGACACAGGTTTGATCTTTGGTCTGGGAGGATCCCACTTGCCATGGGACAACAAAGCCCATATGTCACGACTATTGAGCCTGCACTCTAGAGCCTGGGAGCTGCAAATACTGAGCCCACAAGCCACAGCTACTGAAGCCCGCAGCCCTAGAGCTCACGCTCTGCAACAAGAGAAGCCCACACACAATGAGAAATCTGTGCACCACGACTAGAGAGTTGCCTGCAGTTGATGCAACTAGAGAAAGCCCCACGCAGCAACCAAGACCCAGTACAGCTAATTTTTTTTTTTAATGCCATAATAGAGAATGTGTTAAGTAACTATGACTTCAATTTTAATAAATCATGATAAAATTATTTTAAAATTAGCAGCAAAGAAAAATGATCTCCAAAAGATTATTATAGCGAGCAAATAATGAAAAACACTAATCATTATCAGTTTAAAATGTACATCATGATAGAATTATTTTCATTATTATTTGATTATTTTATTATTCCCCTTTATATGATGAGATGACATTTGTATCTTAAAGAACGACAAGAAAAATTTAAACATAAAATTTTTCTGACTGTTGAGGCCACCTCCATCCACTCTAATATTCATTGTGCATCTGCATATGAGACTTCCACAATAACGGTATTATTTATCTAACTATAAAGTTCAATTTTGCTTCTGGCACCAGCTATGTAACTTCATAGAAAATAACATTCCTTTCTCAAATCTAACACAATGACCCACCACTGGCCGTGTTGGTGAGGACATCTTTGGTGAACTTTACTAACAATGCCAATATATCAGTCCCCTTAAAGAGTGATTTGTGCAGAATAGTCTGGGTCCAGATGACCTGAGGCAAGACTGAGCTACACTTGATGGCAGTTTTTAGCTTAAATATTTACCTATGACTTTATTGTTATATAGCTTTATTACTTGCTGCTGCTTCAGTCGTGTCCGACTCTGTGCGACCCCATAGACGGCAGCCCACCAGGCTCCCCCGTCCCTGGGATTCTCCAGGCAAGAACACTGGAGTGGATTGCCATTTCCTTCTCCAATTCATCAAAGTGAAAAGTGAAAGTGAAGTCGCTTAATTGTGTCTGACTCCTCGCGACTCCAGAAACTGCAGCCTACCAGGCTCTTCAGTTCATGGGATTTTCCAGGCAAGAGTACTGGAGCAGGGTGCCATTGCCTTCTCCGAGCTTTATTACTTATTTCCTGCCTATTTTACAACATTATTATTATTATTTGCATTATTAAACATGTGACTGAGCCTCCAATAAAAATAATGATTTCTAGTCATGGGGTCTCTAGGAGTCGGACATGACTGAGCGACTTCACTTTCATTTCTCATTTTCATGCATTGGAGAAGGAAATGGCAACCCACTCCAGTGTTCTTGCCTGGAGAATCCCAGGGATGGGGGAGCCTGGTGGGCTGCCGTCTTTGGGGTCGCACGGAGTCGGACACAACTGACGCGCCTTAGCAGCAACAGCAGCAGCAGCAGGCAACATGAAACAGCTGACCAAATATATAATTATATAAAATGAATGACTATAACAGTGTACCTCCAGATATGGGAAGAAGCAATAGACAGAAGCATTTCCTAGACTGTAAAAACTAGCAAAACAGGGATCCAGAGGTTTTGGGTACTGTTCAGTTCAGTTCAGTTCAGTCGCTCAGTCGTGTCCGACTCTTGGCGACCCCATGAATCGCAGCACGCCAGGCCTCCCTGTCCATCACCATCTCCCAGAGTTCACTCAGACTCATGTCCATCGAGTCAGTGATGCCATCCAGTCATCTCATCCTCTGTCGTCCCCTTCTCCTCCTGTCCCCAATCCCTCCCAGCATCAGAGTCTTTTCCAATGTGTCAACTCTTCGCATGAGGTGGCCAAAGTACTGGAGCTTCTTAGCATCATTCCTTCCAAAGAAATCCCAGGGCTGATCTCCTTCAGAATGGACAGGTTGGATCTCCTTGCAGTCCAAGGGACTCTCAAGAGTCTTCTCCAACACCACACTTCAAAAGCATCAATTCTTTGGTGCTCACCTTTCTTCACAGTCTAATTCTCACATCCATACGTGATCACAAGATAAACCATAACCTTGACTAGACGGACCTTAGTCGGAAAAGTAATGTCTCTGCTTTTGAATATGCTATCTAGGTTGGTCATAACTTTTCTTCCAAGGAGTAAGCGTCTTTTAATTTCATGGCTGCAGTCACCATCTGCAGTGATTTTGGAGCCCAAAAAGATAAAGTCTGACACTGTTTCCACTGTTTCCCCATCTATTTTCCATGAAGTGATGGGACCGGATGCCATGATCTTCGTTTTCTGAATGTTGAGCTTTAAGCCAGCTTTTTCGCTCTCCTCTTTCATTTTCATCAAGAGGCTTTTTAGTTCCTCTTCACTTTCTGCCATAACGGTGGTGTCATCTGCATATCTGAGGTTATTGATGTTTCTCCCAGCAATCTTGATTCCAGCTTGTGTTTCTTCCCGCCCAACGTTTCTTATGATGTACTCTGCATATAAGTTAAATAAGCAAGGTGACAATATACAGCCTTGACGTACTCCTTTTCCTGTTAACAGGGCCTAATCTGGCAATAGTACATTAAATAGCCTTGCCTGACCTGGGAATGAACATTCCTAGTACCTCCAGACGAACTGTTCATAAAATGTCTCCCAAACCTTGGTTGAAGATAAGACCAAAAGGGAGAGCATGGTAAACTAAAGAATGCTGCCTACGATTTAGTCATATAGAAATCAAGTCAACAGCCACTGCAGTTGCTGACCTACAATACACCTGGAAACAATATCGGGGCAGTACTTTCCTGGTGGTGAAGTGGATAAGAATCTGCCTACCAATGCAGGGCACATGGTTTTGATCCCTGGACCGAGAAGATTCCACATGCTGCTGAGCAACTAAGTCTGTGAGCCACAACTACTGAGCATGTGCTCTAGAGCCTGTGAGCCCAAGTACTGAGCCCATGTGCCTAGAGTTTATGCTCCACAACAAGGGAGGCTACCACGATGAGAAGCCTGCACAACACAGTGTAGAGTATTCCCCGCTCACCGCAGCTAGAGAAAGCCCATGCAAAGCAAAGAAGACCCAGTGCAGCCCAAAATAAAAAATAAATAAAATTAAAAAAAAAATATTGGCGCAAAGATCAGGATGAGATACTCTATACTATGGGAAAACTGGCAGAACTATCCCTCAGATAGCTAAATATTTTTATTAGAAAATTTTATGAACCCAGTTTCTTGCATCTTTCTATACTTAGAAAAGCACTAACACCATTAACTAAGATATCTCTTCTTTGAGAATAGCAGTAGACTTCTACCAAGATAGGCCTTTAATTGCACACACCCCTTCTCCAAAATCACATATGTATGGGCCCTCCCCCTTACCTTTTTTTTTCTCAGAATTTCCATCCTATTTACAGCTGAATGATATTCCTTTGCATGTATGTAATCACATATATAAAATACCATATATGTATATGTATATCACATTATCTTTTTTGGTTGTTGGTTTCTGCCATATATCAACATGAATCAGCTATAGGTATACACAAGCCCCCTTCCTCTTGAACCTTCCTTCTCCCTCCAACCTCCCACCTCATCCCATCCAGACAGTATGGTACTGGCATGAAAACAGAAATATAAACCAATGGAACAAGATAGAAAGCCCAGAGATAAACCATGCACTTATGGGCACCTTATCTTTAACAAAGGAGTCAAGAATATACAATAGAGAAAAGATAACCTCTTCAATAAGTGGTACTGGACAGCTACATGCAAAAGAATGAAACTAGAATAGTTCCCCTTATCTTTTCAGAACAGCTTTCAGAGCTCTCTGAGAAGACTGTCTTCTGGGTTATAATCCTCAGGTTGGCTTGAATAAAAATTTCCTTCTTAGATTGACTATTGATTAATTTTTGTTGTCAGTAGTGAACAGGAAAAAAAAAATCTTGGTTCTTTCCCAGCCTTATTTTTTCTCATGATTTTACATTTCTTAATTGCCTATTCTTTCAGCAGGCTTCCTAAGATTAATGAACAACATTTTTAAAATAAATATTTGTAGATTGAGGGATTCCTTGTGGCTTGGTGGAATAAATAAATTCTATTTTTGACTATAATATCTCTCAAGGACAAATACATAAACTGTGGTAATTTAACTTTTTCTGTATCTGTATCTATAGCCATACTGTATCTTTCTATATCTTTGTGTCATTTGGGAACTTATCAATTCAGGATCAATATCTTTCTCTACTACACTGCATGGGAGAAATCTTGGAAATACACTTGCCAGAATCTCTTGTCAGCAGGATTCTGGGTTAGATTCGGTTAAAAGCATTCACATAATATTTGGAAGTCTGAAGACCTCCCCTGGCAGTGGCGGGCAGATACAAAAGATTAATATATGCTCTGAAGCACATTGGGAGTGACTAATGGGCCTTGTTGCAGAAAGAGGAGTTCATTAGAACCAGTCTTGTGTGATTTCTGTAAACTTCTAATCTCTGCAATGACATTTTCTCTCACTCTTGCTCTCCAAGCCCTTCTAGGAGTTTTCTAAGCACACCTAATTTTCTATGCTATAATCCTTTTCTGTTATACTTAGCATATTTTCTGTAATACTTTGAATATGACTAAACCATGATCGATAACAATTTATGTCCACATCATTATGGTATCTCTGTCTATCCATAATTGTATCTATACATAGTCATCTGTTGATGAGAAGTTATTCAGAAATGTAAAAATGAATTCTAGAACTGCCTTTGAATAATGATTTCCATGAAACCAAAGCACTGACTTCAT
>SJYQ01005341.1:393780-418386 GCA_006410935.1 Redunca redunca
TTTGTATTTATGTGATTTGTTTAAAATATTGATTTAAATTATTTAAATATGCTCCCAAATTTTCAATAATTTTAGACACACTGAAAGAAGTATTTCAGGAATTTAATCTTTATAAAGGACATGAAAACCCACCAAGTTAGGAATTATTCTAATAATATTCACTGTACATTGGGTTGGCCAAATATTCATTTGAGTTTTTCTATTACTGTCTTGAGGAAAAACCTGAAGGAACTATGTGACCAACCAAATATTTTATACTTTCAGGTGAATTCTGTAATCCTACTCTCAGTTCAGTTCAGTCCAGTAGCTCAATCCTGTCTGACTTTTTGCAACCCCAGGGACTGCAGCATGACAGGTCTCCTGTCCATCACCAACTTCCGGAGTTTACTCAAACTCATGTTCATCCCGTCTGTGATGCCATCCAACCATCTCATCCTCTGTCATCCCCTACTCCCCCTGTCTTCAATCTTTCCCAACATAAGGGTCTTTTCAAATGAGTCAGTTCTTTGCATCTTTTGCCAAAGTCTTGGAGTTTCAGCTTCAGCATCAGTCCTTCCTATGAGTAACCAGGACTGGTCTCCTTCAGGATGGACTGGTTGGATCTCCTTGTAGTCCAAGGGATTCTTAAGAGTCTTCTCCAACACCACAACTCAAAAGCATCAATTCTTAGGTGCTCAGCTTTCTTTATGGTCCAAATCTCACATCCATACATGACTACTGGAAAAAGCAGAGGTTTGACTAGATGGACCTTTGTTGGCAAAGTAATGTGTCTGAGCCTTTCTTCCAAGGAGCAAGCGTCTTTGAATTTCATGGCTGCAGTCACCATCTGCAGTGATTTTAGAGCCCTCCAAAATAAAGTCTCTCACTGTTTCCACTGTTTCCTCATCTATTTGCTATGAAGTGTTGGGACCATATGCCATGATCTTAGTTTTCTGAGTGTTGAGTTTCAAGCCAATTTTTTCACTCTGCTCTTTCACTTTTATCAATAGGCTATTTAGTTCTTCTTTGCTTTCTACCATAAGGGTGGTGTAATCTGCATATCTGAGGTTATTGATATTTCTCCTAGCAATCTTGACTCCAGCTTGTGCCTCATCAAGCCCAGTGTTTCTCATGATGTACTCTGCATGTAAGTTAAATAAGCAGGGTGACAATATATAACCTTGACGTACTCCCTTTCCTATTTAAAACCAGTCTGTTGTTCCATGTCCAGTTCTAACTGTTGCTTCCTGACCTGCATATAGGTTTCTCAAGAGGCAAGTCAGGTGGTCTGTTATTCCCATCTCTGCTGGAGAGACCTGACAAAATGTGGTCCACTGGAGAAGGGAATGGCAAATCACTTCAGTATTATTGCCTTGAGGACCCCATGAACCGTATGAAAAGGCAAAAAGATAGGAAACTGAAAGATGAATTCCCCAGGTCAGTAGGTACCCAATATATTACTGGAGATGAGTGGAGAAATAACTCCAGAGTGAATGAAGAGACAAAGCCAAAGCAAAAACAACACCCAGTTGTGGATGTGACTGATGACGGAAGCAAGGTCCAATGCTGTAAAGAGCAATACTGCATATGAACCTGGAATGTTAAGTCCATGAATCAAGACAAATTGGAAGGGATCAAACAGGTGATGGCAAGAACAAATATTGACATTTTAGGAATCAGTGAATTAAAATGGAAAAATGGGTGAATTTAACTGTGATGACCATTATATCTACTACTGTGGGCAAGAATACCTTAGAAGAAATGGAGTAGCCATTATAGTCAACAAAAGAGTCTGAATGCAGTACTTGATGCAGTCTAAAAAAAGACAGAATGATCTCTGTCCGTTTCCAAGGCAAACCATTCAATATCACGGTAATCTAAGTCTATGCCCAGACCAGTAATGCTAAAGAAGCTGAAGTTGAATGGTTCTATGAAGACCTACAAAAGCTTCTAGAACTAAGATCAAAAGAAGTGTCCTTTTCATTATAGGGGACTGGAATGCAAAAGTAGAAAGTCAAGAAACACCTGGAGTAATAGGCAAATTTGGCCTGGGAGTACAGAATGACGCAGGGCAAAGACTAATAGAGTTTTGCCAAGAAAACTCACTGGTCATAGCAAACACCCTCTTCCAATAACACAAGGGAAGACTCACACATGGACATCACCAGACGGTCAACACTGAAATCAGATTGATTATATTCTTTGCAGTCAAAGGTGGAGAAGCTCTATACAGTCAGCAGAAACAGCATCAGGAGCTGATTGTGGCTCAGATCATGAACTCCTTATTGCAAAATTCATACTTAAATTGTAGAAAGCAGGGAAAACCACTAGACCATTCAGGTATGACCTAAATCATATCCCTTATGATTATACAGTGCAAGTGATAAATAGATTTAAGGGACTAGATCTGATAGAGTGCCTGATAAACTATGGACAGAGTTTCATGCCATTGTACAGGAGACAGGGATCAAGACCATCCCCAAGAAAAAGAAATGCAAAAAGGCATAATGGTTGTATTAGGGAGGCATTACAAATAGCTGTGAAATGAAGAGAAGCAAAAAGCAAAGGAGAAAAGGAAAGCTATACCCATCTGAATGCAGAGTTCCAAAGAATAGCAAGGAGACATTAGAAAGTCTTGCTCTGTGATGAATGCAAAGAAATAGAAGAAAATAATAGAATGGGAAAGACTAGAGTTCTCTTCAAGAAAATTAGAGATACCAAGGGAACATTTCATGCAAAGATGGGCTCAATAAAGGACAAAAATGGTATGGACCTAACAGAAGCAGAAGATATTAAGAAGAGGTGGCAAGAATACACAGAAGAACTATACAAAAAAGATCTTCATGACCCAGATAATCGCGATGGTGTGATCCCTCACCTAGAGTCAGACATCCTGGAATGTGAAGTCAAGCAAGCCTTAGGAAGCATCACTATGAACAAAGCTAGTGGAGGTGAGGTGATGGAATTCCAGTTGAGCTATTTCAAATCCTGAAAGATGATGCTGTGAAAGTGCTGCCCTCAATATGCCAGCAAATTTGGAAAACTCAGCAGTGCCCACAGGACAGGAAAAGGTCAGTTTTCATTCCAAATCCAAAGAAATGCAATGCCAAAGAATGCTCAAACTACCACACAATTGCACTCATCTCACATGCTAGCAAAGTAATGTTCCCAATTCTCCAAGCCAGGCTTCAACAATACATGAATCCTACTCTAGTATTAAGTAAATGGGCCCTAAAAGTGAAGAAATCTGGAAAAGAAATGACCTGCTTATTCAGTTGTATAGCACATAGTGTAATGCCCTTGTTCATGTGCCTGCTCTGTTGTGCCTAATTCTTTGTGACCCTATTGACTGCAGTCCACCAGGTGACTCTGTCCACAGGGGAGTTTTCCTGGCAAGAAAACCAGAGTGGATTGCCATCTCCTTTTCTTAGGGATCTAACCCAAGTCTTCTGTATGTCCTGCAAACTTTACCACTGAGTCACCTGGGAATGCTGAAGCTGAAGCTCCAATATTTTGGCCACCTGATGTGAAGAAGTGACTTATTGGAAAAGACCCTGATGCTGGGAAAGATTGAAGGCAGGAGGACAAAGGGAAAATAGAGTATGAGATGGTTGGACTGCATCACCAACTCAATGGAGATGAATTTGAGGAAGCTCTGGGAGTTGGTGATGGACAGGGAAGTCTGGCGTTTTGCAGTCCCTAGCGTTGCAGAGTCAGACATGACTGAGTAACTGAACTGAACACCCAGGAAGCCAGCCTTAGTCCACAAGAGGTCTCAAATATCTGTTAATTCATAAATAAAACTACATCATTCAATCCTCAGGTCAAAAAATTCTTGGCATTTAAATTAAGTTTTTCTTTATTAATTAATTAAATTTAAAATAATTTGTTTCATTAATTTAATACACATTTAATGGATGAAATCAGAGACTAGAAGTGATGTGGGAGAATATAGGGAAAATCTTGTCACTGCACAGAGCAATAGATGTGATGATATAGTACTTGCAGGCCATAAAGATGGATATCCATTTTGATTTATAAAGAATATAAATAAATAGCAACTAGAATGTATTCTTTAAAGTTAATTTTTAGGAAAAAAAACATATATTTTAACCTAACATGCATAATTGGATATCATCTTAGCTGAACTTATTGGTTCTTACTACATAGTAATTGACAGAACCTTCATGGTGCTCTTCATAAAAATCACTGCTGCTGCTGCTGCTGCTGCTGCTGCTAAGTCACTTCAGTCATGTCCGACTCTGTGTGACCCCATAGATGGCAGCCCACCAGGCTCCCTTGTCCCTGGGATTCTCCAGGCAAGAACACTGGAGTGGGTTGCCATTTCCTTCTCCAATGCATGAAAGTGAAGTCGCTCAGTTGTGTCCGACCCTCACCGACCCTCACCGACCCCATGGACCGCAGCCTTCCAGGCTCCTCCATCCATGGGATTTTCCAGGCAAGAGTACTGGAGTGGGGTGCCACTGCCTTCTCTGCATAAAAATCACTACATCTCCCTAAAGTCATACCAATGAGGTTATGAATATTCTGTGTTGGACTATTTCATACTTCAAAGAGGAGTGTCCACTGTTCACAGAGGACAGCAGGAAATAAAATTCCCTTCCTATAACATTACAATGAGATAGATGTGAACAGTCAGTCACTGACCTTTCAAGTTTTATTTTTCTCATCTATAAAATGCTAGCTATTAATTTATGTGAGAGATATTACTTGGGGTCCTATTACATGACATTTATCATTCAGACTGTTAAAGAGTTGTAAAGTGACAATTGTAACCAGGACAGATAAAGTTTCTGATCTCCTAAAATCTCATTCTTATGGTAGGTGGGATACAATAAACATACATAAGAAAATATCACCTACTAAGAACTCCTAAGAGAAAAAGAACTTTAGATGCAGTGGTGATTAATGATCCATTTGAAGGCATATGAATGCAGAAAAGGCATGAAGATTTATGATTAAAATATTACTAAAAGGGATAGAAATTTAAAAGTTCTACATTGAAAAATATTTATTATGTTTAAACATAGAGAGGAATGTTTGGCATAAATGAAAGGTGGTAGAAGATGAAGAAAGGGAGGTAGGAAGCAGAGAGTATAGGAACTTGAAAAAAAAGGGGAAGAGTTTGGATTATTCTAAAGCAGTTAAAAGCCATCAGTTCAGTTCAGTTCAGTTCAGGTGCTCAGTCGTGTCCGACTCTTTGCAACCCCATGTACTGCAGCATGCCAGGCCTCCCTGTCCATCACCAACTCCCGGAGTTCACTCAAACTCACGTCCATCGAGTCAGTGATGCCATCCAGCCATCTCATCCTCTGTGGTCCCCTTCTCCTCCTGCCCCCAATCCCTCCCAGCATCAGAGTCTTTTCCAATGAGTCAACTCTTCACATGAGGTGGCCAAAGTACTGGAGTTTCAGCTTTAGCATCATTCCTTCCAAAGAACACCCAGGACTGATCTCCTTTAGAATGGACTGGTTGGATCTCAGTAACTCTTAAAAAAGAATAATATATTTTTAGGTAGGTTTTAAGTATATAGAAAAATTTAGTGGAAAGTATAGAGTTCCCACATATTCTATCAACTCCCCAGTCACTCACACAGTTTGCCCTATTATTAACATCTGATTAATGTGGCATATTTGTTACTCTTAAGGAACCAAAATTGTTTTTTTATTATTTACTATATACTAGTATTTATATTGTTTCATACTTTGTGTTGTACATTCTATGAGTTTTGATAAATACAAAATATGTATTCACAATTACTGTATCATAGAGAATAGTTTCACTTGTCTAAACATTCACACTCCCCACCTATTATCATTTCCTCCCTCTAAGATTCCTCTAATCACCAATCATTTTACCATCTCCATAGTTTTGCCTTTTCCATAATATAATTAGACTCATACATTATGTCTTTTCAGGTTGGCTTCTTTCACTTAGCAATATGCATTTAAGGTCCCTCCATGTCTTTTCTTAAATAATATTTTATTGTATGGATGGTTTTTCCAGTGGTCATGTACAGATGTGAGAGTTGGACTGTGAAGAAGGCTGAGTGCTGAAGAATTGATGCGTTTGAACTGTGGTGTTGGAGAAGTCTCTTGAGAGTCCCTTGGACTACAAGGAAATCCGACCAGTCCAGTCTGAAGGAGATCAGCCCTGGGATTTCTTTGGAAGGACTGATGCTAAAGCTGAAACTCCAGTACTTTGGCCACCTCATGCGAAGAGTTGACTCATTGGAAAAGACTCTGATGCTGGGAGGGATTGGGGGCAGGAGGAGAAGGGCACGACAGAGGATGAGATGGCTGGATGGCCTCACGGACTCGATGGACGTGAGTCTGAGTGAACTCCGGGAGTTGGTGATGGACAGGGAGGCCTGGCGTGCTGCGATTCCTGGGGTCACAAAGAGTCGGACACAACTGAGCGACTGAACTGACCTGAACTATACTTTCTAATCCATTCATTTATGGAAGACCATCTTGGTTACCTCCAAGTTCTGGCAATTATAAATAAAGCTTTTATAAACATGTGCAGATTTATCTGTGAACATAAATTTTCAATTCACTTAGCTAAATAGCAAGGCAGAATGACAAGAGGGTGACAGAGGATGAGATGGCTGGATTGCATCATCAATTCAATGGACATAAAATTGAGAAAATTCAGGGAATTGGGAGGGACAGAGTTCATGTAGCAGTCCATGGGGTCACTAAGAGTTGGACATGACTTGGCGACAGAAAAACACCTAATAACAAGGCACACAATTACTAAATTGCATGCTAAGAGTGTATTCAGTTTCATAAGACTCTGTCCAACTGCATTTCAAAGTGGCTGTTTCATTTTGCATTCTTAACAACATGAAAATTCCTGTTGGTCCACATCCTTGCTAGCATTTGTTTTGGTCAGTGTTTTGGATTTTAGCCATTCTAATACATATGTAATGGTATCTCATTTTCATTTTAATTTGTAATTTTTATGACATATTTTGAGCATTTTTTCAGATGCTTTAATGCCTATTTGGTGAAGTATCTGTTCAGATATGGTGTCTTCTTTTAACTGGGTTGTTTGATTTCTTATTGTTCAGTTGTAAGAATTATTTCCATATTTGGTAAACTAGTCTTTTATCAGATATATACCTTGCAAAGATTTTATCTCAGACACTGGTTTGCTTTTCAATTCCTCATTTCTCTGTCGTTTTTTAGAAGTTTTTGATATTAATGGAGTCTAAGATAAAAACTTGCTCTTTAATGAATCATGCTTTTGGAATTATATCTAAAGGGTCATCACCAAATCCAAAGCCATTTAGACTTTCTCCTATATTTTTTTCTAGGAATTTTGGCATTTAGCATTTTACATTTAGGCCTATGAATAAATTTTTCTAGAAAGTGTAAGTTCTGTACCAATATTATTTTTGCATGTGAATGTTTTAACATCAATTGTTGAAAAGATTATCCTTTTTCCACTGACTTGCCTATACTTTTTTTCAAAGATTGGATCAACATCAGGAAGTTATAAAATGGGATAACTGAGTTCTATGAGCTATTTACACATGTGGGATATTTATTAATGCTTTATTAGTCACATCATTTGCAAATATTTTCTCTCATTCTGTGAAGTGAAGTGAAGTCGCTCAGTCGTGTCCGACTCTTTGCGATCCCGTGGACTGTAGCCTGCCAGGTTCCTCTGTCCATGGGATTCTCCAGGCAAGAATACTGGAGTGGGTTACCATTTCCTTCTCCAGGGGATCTTCCCAACCCAGGGATCGAACCTGGGTCTCCTGGTTGTCTTTTTATTTTGTTTATGGTTTTCTTTGTTGTGCAAACGAACTTCCCTGGTGGCTCAGAGGTTAAAGCATCTGCCTGCAACGAGGGAGACCTGGATTCGATCCCTGGGTTGGGAAGATCCCCTGGAGAAGGAAATGGCAATCCACTCCAGTATTCTTGCCTAGAGAATCCCATGGACGGAGAAGCCTGGTGGGCTAAAGTCCACGGGGTTGCAAAGAGTCGGACACGACTAAACAACTTCACTTCACTTGTTGTGCAAAAGCTTTCAAGTTTAATTAGGTCTCATTAAGTTTTTCAAATTAAATTCATTTCTTTTTGCTTCATTTGAGAGAAGAATCCAAAAATATTACATTGATTAATGTCAAAGAGTGTTTTTCTCTAATATTTTGTGGTATCTGTTCTTAGATTTAAATCTTTAATTTATTTTGAGCTTACTTTTATGTATAGTATTAAGAACGTTTTAATTTCATTCTTTTACATGGAGTTGTCCAGTTTTTCCAGACCATTATTGAAGAGACTGCCTTTTCTCCATTGTATATTCTTACCTGCTTTGTTTTAGATTAATTGACTATAAGTGTGTGGGTTTAATTCTGGGCTATCTATCTTGCTTCATTGATCTATATGTCTGTTTCGTGACATCACCATGTTAATTTTATTATTGTAGCTTTTGTTGTAGTCTAAAATCAGTGATTCCTGCAGCCACTATGAAATTAGACAGGGGTTTCTCATAAAACTAAAAATGGAACTACCATCAGTTCAGTTAGGTTCAGTTCAGTCACTTAGTCTTGTACAACTCTTTGTGACCCTATAGGCTGCAGCATGCCAGGCTTCCCTGCTCATCAACAACTCCTGGAGCTTGCTCAAACTCATGTCCATCGAGTCAGTGATGACATCAACCATCTCATCCTCTGTCATCCCTTTCTCCTCCAGGCTTCATTCTTTCCCAGCATCAGGACCTTTTCCAAAGAGTCAGTTCTTCCTGTCAGAGGCCAAAGCATTGGAGTTTCAGCTTCAACATCAGTTCTTCCAATGAATAGTCAGGACTGATTTCCTTTAGGATGGATTGGCTGGATCTCCTTGCAGTCCAAGAGACTCTCAAGCGTCTTCTCCAACACCACAGTGTAAAAGCATCAATTCTTCGGGTGCTCGGCTTTCTTTATGGTCCAAATCTCACATCCATACATGACTGCTGAAAAAACCATAGCTTTGACTAGATCGACCTTGTTGGCAAAGTAATGTCTCTGCTTTTTAATATGCTGTCTAGGTTGGTCAGAGCTTTTCTTCCAAGGAGCAAGCGTCTTTGAATTTCATGGTGGCAGTCACCATCTGCAGTGATTTTAGGGCCCTCCAAAATAAACTCTCTCACTGTTTCCACTGTTTCCCAATCTATTTGCCATGAAGTGATGGGACCAGATGCCATGATCTTAGTTTTTTGAATGTTGAGTTTTAAGCCATCTTTTTCACTCTATTTCCCTTTCATCAAGAGGCTCTTTAGTGCCTCTTCTCTGTCCACCATAATGATGGTGTCACCTGCATGTCTGATGTTATTGATATTTCTCCCAGCAATCTTGATCCCAGCTTGTGCTTCATGTAGCCCAGCATTCCACATGATGTACTCTGCATAAAAGTTAAGTAAGCAGGGTGACAATATACAGCCTTGAATTACTCCTTTCCCAATTTGGAAACAGCCCATTGTCCCATGTCTGGTTCTAACTATTGCTCTTGACCTGCATACAAGTTTTTGAGGAGGCAAGTAAGGTGGTCTGATATTCCTATGTCTTTAAGAATTTCCCACAGTTTATTGTGATCCACACAGTCCAAGGCTTTGAAGTAGTCAGTAAGTAGAAGTAGATGTTTATCTGGAATTCTCTCGCTTTTTTGATGATCCAACAAATGTTGTCAATTTGATCTCTCGTTCTCTGCCTTTTATATATTCAGGTTGAACATCTGGAGGTTCTTGTTTCATGTACTGTTGAAGCCTAGTTTGGAGAATTTTGAGCATTACTTTGCTAGCGTGTGAGATGAGTGCAACTGCGCGGTCATTTGAACATTCTTTAGCATTGCCTTTCTTTGGAATTGGAATGAAACTGTGGCCATTGCTGAATTTTCCTAATTTGCTGGCATATTGATTGTAGCACTTTCACAGTATTATCTTTTAGGATTGAAATAGCTCAACTGGAATTCCATCACCTCCTCTAGCTTCACCTCCTCACCTTCGACGTGTTGCTTCCTAAGGCCCACTTGACTTTGCATTCCAGGATATCTGGCTCTAGGTGAGTGATCACACCATCGTGGTTATCTGGGTCATTAACATCTTTTTTGTATAGTTCTGTGTATTCTTGCCACCTCTTCTTAATATCTCATACTTCTGTTAGGTCCCATATCGTTTCTGTCCTTTATTGTGCCCACCGTTGCATGAAATGTTCCCTTGGTGTCTCTGATTTTCTTGAAGAGAACTCTAGTCTTTCCCCTTCTATTATTTTCCTCCACTTCTTAGCACTGACCACTGAGGAAGGCTTTCTTATCTCTCCTTACTATTCTTTGGAACTCCGCATTCAGATGGGTATATCTTTCCTTTTCTCCATTGCCTTTAGTTTCTCTTCCTAGAACTACCATATGGCCCAGCAATTCCAACCCTGGGTATGTATTTGAATAAAAGAATAACACCAATTCAAAAAGATAATACACCGCAATGCTCATAGCAGCATTATTCACAATTGCCAAGATATGCAAGCAACCTACATGTCCATCAACAGATGAATGGGAAAAAAAGATGTGGAGTGTGTGTGTGTGTCTGCTATTCAGCAAATGCCCTCTGAGTCCATCCATGTTGTCACAGAGAATGTGACGTGAATGAAGTAACTTGGCACGCTTGAAATGGAGTATAAACTTAGGCTGTGATTCATTCTTTTATAGTGTTAATTGCTCAGTCACATCTTACTCTTTGCGACCACATGGACTGTATAGCCCACCACTCTTCTCTCCATGGAATTCTCTAGGCAAGAATACTGGAGTGGAGAGTAATTCCCTTCTCAGGGTATCTTCCCAACCCAGGATTCAAACCCAGATCTCTTGCATTACAAATGGATTCTTTACCACTGAGCCATGGAGAAGCCACTTCTATTGTATACTTAATGCTATACATCAACTATATGGGAAACCTGGTATGCTGCAGTCCTTGGGGTTGCTATGAGTCAGACACTACTGAGCAACTGAAAAACAACAAATGCTTCAATAACAATAAGAAGAGAAAACAAGGAACACTTGTACGATTTCTTATTTTTCAAATGTTAGTCTGCGTATCACTTTGGAATGTAATTGTAGTGGGAAGAAGAAAGATTAGGAGAGATTCTAGGGAATTAGTCAAAAGAACTTGTTGGTGTTTGGTGAAGTGAGGATGAAAGAGAGAAAGTGATCAGGATAATGCTAATGCTCTAGCAATGTGAATACAGAGAATGAAGACAGCCTCTTAAAGTTATATTTAGCTTGAGAGTCTTTGTGACCCTGTGAATTATAGCCTGCTAGGCTCCTCTGTCCTTGGGATTTTCCAGGCAAGAATACTGGAGTAGGTTGCTGTGAATTGTGAATTTATGGGTTGTTAAAACCATAAATGAGGCTTGTTTATTTCTGTTACTATTTTCATTTTTACTTTAATACCACTGACCTTATAATTTAAATTTTTATTTTGCTCATGCATTATATTATTTTAAAGATTATGAATTTATTCTACTAATGTATCATGACCTAGGATAGTTAGAGGACATAATAAGGACCTGGTGAAAATGTGTCCCCAAGATATCAGAACTACCTCAACCTTCTTTTCAGAATGACAGTGGCAAGAATGGTGAGTAATATTTCGCCTTTGACATTGGATTCAATTATTCCTTACAATGTAGATCAAAATATGTTGGTTTCTTGTTAAAAGTGAATTAAATTACTTCTGGTAATTTTTCAAATGTTAAAGGAAATAGTAATCCATGTAACTGGAGAACCAACCAAGAACACCCACAATGGACTATACTGTGGAAATTAATTTACAGTGTGCTTGTTTCACAGCACAAAAATGAGCAACTTTATGAATTTAAGGCAGGCAGAAGCAAGAACTATAATCCCACAGCCTCCAGAATGAAAGCCACAATCCCAGATAGCTAACCACATCACATGGATCACAGCCTTGTGTAACTAAGTGAAGTTATGAGCCAGGCTGTGCAGGGCCACTCAAGACCAATGGGTCCTGGTGGAGAGTTCTGACAAAACTTGGTACACTAGAGAAGGGAATGGCAAATGACTCCAGTATGGCAAATGATTTTTTCCTGGAGAACCCCATGAATACTATGAAAAGGCAAAAAGGTATGACACCAGAAGGTAAGCACACCAGCTCCCTTGCTGTCCAATATACCACTGGGGAAGAGTGGAGAAATAGCTCCAGAAAGAAAGAAGAAGCTGGGCCAAAGTGGAAACAACCCTCAGTTACAATTGTGTCTGCTGGTGAAAGTAAATTGCAGTGCTGTAAAGAACAATAAATTGCATAACCTGGAATGTTAGGTCTTTGAATCGAGGTAAACTGGACATGGTCAAAGAGGAGACGGCAAGAGTGAACATCTACATTCTAGGAATCAGTGATATTAAATGGACAGGAATGAGAAAATTTAATTCAGATGATCATTTTATCTATTACTGTGGGCAAGAATCCCTTAGAAGAAATGTTGGCAAAGTGATGTCTCTGCTTTTTAACATGTGGTCTAGGTTTGTCATAGCTTTCCTTCCAAAGAGCAAGCCTCTTTTAACTTGATGACGGAAGTGAAAAATGGTTTGTGTGTGTGTGTCTGTGTCTATGTGTGTGTATGCATGTGAGTGTCTGTAGAAGTCATTGGCCTGATGATGTAAAACTTATTTTTATTACTTTTAAATTCTCTTTTAAGATACCACACCTCCATTGCTGCAGAGGTATAAGAGCATCTGTCTTTGAAGTCAGATAGGATGTGAATAATATATAAAGTTCATTTACAGTGTGACATTGGGCTTGTTGTTTTACTCATTTTCTTTACTTTAAAATGGGTTAATGAGAAAACAAACTCTCAAATTGCTGTGAGTTTTCAATAAAATAATGCATATTAATAGCTAATTAAATTTCTGAAACATAAAATCGTGGTTAATAGATAGCTCTTCTTGACTGTTGATTGTATTTCTATTGGTGAAAATAGGAAAATCAAAGAGATAAGGCTAAGTAACAGATAAATAAGATATTTAGTAGGAGAGGCAAACAGGGATTGGTGAGGAAAAGTATCCTGAAAAAATACACAAACAACGTTCAATGAATGTCTGAAACATGCAAGCTTGAAAATAGTGGATGATTGGTTGAAGAGACATTATTTAGTGTCTATGATTCCTGAATATTCATTGGAAGGACTGATGCTGAAGCTGAAACCCCAATACTTTGGCCACCTGATGCAAAGAACTGACTCGTAAAAGACCCTGATGCTGGGAAAGTTTGAAGGCTGGAGGAGAAGGGGATGACAGAGGCATGAGATCGTTGGATGTTATCACCGACTCGATGGGCATGAGTTTGAACAAGCTTCTAGAGTTGGTGATGGACAGCGAAGCCTAGCATGCTGCAGTCCATGGGGTCACAAAGAGTTGAACATGACTGAGCGACTGAACTGACTGATGATGATAAAAAATATTTCAAAGATATAACTGTGTTTATTGTTTCTCTTTTCCAAATCCCAGCTCTTTCCCATGTAAACATCTTTCATTCTCCGGTAATACTATTGCTCTTTACAATTTAATAAATGATTAATGTAGCTAAAGTATGCTTTACAATGTACAATTAGAAGAGGTATCTAAATATAAAAGGTCAGGGTAGTTTTATCTTAGCTCTGTTGCCAACTGAATATATTAATTATACTCACTTTCCCTAAAATATCTTTCAGTAGGTTTGATGTGTATCATTTATTATAAAATTATATAACTTATTAAAACATGTGGTCTACACACTACCTTTCTATGTTTTGTTTCCTGTACAACAATTTAAAACTAAATAGTTAAATATTCTTCATGTAGATGACTGTTTATGGCTCCATACATAACCCAGGTTCGATCCCTGTTTTGGGAAGATCCCCTGAAGATGGAAATGGCAATCCACTCCAGTATTCTTGCCTGGGAAATCTGATGGACAGGGGAGCCTGGTGCGCTACAGTCCATGAGATCAGAAAAGAGTCAGACACAACTTAAGGGACTGAACAACAGCAGTTAGACTGTTTGAGTCTAAAATGTATACTCTATGCACACTGCTTTTAAAGCACAGCCATTTAATTGGAGAGAAGATACAATATAGAATGGAAAGGATCATTTCAATATCTACCCTTGATGTCCCAACTCTCCAGAGGATGGTTATTCATCCCTGTTTTGTTTAACTCATGTGTGGGGAAAATAACATGCTTTAACTAATGAAATATGAGCAGAAGTGATATGTTCCTCCTTGTCTGAAACTTTAAGAACCAAAATGTAACTTGCTATTAATCCCTTTCTCTTGGCTTAGGAAACTGTGTATTCTCTATCTCCATGCAGTTCTATCATCCTGGATGATGTGCTGCAGACAAATGACAAGGGAAAATGATATACTTTTGGATTTGAAGGCCACTGAGATTTTAGGACATTTTGTTTCTACAGAATATCCAGAACATCAAGACTAATACAACTAATGGGAAATGCATAAATAGTCATGAAGGGTTCTTCCTAGTTTTTAAACTGAACTTTTTTTGGCATTGGTGGCTCAGCTGGTAAAGAATCTGCCTGCAATGTGGGACACCTGGGTTCAATCCCTGGGTTGGAAAGATCCTCCGGAGAAGGGAACAGCTACCCACTCCAGGATTTTGGCCTGAAGAATTCCATGGACTGTGCAGTGCATGGAGTTGCAAACAGTCAAATACAACTGACTTTCACTTCCTTTCACTTTTGTTGATTTACAGTATATCTTCATTTTTCTTAAATTTCAGAAGAAACATATTTATGACAATAGATTTAAGCAACACTGGTAGGCCTATGGTAAGGTAAATGTGATTGATTTCTATTTATTAGCCTAAGTTTATTCAAAAGGATTCAGAATTTATCTTTTCAAATACATGCCCTATTTATACGAATATATATATAGGTATTTATTTACCCAACATTGTATTACATTTTTTACAATGACCTGCAACTTCCCCTTTTATGTGTTTTTTTTTTGGACTGTGTATGAGTCTCTGCATGAGGTATTCATTGTTACAAGTCTTAGCATTGGGTTTTCTTATCAATTAAATATATAGAAGTATTGGCAAAATTCCCATTAAAATTGCACATATTTTACAATCTCTAAGGATCAGAATATCATCGTATATTTAATAAAATGACAGGATGATTTTCTTTCGATCCTTGAGGGGCATTTTTTCCTCAAATTTTAACTTGATCTTTTCTATAAAATTATGAGTAAAACTATGAAGAAAATATGAAGCATGAACACTTCTTCCTTACCATTGTGTATCAAAAGATGTACCAGAATATTGAAATTTAAAATAGGTTGGATTTTGAGAGCAGGGGGTAGAGGAGTACAAAACAAAAAAGTAATTTTTACATTGACTATAAATTATACCCTTAATATAGCAAACATTTCAACTGAGACCTTCATGCAGAAACAAACAAACAAACAAAATTGCCAGCAAGGCAAAGAAAAGTAAAAAGATTTGGATTAAAAATAGTTTTTATTCATTCATCTTAGAGAAAGTCAGAGTATTGAAATAATGGACTGAGTTATTGATTGCACTGATGAAGAAACTTGGGTCAAAGTGCAGAAACTGTATTGCACATTGAGCTGGCATGAAAAGCCTTTAAAAATGTACAAGAACCATGAAAATAAAAATGAATTTCTAAAGTTACATGAGTCAAGCACTTTAAAACATGATATAATGAGGAATCAACAGATTGTTTACACTTGGATGTATAAATGCCCAGAATTAATACAATGAAATCTATTTACAAGTTAATATTTGAGTTATTTTAGGGAAAAGTCAATGAACATGAACTTGGGCAAACTCCAGGAGACAATGAGGGACGGAGAGGCCCAGCGTGCTGCAGTCCATTGGGTGGAAAAGAGTCAGACAGGACCAGGCAACTGAACAACAAAAGAGGAAAAACTCAACTGAAAGAGGAAGATGAATATTCACACAGATATACTTAATTACTATCAATTTTGTTTGAAGTAAAATCATTCTTTCATTTTAACAGTAGGAATGATAACTGCAAAGATAGAGGTTTATGTACTCTTATAACTGAGGGATGCCAGTGTTCCTTTGTAAAAGTTCAAAATTAATGTCCATAGGGGAGATAATAAATCAACTGTATTTTTATTTTCCTTTGAGCAAATATTGAGGTTCATTTTGTGAAATCTTCAGGAATTACTCTGAATAGTAAAAATTCTGGTTTAGAGATAATATCAAATGACATGAGCAAACATATGTAAATTATTTAATAACATATGTATCACATAATAGATACAAAATAAGTGACTTCTTTATAACTACTTAAATTACTAAATATTTAAGAGTCATGCACAGGTATAAATAAGAAAGAACCTTGGAAAAGGAAGAGAAAATAATTTTTCATGTGTTTACAAACTGAAAGTTTGCTTTTCATTAACACTGTAATAGACTCATTAGCTCAAAACCCTAACCTAACAACCATCCTAAATGTGTTGGACTGGAAATGGTATAGCTTCAAGTACACTCAAAAAACTATGCACTGTAGATGCTGGCATCTTGGAATGCCAACATGGCCAAGATATCACCATAGTATGATAAAAAAAAAAAAAAAAAAAACTGGCAGACATTCTAGAATCTAATTAGTTTATTCTACAGAAATGAAAAGATGTGTTCTACTTAGTTTTATGTTTTCAATATGAAAGCCTCAATTATCTTGTACCTGTGCTGCTTGATGTTAGAATTCATACAGGACACATTCCTCTGGATCTTCACTGAGGAATTCAAATTCACCCTTCTTAGCTAGTGTCCTAGTTTCACAGGAACATCATGTTGTCATCAAAAATATTCTTCCTCTAAATTCAATATAAGTTCTGAGGTTGAAGTGACTAAAGCAGTTTATCAATACCACCCCCATGGAAAAGAGATGCAAAAAAGCAAAATGGCTCTCTGGGGAGGCTTTACAAAGAGCTGTGAAAAGAAGAGAAGCGAAAAGCAAAAGAGAAAAGGAAAGATATAAGCATCTGAATGCGTAGTTCCAAAGAATAGCAAGAAGAGATAAGAAAGCCTTCCTCAGTGATCAATGCAAAGAAATACAGGAAAACAGCAGAATGGAAAGACTAGAGTTCTCTTCAAGAAAATTAGAGATACCAAGGGAACATTTCATGCAAAGATGGGCTCAATAAAGGACAGAAATGGCATGGACCTAACAGAAGCAGAAGATATTAAGAAGAGGTGGCAAGAATGCACAGAAGACCTGTACAAAAAAGATCTTCACGACCAAGATAATCGCGATGGTGTGATCACTTACCTAGAGCCAGACATCCTGGAATGTGAAGTCGAGTGGGCCTTAGAAAGCATCACTACAAACAAAGCTAGTGGAGGTGATGGAATTTCGGTTGAGCTATTTCAGATCCTAAAAGATGATACTGTGAAAGTGCTGCACTCAATATGCCAGCAAATTTGGAAAACAGCCGTGGCCACAGGACTGGAAAAGGTCAGTTTTCATTCCAATCCCAAGAAAGGCAATGCCAAAGAATGCTCAAACTACCGCACAATTGCACTCAAATCACATGCTAGTAATGCTCAGAATTCTCCAAGCCAGGCTTCAGCAATAGGTGAACTGTGAACTTTCAGATGTTCAAGCTGGTTTTAGAAAAGGCAGAGGAACCAGAGATCAAATTGCCAACATCCACTGGATCATCGAAAAAGCAAAAGAGTTCCAGAAAAACATCTATTTCTGCTTTATTGACTACGCCAAAACCTTTGACTGTGTGGTCACAATAAACTGTGGAAAATTCTGAAAGAGATGGGAATAGCAAACCACCTGACCTACCTCTTGAGAAACTTATATGCAGGTCAGGAAGCAACAGTTAGAACTGGACATGGAACAACAGACTGGTTCCAAACAGGAAAAGGAGTACGTCAAGGCTGTATATTTTCACCCTGCTCATTTATCTTATATGCAGAGTACATCATGAGAAATGCTGGGCTTGAAGAAGCACAAGCTGGAATCAAGATTTCCAGGAGAAATATCAATGACTTCAGATATGCAGAAGACACCACCCTTATGGCAGAAAGTGAAGACGAACTAAAAAGTCTCTTGATGAAAGTCAAAGAGGAGAGTGAAAAAGTTGGCTTGAAGCTCAACATTCAGAAAACAAAGATCATGACATCCAGTCCCATCACTTCATGGGAAATAGATGGGGAAACAGTGGAAACCACTTCATGGGAAATAGATGGGGAAACAGTGGAAACCATGTCAGACTTTATCTGAGGGGGGGGGAGGGGGGCTCCAAAATCACTGTAGATGGTCACTGTAGCCATGAAATTAAAAGACACTTACTCTTTGGAAGGAAAGTTATTACCAACCTAAATAGCATATTCAAAAGCAGAAACATTACTTTGCCAACAAAGGTCTGTCTAGTCAAGGCTATGGTTTTTCCAGCGGTCATGTTTGGACGTGAAAGTTGGACTGTGAAGAAAGCTGAGCACCAACGAATTGATGCTTTTGAGCTGTGGTTTTGGAGAAGACTCTTGAGAGTCTTTGGACTGCAAGGAGATCCAACCAATCCATTCTAAAGGAGATCAGCCCTGGGTGTTCTTTGGAAGGAATGATGTTAATGCTGAAACTCTAGTACCTTGGCCACCTCATGTGAAGAGTTGATTCATTGGAAAAGACTCTGATGCTGAGAGGGATTGGGGGCAGGAGGAGAAGGGGACGACAGAGGACGAGATGGCTGGATGGCATCACTGACTCGATGGACATAAGTATGGGTGAACTCCGGGAGATGGTGATGGACAGGGAGGCCTGGCATGCTGCAGTTCATGGGGTCACAAGGAGTCAGACACGACTGAGTGACTGAACTGAACTGAATTCCAAATAGACTCTATGTAGAAAGAAACAAAACTTTAAAAAAAATTTATCTCACATACTTGGAATTGTTGACAGAGTTTTTCAACTTTTGCCAAGGATGCCCTATAGCTTTTCTCTGATATACTTTTTCATTCCTTTTCTTGAATAGTGCTTTTCAAAACTAATCATTACTTGATGTCTATTTATCCTTCAAGACTGTAATTATTCTGATTTTATTAATTGTTTTATTTCATGCTTTTTTCTAATTGTGATATTTTCTCATTCCATCATGATTCTTTTTGACTCATTATTAATATTTTGGGTCCTGCACATATCAATTAACTCTGAAATTTTTAATGCAAAGGCTATCTCATGATTTTTATGTTTTCCCATATAATTATTTTAATTCTAGAAAACCTCATTGCCACTGCGTAGCTACTCAGTAAACATTTTCCTGAAAGGGAAGGAAAAAACTACTTTATTTCTTATGGAATAAATCTTTATTAATTTAGAGTACTTTTTCTCTTATTTAACTCTAATTCTGTACCAGGCTTGAATACTGCATTGCCTACCTTGAAACCTGACTTTTGGCCTCTGTGGCATGGTACAAGCCACCATCCCAGACTCCAATCTGACCTTGACTAACACCTAAAGCAGCTGTCCACATGGCTTATATCTGGCCTGCCTTTGATAAACTCCCAGTTGCTTACATATCATTCCTCACAATAGCTTCTTCCTACACCTGTCATCCTCCCTGGCTGTGCCAAGAATTTGTGACAAGATTCATCAACCAGTTTTCAAAATCTGTGATAAGTTATGACCTCATTTACTAGTCCACTTGCCTTTGATTAAATTGCCTCACTTACTTTAGGATTCTGCTGTTCTCCAAAATTCACAATTTCTAATTATGATCAAAATTTCCAATCATTTCCCTATGTTTGTTTCTAAAAGATCTGATATATTGATGGCTATGTATGCACTAACTAGTCAACTTAAGTGAGATCTGGGATCATATGATGTTCAGCAACTAGAATGCTTTATTTAACTTTCTTATATTTTCCAAATCATTAATCTGGTCTAATATTAGATGCTTTATTCTTCCCACCTGCCTCACACAGCTTAAATATCCAATCTAATCTGCCAAGTGTGTGTGTGTGTGTGTGTGTGTGTGTGTGTGTATAAAACAGTTCTTCCATTAGAGTGTATTGATTTGACTGAACTATTTATCTTTTTGTAGAACTATTCACAGTAATGATTAAGAGTTCATGCTCTGCATGTAAATTACTTTGGCCACTTATTTGCTTTTAAATTCTGTGTTTTAGTTTATCACATGTTAACTAGGAAATCCCTAATAATACCATATACCAGATAGTGTTGTTATACATATTAGAATGAATTTTGTATGTGCATCTGCTAGAAATGGAGAAGGTCAAAATGATAAACTAAGAGACTAGTTGCAGTAGATTACCATAATCTAGACTAGATAGGTGTCGATTATAAGTGGGAATACTAATGATAGGTATGATGAAAAGCAGTTGAAAACAGGTTATATATTGAATTTAGAACCAAGAAGATTTTCTAAGGGATCAGATAAGAAGATATGATAAAAATATAAAACTAAGGCTGATACCCAGGTTTTGACATGAGTATTTGGAGAATAGAAATTTTATGTACACAATTTTACTAAATGTGAATAATTTAAAAAATGGATTTAGTATCTTGACCAGAAACAAAAATTGCATTATACAGATAGAAATGATGGGAAGATGTTATCTTTATTTAGGTTTCATAGATCTTAAATCTAACTGGTAGCGAAAAATTTGAAAAGAGAAAATGATAGAGAAAGTCATAATTTAAGTAATGAGAAAGCATAAATATCAAGTTTATAGTGACAATTTTCATCAAAATATTTTGTGTTGCCTCTGAGTTAATTTAGGAGCTCACTCTGCTAGAAATCATCAAGCATATGTAGAATTCTGCAGCCAAGAGAATTTAAAGAGACAGTTATGTACTCGTGAAGATACATAACAAAAAAAGAGAAAACAAATAAACAGACTGAGTGTGATCTGGCCAAAAGTGAGAAGAAGGGAATAAATAGAATCACTGAATTCCAGAACTAGAGGAATTCCATCTCTCTTGTTCAGCTCCACAATTTAACAGGGAGATATTCCCATCATGGTTAAGTGACCTCCCCAAAGTCAGTTAGCTGGTGAATAGTACAAGAAGATACTTAAATATTATGTCAACATCCATAACTAGGTATTTTATGCAATGAACTGTGTTAATAAGCATAACTAATATTAAGAAAGAGGAGGCAGGGTAGTGTGTACAAGTTTTTTGGAAATATATTAATGGATTAAATTTTATCTGATTAATAGGCCCAAATTTCTAAAAAAAAAAAAAAAAAAGCCCTATTAGATTAAAAAATTTAAACCACATGACTAGGGGGTAGAGGAGAAGCTCATTATATGTAAACCTAACAATCCCATAGTTTTTTATGGAAACAATAAAATAATCAGCTAAATAAATATTTGTAAGATTCATGTTTTCAGACCTTAACTGAACAATACATATCTTATACTCAGCTAAACTGAAAACTTTGAGGTAGAACTTATAGTTTGTACTTAACCATGTATTTTTTATTCTTGATTACTGCAGTTATTAATCTGCTACCTGTATGTGCATGTATGTAATATTATTTATAAATAGCCGGGATTATCAAGTCACTTTCAAGCCAGACTGTTCTAGGTGTTAATTATCTCTTTGAATCCTTGTGATAACTCAATTCTCAATTAACATTTCACCAACTTTTACAGATAAAGAAACTAAAATAATTTAAGCAGGTAAATTACATGATTTGCCTAAGGGTACATAATTTACCTAATTTTTATAATTAGAAAGGCCACATAATTCTCTCTCTCTCCCCCCATCATGTGTAAACATATATGAAAGTAAAAGTAAAAGTCATTTAGTTGTGTCCAGCTCTTTGTGACCCCATGGACACTGCCAGGCTCCTCTGTCCATGGAATTCTCCAGGCCAGAATACTGGAGTGGGTAGCCAGTATTCTCCAGGGGATCTTCCTAACACAGGGACCGAAAACAGGTGTCCCTCATTGCAGGCAGATTCTTTACCAACTGAGCCACTAGGGAAGTCTGTATACATATATACATGCATACATAGACACTGGAAAATGAAATGGCAACCCACTCCAGTATTCTTGCCTGGAAAATCCCACGGATGGAGGAACCTGGAGGGCTGCAGTCCATGGGGTCTCAAAGAATCAGACATGACTGAGTGACCAACACTTTCACATAGACATATATATTGTTCATCTAGATAGGTAGATAGATAATTTTCCGTCTAAAAAATCTGATTTAAATTTCATTAATTAAAAAAAAGATCAAACTGTATGCCTTTGTCTTATAGTTCACATTAGTTAAATGATTCTCAATTTCAGCTGTATATTAGCATCACTTTTCTTAGCTCATTCTGGATACTATACCATGGTACTGTAGACTGCTTGGCTTATAAATAACAGATATATATTCCTCACATTTTTGGAGGCTAGGAAGTCCAAGATCAAGGAGCCAACAGATTCAGTGTCTGGTGATGGCCACTCTCCTGATTCACAGGTGGCTATCTTCTCGCTGTGTTCTCAAATGGTGGAGAGTGCAAGGGAATTTTCTGAGAATCTCTTTATAAGGGCACATTGTCCATTTATGAATCTCTACACTCATGATCCAAGTATCTTTCAAAGTCTGCACCTCTGAATACCATCACATTGGGGATTAGATTTCAACATATCAATTTTGTGGGGGGTAGGTCACAAATATACTGTCTGCAGCACATCAGATTAATTTTTAAAAACTGAATGCCTGGAGAATACCTTAGACTAATTAAAATCATTTTAAAGAGTAGGACTTGAACATAATTAATTTTTAAGTCTCTCCAGTTAATTTTAATATTTACCCAATGTTGAGAATCACTCTTACAGATTAAGTGCATAGATTAGTTTAACAATTCACAAAATAACTTTTGAAATACAGCTTTAGAAGTTCTTTAAGGGTAAAGGGAAAAAAAAAAGATCCTGTAAGTATAAATAGTAAGTGTATTGATGAAAATCAAACAAGCAAGTTTTTTTGTGTGGTTTCTTCATTTTGACAAATACAGTGTTGAAGGACTTGGGTACTGAGGGAGCAACATGGGAGTGTGATTCAACAGTTGTCATTTTTAAGAGATATGAAAGGGATAAAAGAAGGAAGGACCATAAAACAGAGGCTTGGTAAAGGAGGCAAGATGCAAATAGATGTATGAGGTCTCAACCAGAAATTGGGTTTGGGTTAATTGTGGGTGTAGTGGTGGACATATGTTCATACGAAACAGTATACTTCCTTTTTGGTGGTGACTTTATAAAAATTAAAAGACTACTACTTACTAGTTAGGACTACTTACTAGTTAGGACTACTTACTAGTTAGGACTACTTACTAGTTAGGACTACTTACTAGTTAGGACTGCAAGGAGATCCAACCAGTCCATTCTGAAGGAGATCAGCCCTGGGATTTCTTTGGAAGGAATGATGCTAAAGCTGGAACTCCAGTACGTTGGCCACCTCATGCGAAGATTTGACTCATTGGAAAAGACCCTGATGCTGGGAGGGATTGGAAGAGAAGGGGATGACAGAGGACGAGATGGCTGGATGGCATCACTGACTCAATGGCCGTGAGTCTGAGTGAACTCCAGGAGTTGGTGATGGACAGGGAAGCCTGGTGTGCTGCGATTCATGGGGTTGCAAAGAGTCGGAAACGACTGAGCAACTGAACTGAACTGAAGTGAACTTACTAGTTTTGTGATAGGATAGCAAATCTAATAATATATCATCTACATGGGCTTCCCTGATGGCTCAGTGGTAAAGAATCTGCCTACAGTGCAAGAGACACAGGAGAGATGGGTTTGATCCCTAGGTCAGGGAGGTGCCCTGGAGAAGGAAATGGAAACTCATTCCAGTATTCTTGCCTGGAAAGTCCCATGGACAGAGGAGCCTGGCAGGCTACAGTCCATGGAGTCACAAAGAGTCGGACATGACTAAGCACATATGGATTCATTATTCATTCGTCACCTATACAGATACACTTTCCACTTACTCCTGGATTATAAGTGAATTTAAATCATCTGTGAAACAAAAGTATAAAGCAGCATCTGAAAAGGGGACAATGTTTATACCGATGACAGTTAGATCATTGTTACACTGCTAGTGTTATTTCAATACAAGAGCTAAACTATTCCATGACAAGTACCTAAAACCTCTCAAATAAATGTGTGAAGAACTTTTCTTCCATATATAATTTATTGCGGTCCCTGCTAGAATAAATGGCCTGTAAGAGTACATGTTGATACATAGTTAATGGAAGTAATCCTGTTCAATTTCATTTGACAAAATATCCAGCTGACTCAGTAATTCAAATGCAGACTCCCCAACTCAGGAAAGCCTTGGTCATTCACTATACTCCCTGATGAAATTTAAGTTAAATACCACTGAATAAAAACCATGGAATACAGGAGTTTATGTACAGTCATTTGTTCTGTTGAGGGATAAAATATGAGTAATCTTGCCACAATAATAATATAAGTATGTATACTGCAAATTATTAATAATTTTTTTCTGAAATGACTTTAAAAATCAACGTAGAAATTGCTAAACTGGAATAATTAGGAAAATACTGAGAAAAACATTAAGAACTTTT